>VWZK01016467.1:1564-110746 GCA_013396935.1 Baryphthengus martii | reverse complement strand
TCAACATGGGTTCATGAAGGGCAGGTCCAACTTGACCAGNCCCAGTCAACATGGGTTCATGAAGGGCAGGTCCAGCTTGACCAACCTGATCTTCTATGACCAGGTGGCCCGCCTAGTGGATGAGGGAAAGGTTGTGGATGTTGTATACCTGGACTTTATTAAAGCACTTGACACAGTCTCCCACAGCATTCTGTTAGAGAAGCTGGTGGCTCATGGCCTAGACAGATTTACTCTTTGCTGGGTTAAAAACTGGCTGGACTGCTGAGCACAGAGAGTTGTGGTAAATGGAGTTAAATCTATTTGGTGTCTGGTCATGAGTGGTGTTCCCCGAGGCTCAGTACTGGGGCCGGTCCTATTTATTATCTTCATCAATGATTTAGGTGAGGGGATTGAGTGCACTCTCAGTAAGTTTGCAGATGACATGAAATTAGGTGGGAGTGTTGATCTGTTTGAGGGCAGGAAGGCTCTTCAGAGAGATCTAGATAGGTTGGATCAGTGGGCTAAGACCAATTGTATGAGGTTTTACAAGGCCAAGTGCCAGGTCCTGCACTTCAGTCGTAACAACCCTATGCAAAGATTCAGGCTTGGGGATGAGTGGCTGGGGACTTACCTGGTAGAGAAGGACCTGGGGGTGTTGGCTGACAGCCGGCTGCACATGAGCCAGCAGTGTGCCCAGGTGGCCAAGAGAGCCAACAGCATCCTGGCCTGTATCAGAAATGGGGTGACCAACAGGAGTAAGGAAGTGATTGTGCCCTTGTACTTGGCACTGGTGAGACCGCAACTCAAGTACTGTGTCCAGTTTTGAGCACTGCAGTATAAGAAGGACATTGAGGTGCTGGAGTGGGTACAGAGAAGGGTGATGAAGCTGGTGAAGGGTTTGGAAAACATGTCTTATGAGGAGAGGCTGATGGAGCTGGGATTGTTTAGTCTGAAGAAGAGAAGGCTGAGAGAAGACCTTATTGCTCTCTCTACAGCTATCTGAAGGGAGGTTGTAGTGAGGCGAATGTTGGCCTCTTCTCCCCAGTAACTAATGATAACACAAGAGATAATGGCCTCAAACTGTGCCGGGGAAGGTTTAGATTGGACATTAGGAAGAATTTCTTTACTGAAAGAGTGGTTAAGCATTGGAACAGCCTGCCCAGGGAAGTGGTGGAGTCACCACCCCTGGAGGTGTTCAAAGAGTAATTGGAAATGGCACTTTGGGGCATGGTCTAGTGATCATGGAGCCATTGAGTAGTGGGTTGGACTTGATGATCCTAGAGGTCTTTTCAAACCTGAATTATTCTATGATTCTATAAGTTGTGAAATATTTTTTCATGACAAGATCAAGAAGAGTGCAGCTTGAGGAGAGAGAAGTAAGAAGTTCTAAGGTGTGCATGTAAGAGTTCAGCTGCATTCGCTATGGACAAAAACCTATCTACTCCAGCTGAAAATGGAGAGCAGGTAATTTCTTCAGCATCAGTGCAGTTGCTTACAACTCGTAAGCATGTAAATAAGAAGAAAATCTCACTCTTGTAATATTGCATCTTTGGTCTTTTTTAGCTTAGGTACACGCTTTGCATAAATCTCACCACTAATTTCTTCCCACATTAGGCATAGCCCCGGGGAAGTTGTTTTACAGGGAAGTTAAAGCTTTGACCTTTGATCACTGTAACCTGGCTTCTCACAGCCCTGAAAATAAGTGTCTGAAAAAATGAAATGCGAACAACATGCACCATCACTATCAATTACTGCATTGTTATGTGGTAAATCTTCCCCGCAGGGGGTGTGCAATTCACTTGACATATTTGGCAAAGGGTTTGATTCTCCTCCCCACTCCCAGAGATGTGATGCTGACATCTCTCTGTACACTTCAGCGGGATTCAGAGCGGAGTAAGGGAGAGCAGAGTCAGACCCAAAGTCTCTGCGAGTGCAGAGAAAAGTGATCTCTGTTGAGAGAGGTTTTATGCAGTCTGAACAGCAAGCTGCAATCTTTGAAGAAAAGACTTCAAAGAAAAAAGGAGAAAAGAAACAATGTCTAATCTTCATACAAATGTGCTCAGGGGTCTCTGAAACTCGGAAGCTTCCATGATTTAAGAATTAATTATCACTTGCCAGAAGCAAGCTTTATTCACAGGTAACGGTTACAGAAATCCAAGTCCTTTAGGTGTAAAATTCATGGAATTATACTGAACAGATTAAAGCTCAGTAAATCACCATATTTCCCGTTGGTATACTTGCACACTTTCCAAATGTTTGATGTTATCCTTCACATTGTTTATGCAGGATATGACAACAATTCCTAAAATTTCATCTTTCAACGGTGCTACACTTGAAAATATTTTGGTACAAGAATCGTGACTTGCAGGTTTGCATTAAGACATGCAACAAAGTGGTCCAGCTTCTCGTTTCCTGTAGAGCAATGAAGCGCTGTTGGCTTCTATTTACTGCAGCAAAAGACAAGACTGTATATCGTTTGTCAGCTCCACAGCTGTATAAATAGCGAGGAGCACCGTGAATGACTAAAAGCAAAGCACTGTTGTTACGATTCCTCTTAGCAGAACAGTGCCTGTAAAATAGCCCTCAGGCCAGCTGAGGTATCCAGGATATCTCAACACCTCACAGGCTTTGTTGGTATTTGTTCTTACAATACCTTTTTGAGTAAGCACTCCTATTATATCCATTTTACACTTGAAGTTTGAAACCTAAGGTGATGATATGACCCATGGTTGCCGGGCAAGTTAGGGGTGAAATCAAGAATTAGATATATAAGTGCCTAGAGGAATCAGTTACATGATAGAGTTACTGTGATCAAGAAAGTGAATGATTTATTCTGAATATCTTACCAGAGATGTACTCAGGCCACAGTAAAGCGTAGTTTAAATGCTGCATTTACTGCAAGCTGAAGGTATGAACCGAGCTGGCTGGTGTGGCTCAGCTGCTGCACAGAAACACATTAAACCACAACAACTTGATTGTGCATCTCAGCCCTCTCTGCTATAAAGCACTACCTGCCTTTCATCGTTTAAGACTTCAGTGAAAACAGGCACCGCAGAAGCTCGTGAGAGAGCTGCACCACAGCAGGGAATCTGTTCTCTGACACGAGCAAGAGTCTTCAGGCCCAGAGTAGCTATATTTGATATACAATTAAAAAAATTGCCTCTCTTAAAATGTCAGTGAGGCAAGGCACCTGTACAGAAAAGAAATAGAATGAAAGACAGAGACCAGGTCAAATGCAGCCACTTTGAAAGAATGAATCTTGCTGGCAGGATTTCAATTGCTTCATTTTGTGTTTATAGCCGTATGGCTCTTGAGGTTAGATGGAATTTGTCTTGATATTTGCCCACCAGCAGTCAGGAGGCATCTGTGACTGTTGTCTCCCCATACATAGGAGTATTTTGCATCCTGATAATAAGCAGATCCAGCCACTGTGCATCACTAACATTGCCAAAGAGATACAAACAGATCTGCTGCTGCTTCTTGGGAGTCACTGGTCATCACACGGAATCTAAATAGCACTGGGACATTGCATTATCCCATGTTAGCACCCAGAAAGATGCGAAGTACAGAGTCTGACCCTGGTACTGCATTACAGGCAGGCCTGTGAGTGTTCATTTTCAAAGGATATTTTCTTTTGCAAACATTAAAAAAAAATCCCAGGCAGTCTCCTCTCACTGATTTGCAGCTTCCAAGACAACGAAACCAAAGGTAACTGGTGCTGCTTCTCCCTCCAAACAGGAAATGTTGATATTTCAAGTATTTATTTAACTGCAAATAGTTGACACAGCTTGTGAAAAACTATTCTGGGAGGCAAGGAACCTCCCAGACTCCCCCACTTCCTTTGCCCCTGGCTCCTCTCAGCTCCTGCTGGGTGCTCTGAATCACTCCACCAGGAATGTCCTTGCCCGGGAGCAGGATCCTCCACCCCTTTCTCTGAATTCATGTTTTTCAGCAGCTATCTCCTTTTGCCAGAGCTGAGTATCAAAGGGTGTGCAGTGAGGGAGGATATAAAGGGGTTCAGCTCTCCTGGCATCAGTGGAACATCTCAGCTCAGATGGGGCAAATCAGGCAGACTCTGGCTCCGAGTGACTTTGTACCAAAACAAGCAATCTGGAACAGAGCTATTTTTGCCCCCTGAGGGATATCTGCTGTGTTTGTTGTAAGATTTCGGTGTCACTTATCACATGCCTGTTATAATGCATTGCCTGAGGCATAATTAAATTCAAAGGGCATGTCTGCCTTGAAAGGGAGGGTTGCAATTTGCTCATGTTAGGATTTTTCATTGAAAACCAAGAATTTTTTCTGACTGGCAAGACCAATGGTTACAGAGCAAGAATGCTATTAAAAAAAGAGAAGGTAAAGGCTTTTCTTCTTTTTTTTTTTTTAACAACTACCTGCCTGACATTCCCACACTTACTTGGAATAAAGCCCAGCATTTAAAAATAGCAGGATCGTAACAGCCAGACAAGGGAAAGAGAAGAGCCTCGATGTTAAGAAAGCTCTTGTAGATGATAGGCTTAACTTATATATGTATATATATATGTATGTATCTTTATACAGACAAATATCTGTATATACATGTGTATGTTTCATTTCCAGATGAGAAGTTTGCCTTTGCCGCTGAAGTTTCCTTGAAAGCTCAGTTAATTACTTCTCATAATACCCATGGAGGCAAACATTAGTATTATCCTTATCCACAGATGAGGAGATAGGAAAGAGCACAGAGAGAAGGAAGCACACAGAGATTAAGGGATTTCTACTGCAGTAAATTCAGTGTAGAGCTGGGAATTCAGTTCAGCAGGCAAAATACTAACCCTATTAAAAGCAATGGGAGACTAACTTAAGAGAAGTCTGGATTTGGCACTTTTGCCTGCTTTTTTTCAAACTTATCTGATCTGTTCACGGTTATGGAAAATAAAATTATACCTCTGACTGTCTACAGCTCCTGGTCAAACCTCAGCTGAGTTCCTCAGTCACAGAGCTTCAAAATAGGGGCCAAATCTTTCTTTGAGGGACTCTGCATCATTCATTTACATATATCTCAAAAAATAATCTGGAGTGATAAGTGAAGTAATTTAAGATCTTCCTAAATTGAATACTATATTCTCTCAGGCCACCAGGGTCACAGGAATTGAAATTTTACATCCCTAGTTGCTATATTCCACAGCACAGTACTAACAAGAAATGGCCTGAGGGTTTCAGCTAAACAGACGAGCTACATTTAAAATAAATCGGGCAAAGCCACCTCATTAAAGAAAAAATAAAATAACGTCCTCATTTTATAATGGCTTTCTTGCCTTCTTGCTTATATACTTGTTCCAGGGCAATATTTTCATGTTATTAGGGTGGTTTTAGCTCTTATTTCTAAGCTCACTTCATTAATGTTAGTAGAACACTTTGAAGTAGAGAATGTAAGTGCTAAGTGGTATCACTGACACACTTTCAAGGCATTGCTTTTGCCTTCCCAGAGGTCATGTGAAGCAAATGTGTCACACCTGCAAATGTGCATAAATTGCTGCTGGCAGCAGAGGGCCAGATTTCCCTCAAAACTGTGCAGTGGCAGCTGTACGCTGCCTCTAAGTGCCTGGAAGAGGATTCTTCTTTTCAACAGGGAGCTGGTCTGCTGAGCAGGGGTCTGCCAGCTAGAGATCAAGTCCCTAGCCTTGCTATGAGCAGCCTGGCAGTGAAGCAGCTGTGGGGCAGAGCTCCACTATCTGCAGGATAAAAATCCCCTGAGCTCATCAGAAAGGCACCAAATGACTCCTCCGGTGTCTGGCATCAAATCTCTAGTTTCTTGTTTCTCTAAAAGAGGGTAATGATCTGAGAAGAGCTGCAACTCCTACAGGGTTATGGAGGAGAGGAAGACTGCTGGGGTGGGCAGCAGCTGCATCTTTGAACATGGGAACCGTTTCTCGGGGCTTGTCTGCCACCATGCTGTTGAACATAGAGTTTTATTGCTCACTTGCTTCCAGCCTGGAGGATCACAGGTCAGGAGACAGGTTACCAAGACCTGAGACAAAGGCTTATCTGTGGAGGTTGGTGTCTATAGAGCCCTATGGACTGTTTGAGAATTCTGTGTCCTCCAGGTTAATTTTGAAAATCTGTTACTGCAACTGTGACCTGGCTACTTGTTTTCCTTTTCCATCACCTGCTCAGGTGTAGACACACAGGAGAGATCCTGTTTATTGACCTCAGAGTATGATTTGGCACTGTTGCTTGCAGAGAGCAAAGTGGGAAGCTGTCATGGTGCTGTATGGCAGCCCTCCTTCTAAATAACAACACCACAGCTATCCTGCTCACCTGCAGCTGTGATTTATTGCCTTGCCATATTTCAAAAGCTAAAGAAAGTTGAGCTCGGTCAGTGCATAGATGGAGAGGTCTCCAAGGAAAACACAAGAGCTAGAGGAAATGTTTCCTGAGTCAGAGTTGGTGCAATGATCCAGCACAGTGTTAAACATGTTGCTTTTGGACTAATTGTAAAATCAATGTATGGATACTGGTGGTATATGGAGAGGGAATGTAACACTTAACACGACTGGGCAATAGCTGCCAGGTATTTCTTTTCCTATAAGGGTCAGCTCTATAGCAGGTATAAATTGGATGATCCAAAGATGATGAATCCTGCTGATTGCTTTCAGTGCTGTGTCTTGTTACATGGATTTAGAGGCTTGGAGGTTTTTCCTTGTCCCCCTCCTTTGTATGTTATGTGATTCCTTAAATGGCATGGAAATAGGCAAACTACAAGAACTGGGAACATTTATTGATTTTTAAATTTTTCCTTTCTAGTAAAGTTCCTAGATTTTGGAAATACACAGCTTAAGCATCCCCTTAAAGTTTCTTCTGCTTAAGACTATTGGTTATGTGGAACTGATTTTTCCCTGATCATTCTCAAAGAACTATCTCAAAGCGCAGGCTACTGACCACTGTTTCCAAGGCTGGATCCATTACCTACCAGCTTCTTATATAGGGCAGCAGCTCTGTGCCTGACCCCCAGAGACAACCAGCCATTTCTGTTCCCATAGCTCTTTTGATGTTCTGGTTCCCAAATGTGGCTTCTGCTTGCCTGAAAGGGTGCATTTATCCACAACAAAGTGTGCATGCTGATTATTCATTATGTAGTTTGCTTGAAACAATGCCAGTCAAGGGACATAGACATTTGCCCTCTCCAAAGCAAGCTGCATGCTTGCAGTAAAAGACACGATCCCTTTTGCAATCGCAAAAAGTCTATTAAAACAACACTGATCTGAAAATGAACAATTTCATCCATGCACCGGCATGGCTCCTTTGGTTTCTGAATGAATACCTTCTCTTCATGCAATTGCAGCAGAAAATGAAACTCTTTTCTAAGGTATGATGGAGTTCAGATTTAAAAGTTGTGTTTTCATCTCCTGTTTCTGTGTTTCTGGTTTAACACACCGCAAATTTAAAGTAGAAATGATGATAAATGATCCCATACTAAAATCGGTAAAGTACTTGGAGCTTCTCTACCCACTCTGTTATTTTAGGTGGCCATTTCAAGAACGAACCAACTGGACACCTTTGAGGATGGCAGGGTGTTTAAGAACCACTGCTGCAAACACTCTGTGACTGTAGTAATTAACTGTGGCTCTCCACTGGGAAAGCAAAGCCTTGATAAGCACATTAGAAAACCATTGTCAGAAGTACAAGTGCTTTGAAGAGAGCACTGAAAGGAATTTTGCTACAGAATATAAGGAAGTATGTAATGTGAGATTTCTCAAAGGAGAAGATTATGCTTTATTTGGGCTTTTCAATACAGGCTGGGAAGCAGAATGTGAGAATACTTCACAACTTATTTAGGAATACAGACATCTGCAGGCTGGACTGCACCCAAGTATTATCTAGTCCAGAATCTTGTGTCAGAGAGGCTAGCACCAGATGCTGTAGGGGAAGATAGAAGATAAGTTGTAGAACTATGTCTTTACAAGTGGAGGGAACATCTTCCTAATTTCCAATTACTGTAGTTGTTACTATTATGTGTAAATTTAATATATCTACAGGACAAAAATTAAACAGAGAGGTACCTTTTTCAGCATTTAGATACCGTCCCAAGCATAAAATGCTTCCTTCAAGACATATCCTGAATGAATTACTATAATCAACCTAAAAAAACTGACTTCCACCCATGCAGTTAGTTACTCCAGTGCATGTTTCCAGTACAGATACCCATAATCCACTTCAACTTGCTGGCATAGAAATGACCACTTTCCTTTGGCCACAGAGCAGTCAAGACAAATGAGAATCTACCCTGTGGTTTCGAATGAGGTGTGGGACATTTTCTGACTGACACTCCAGCAGATCAATACCAAAGTTCCCCAGTCCTCGCAGAGGGGACACAAAGGAGGCATGGACCAGCTTGGGACCCTGTTGATAGGAGTCATTACTGATACTGACTGCCAATGGACAATGTTTCCCATCTCTGTGCTGCCTCTACAGAGCAAAGATACTGACACTTTGCAAAGCAGTGTGATTGATAGCTGTGGCTAAAAAATAACTGTAGACTGTAGACCAACTGTAGACCATAACAGAAGAGATTGTTTTTCAGGATTATCAGTTCCACCACTGAAATTGCTTCAAACCACCCACAAACCTCTTCCTCTTCCATGCAAAGCATCTCCTTATGTTCATTCTGCAGAACTAAGCTGAGCCTTTGGTTTTTATTTCTTGGAATTGACTGTTTTGTTATTATTATTATTAAAACCCCACAGATCCCGCATTGAGCCACAGTGGAGGAAGGGCTTTTTCACTGGACATTAATATGGCTGGCATGTCTGCCTTGGTTTTGAGGATAGTGTTTTCGTGTTCTCTTCCTTTCTTCCACAGCTTTCTTCTCTTTTGTGTCTGCCTGCCTCTTTCCCGTTTCTTTCATAGTCACTATTTTCACTCCAAGCAAAGGACTCAGCCATGCTCTCCCCCTCTCATGGTCTCTGTGTACACTTTAGGTCAGGCTAATAAACCTGACTGTTTCTGGAGCCAGATTTTACATCCTTCCCTTGCCCTTTTTATACCCTCTGCCTCATCACAGTTTTGTGATTCCCATTTCCCAGATTTTCCTGTGTCTTGCCATGCTCCTGGAGAGCAGCAGTGTCTCGCTGCTGGCACATCTGGCTAGGGCTAGCTTGGGTGCTGTCAGTGGCTCTGATGCAGAGCTCCTGTTGGACACTGGGCCGGTCATTCAGCTTCCCTCTGACGTATTTTATCCATTTCAAACAGATGATTTTCAGGAAAAGGGACAGTCTGTTATTCTTTGTCATTATCCACTGTAGCACAGCATAGCTCCCCTGTGGTTCAAGGCACCATATGCTTCTTTAATATACACAGTCATTTTGATGTGCCCTTGCATTTCTCTGAACTTTGTTTGCCCTTCTGTCCTTTCATCCTCCTCTCTCTACTGTTCTTTTAACATAGTCTTTCTTTTCTATGCTATAGTCCTTCTTCCTTTTCCCCACGCTCTCCTTACCCTCCTCTAAGGCTGTGCTGCCAAGACTTGGGAAGTTGTCTCGGGGTGGAGATGAAGCTGGGACCAGGGGCCAGCAAAAGTCTGCCAGGAAGCATTGAGCCACTTTGACACCTTTCCCTTCAGAGAGAGTGGGGATTTCTATGCCTGATACCAAGTAGGCAGGGAAATGGAGTGAAAGAAGAGGCAGAGCTGTCTAAGAAGCTCAGCAGAGGTGACATGGCTTGTATAAAAGGCAGTGTGAGCAACAGGGAGCAAACCTTGCAAGAAGGAGTGAGTATTTGACATCTGTTTTGCAAAGCATCATTCCTTGGAGGTCCACAGTAATTTTATCACTTTCTCTGGCTTTCATTTTCACTATGCGTTTTCCTGTTTATTGTTTTCTCCAGTTCTGTGCAACCCTTTATCCTACCATTCCCATCAGTGTGGCCTATGGGCTGCTCCACTCTAACCAACGTTCCTGAAATCCCTTGATTAGGGTGCTTCAATAAAGCAACAATTAATTCCTCTATCTGTAATTTGTTTATATTCTTCTATAGAGTCTTACAACAAGCCTCAGGAGAGGGATATACATGATGAATGCAGGTTAATAGCACGGCAGTCTATGGAAAATTGTATTAAGATGGCACAGCAATAATGGGTATAAAAACAACTGAAGCATGCGGTGAAGCCCCTACTATATCATAATATTTCCACCGGTAATATACATCGTAGTTTGTGCTAAAATCCCTGAAACTTCAAAGTGATAAAAAAATTAATGCCTCCAAACTGCTACTGAGAAGAAAGAAGGTTAGGCAAATTATTCCCAGTTGTTACAATAGGTGAAGAAAATAAGTGAAAAAGGTGAATTTAATCCTATTTAATTTTAATCATCCAAAGGACTGGAGCCTAGCCGTGTATATCAACAGAGCCGCTTCTCTCATCAGTGAAGAGAGGCAGAGACCTCAAGGGAGACAGCTTCATCCGAACCCAGGAAAAATGCTTAAAAAGAGCAGAACAGAAGACCATGGCTCTCCCTTGACTGGCTAATTAATCTAGTTTTACATAGACACAATGTCTCACCCTTCCAACAGCTACACTTGAGAGCTTCCTCCTTCTCAAAGACATTTTTTTAAAAATGGCCTAAGGTCACTATGGCATGACAAGGATTAGCAGAACTATTTGTGGTTTCTGATACTTTGAAAAAGAGACAAGACCATTTCTATTTGTTTAACAACACAGAAGCAGCTCATGGATTTCACTAGATGCTCTAGAAAGTCCCTGCCAGATGCAAGGTGTTGGAAGCAGAGCTACACAGTTGTACCAGATGCTCAGGATGCTCAACAACCTATCTATCATCTTTGTAAACATTTTGTGTACTTGTGTAAGCCTGAGGGGAAGTTACCTGTGTGAGCTAATATCACAGAGGGGTTTGAGAATTGCTGCCACAAATCTTCAAGCAGCCAAACAAACTGGAGAAGCCTTGCACTCTTACGAACTCATTCTCCTTTAACAGAATGAAAAGAGTTGACAAGAAGCAATGTGGGAAGCAATTGCAGTGATATGAAAAGGAAACCTACTTCACTGCGTCCAGTAATGAACCAATTGAATGAGAGCTGGACACCATCTTTGGAGCACCAGCTGGACATTTGCATAGGACATCCCATCCAGTGATCACAATACAGAATACCTCTTGTGTCAAGACACAGGCATTGTGGAGATGTAGCTGCCAGGCTGACAGGAAAATGATGAGAGCTACCTGCTGAACTAAGTAGGTAGTGTTTGTCATCATGGCAAGATATGTTTCTACTAATATATTTCAACATAAGTAGAACCAAAGTTGTTTTTTTGGAATGATAGCATAAAGATGAATTGGGTAAGTCCGTGTGTTAGAGGTGAATTCCTAGGGAGCCAAAACTGCTAAATCCCACTTCAGTGGGATAATGTAGAAGAAAGTACTGTGAAAAAGCACTTAGGTGAAGAAAAACTTAATCCATATAACTCTCTGTTCTTCCAAAGCTTTAGTCAGAAATCTGTCTGAAATAGTGGTTTTTGGTGTGTGATCTGGCAGTCTGGATACTGCATTTAAGGCAAGGATTTTGTTTTGCTGTTTTTTTTGTGTTTGTTTTTTTGTTGTTGTCGGTGGTGGTTTGGGTTTTTTTAAATACCATTTCCCAATAAAAGTATAATTGCAGTTTTCAACTTGCAGTCTATGACTCTGCATGGGTCTAGGATTAATTTCCCAACATCCATTCTTTTCTACTCTTCTGACAGAAGCAATGCTAATGGCAATACACTTAGAGCAGAATCTCTAGATCCCTATTCTCTTGTGTCGAGGGGGAAATAGGAGAAATAGGAAGGTTTTAGCAGTGAGAAGAAGAGTGAATACCACTGGTACAAAAGGAATCTTTTTAAACTTGACAGAAGGGAACAGGGATCTAGATTACAGTGGTCTTTTTTTTTTAGATGGAAACTCCTTGATTAATGGAGGGTCAAGAAAGACTGAAACACAGAGAAGCTATCTGGCAACAGTCACTGACACTGTCAATGATAACGACACTGCCATTGCACAAAGAAACTAGTACAGAAAGTGCTGAACTGAAGTCAGACTTGCTAAATTATCCCGGGGAATTGGAAAATAAGACAGCGGCCTAAATCTCCAACCTGGTGTGCTAATCATGGCCTTTTGCTCTAAGATACAGTAGACCTTTCCAGGTCTCCCTTGATGACAGGGGAAAGAAGCTGAGAGACCAGGAAAAGACAGTTAGGAAGGGGAAAGTGCTGATTGCCGTCTTTATTGTGACAGCATAAAGGTAGCAGGGCCCTCTGCAAGTTGCTGGCCAGCTGTTTTTTTGATGATCATGGTGTCTATTTTAGCACAATGTAAATCTGGGTGGTACTTTATTATACAGCGGGATGACTGGTCTATAGTAGAAGTTCTATTGGATTTGCCACAGCAATCTGCCAGACACAGCATCACCAGCCAAGTGTTAAAAAAATGAGCACATTAAAGGTATTGAGAATTCCAAATGATCTGGTGCTCTATGCAGATGAGCCTACAAAGTGTGTTTCCTTTTACCTGACTTGAGACTCAATGGAATAACAGTAAGTGAGCTAAAAATAGCCTGTCAGCGGTGAACAGCAGCTAGCTTT
Organism: Baryphthengus martii; assembly: GCA_013396935.1. Lineage (NCBI taxonomy): Eukaryota > Metazoa > Chordata > Aves > Coraciiformes > Momotidae > Baryphthengus > Baryphthengus martii. The sequence continues at coordinate 98,160 of VWZK01016467.1, read as the reverse complement.
CTCCTCAACATTGTCTGTACTCCTCACTTGCTGCATATTGAGCTGCTGTTCGTTTCTGTGGCAAGTCTGTGCAAGGAATTTATGTTGGATATCTAGTGGAGAATTATTAGGTGGATTGAAGATCAAAGGTTGTCTGCTCTGCTTAATATCTGCAGCATTTCTCAACTCTTGGAACTGAATCACATCAAACCAAAAGACCATCCAAGAAAGAGACTGCTAATTGGCCAGATAAACCCCATGATCTACCTGAACAATTGGGTAAAATCCACTTCTTTGAATAAATCATACAGGGGGGCATTGAAATCACAGAGCTCAGGTGTGTGATACAAGCTACAGATAAAACTTCCTCAAATTATAATCTCTGATATCATCTTAATAATCTTTAGCTCTTTATTCATCTATATTTGTGGAAAATATGGCTTTAACTCTTTCAGTTCATGTGCTCTTCTCTTTATAAAAAGATCGATAATATCTTTTATGTTCTTATAGGGAATTTTGATTGAATATGACATATTTAATTGTCAAAGACAGATATCCAGTATTATGAAATGTCTAGCTTAATATCACACTATTTTTTTTTTTATTTTTTTTTTTTAACATGACATGAAATTAGAACTGAATAATTTTTAGACATGAGTTCTGTGCCTCTTGTCATTCATTGGCAGTTGGGATTTATTTAAAAAATATGTTAACTCTGGACTGGAGCAATTTAAGAATGATTTGGACCTAGTAATATATGAGTCATAGCTGTTTCCTTGTTCTGTAAGTATTTTTCAACTGATTTAAGCAGTAAATACACAGCCTGATGATACATAAACAAAGGTTTATCTACGAAAACAGCCCCCTTAGTCTGTTCAGTTACATCAACAAGAAAGTCAGTGCTAGTGGATATTTGAATTCAAATGCTACAAAAGGATAACTTGATTTGCTTCCTTGATGTTTCTAGTGCTGTAACTCGAGAGTTATTCAGTGAAAATCAGTGGAGATCCTCCAATCTCATGCTGGAGAGATATTCTCAGCTGTAAAGACATTAGCAAAAATGGACATTCTTAAAATCAGCGGGAATATGTTAATACTAAATTCTTTTTTTTTTTTTTTAGTGCAATCCTAGAGAAAGAAAACCAACCCATCAAAACCATTAGTGCAATAGCACCATCCTGGCAGGTCAGTGCTGGAGACCAATACTAGCAGGTCAGGGCTATGTGGAGTCCCTCTGTAGGTCCATTGTCTTCCTGTACTGTAACTTATCCTCTACCACATTAAGGGATATTAATGGCAGGGTGTGTGTAGGGGAATTATAGACCCTTGATGCAAGGATAGAACATCAAGTAGTGAAAGGGGGAAAATTTTGTGAAATCCCTGAACACATAAATACAACCCCGGATATAAGAACTGAGTGGTGCACCCTCTTAAGATTCAGCAAGGTAGTGGACTTGTAATTGTTGATATTACCTGGTTATGCCACTCAAAGTCAAAAAGACCATCTTGAACTACTAAGTAGGACGACTGGAATATGTAATGGAATGACCCATATTAACCAAAATCATACCAGGGAAGAGGTTCTATTTTTGAATGTGTTGAAGGCCCACCTAACAGATAATGGCCTTGTCCTGGTCCTGATAATAGTTGTATCTTTGGGGTCTTAAAGTCAGCTGGCTTAGTTAGAAAGGAGAAAATTAAGCAGGTGTAGAATTTTTTTTCAAGATTACAGTACGTGGGAATCTCCAGGAAGCTTTGACAGCCTCAGGAAAGACTTCCCCTACTTCTAATTGAGCCGACCTCAAAATGAGAGACACTGCAAAGTGCATCAGGGGAGGAGGAATAAAAGGTAGCTTTGAGGAAGAGAAAGGCGCACATAAGGGAAATCATGAGAATCCACTCCTGGGGGCTGTAAGACCCAGATTCATGCTGTTTTATGCAGAAGGGGCAAAGTCTAGCCTTTTATCAGAGAGCTTCAAATACATGACAGCTTTTAACAGAAGACAGCAAAGTCTAAAGAAAGCAAAAAAAAGAGCTCAACCCACTAGTCACTGAATTTAAACTAACTAAACTCTGGTGAACCCTGTCAGGGAATCTGTACTCAAAAAGGAAATCAGAGGACCCCAGGTCTCAGGAAGTCTTGACTCGAGGAGGAGGAGCAGGTATTTATGATACTGCAAACGCCTCTACATGAAAAACTTGAGTCTAGCAGAAGACACTTTCTGACAGCATTACTTGGAAGGAAGTGTATTTGCTTTAATTTGTGCAGTGTAACCTCCTCCACACTCAAACCACAGAAGCTCTGAGCCTAATTCAACATTATGAACAGGAAGCAGTGTTTTAGTTTAAGAATGTTAAGTTTTTGGCTTAGGAAATTGTTGGTTCAGTTCTTATTATAACCAAGATGAAAGATATCATATATGCATGGTATGTAAACTGAGAAGAGTTTGCATATTTGAATACTTTGTACCAGAGTGTTAACACTATGAGATGATTGGAAGAATAATTTAATATTATCAGAAAAGTCTGAAATGCAAATCTTTCAAATCAAAAAGATCAAGATGAACAGTGAGTCTAGATTTGAATACTTGTCAGGTTTTCTAATACTTTATTTTCCTCACTTTAGCACAGTTTTAATTTGGCATCCCTGAAGATTATGACTAGCTAATTCACAGATCTACTGACTTGAAAGGCATAGAGACCATAACGACTGTCCAACTTAATCTGTCATAGAAAGCAAGCAAAATGACATCCCTGTATTAATTCACACTTCCAGCCTAACAATTTAGCACGAAGAACTTAAGAACGTTTGGACTGGGTTTAAATAAAGGCCTCTGTAGTCCACATCTGTCACTATTCAGTCTATGACAGAGATCATTAGTGTACATTTAGTGAAGCATAGATATAACAACACATATATAAAGTGATCCTTTTAATAATGTCCTTTGATTACAAGTTTATTAAAAACTTTGCATCTATTAAAGTTTCAGATAGCAAAAATTCTCCATGAACATAAGGAAGTCGTTACATTCGCATGTGGTAAAAAAGCTAAATCTCAGTGGAAAGACAAACTGAATTCTGGGAGAGAAGATTCTTTTTGCAAGATAAACTTATCTCCAGATAATAAAGAGAGCATCTTAGGGTCTCAGACACATTTTACCTTCCTCCTACTGAGGATCTTGTGTTGTAGAGCAATCTCATTTTTGGAAGAGATGCAGAGCAGATTCTTGTGAAAATAAATGAGAGAGGATGACCTGACAAATACCAGAGAAAAGAAAACAACACCAGGTTTTCCTTTCTTGCTGACATGGCATTTTGTTCTAGGTCAGTCACAGAGATGCTATGTCTGCTGAGATAAATCCTACCCTCAAATGCATCTTTTCTCTGATTTGAAGAAAGAATGAGGCTGTAGAGTGAAATGGCCAAAATGAGTCCCAATTCCTGAGTAGTCACAGAAGTGGTGAAAATTGCAACAGATCACTACAGATACTCCTTTTCCCCATTCCCCCACCAAAGCCCACAAACTGCTTCTAACCTGATGAAAGGGAGATAATCTTGTCAAATTGGCAGTGGAGAGAAACTTCTTGTTCTTCCATACATATGAGTAGAAGTCAAAGCATTTTGATCTTTACGAGGGATGTGAGGCAAACTAAATACTACCTTCACTGTTGATATAAATCATAAGCAGAAGGATTCAATATAAATACACATATTTGATTTGAAGCGGAAAGGATCGCTTGCTTTCTTAGAAAAAGTTTTTATGTGATGTACTCCTGAAGTGTCTGAGATGAAATGCATCTATTTGGTTAACTGCAAGGAGTTTGCAGGGAGACTAAATGATATGAAGTTCAGACCTAAAGGCAAAACAATTAGCATAGTTGTGCAGTCAACTGAGCCTTTACAGTTGCTTTCCACACACTTGGTTGGGCTGGAGTCACACATGACCCCAAGGGCTTGGGCCACAAGGTTCCCAGCACTACAGACAGCAGGAGGCTTGTGGACAAGAGCGAGGAGACAACTGCCTACGTGCCAGGCACAGATCCAGATCATGTTGTACTCTCTAGAAGCCCGAAGGGCCCTCAGTACATTGCAGTTTTACTCCAGAAGAATGCATCTGAGTTGAGAAAATAAGCCTGTTTTGTAATTTCAGGTATTCTCTTTTGTCACTACAATAAAGTCAGCATGAGTGTTAGAACCTAGAGATAACCAGCCCCTGAAGATACAGGAGGCAGAAAGGAACATGGTAGACAATTTGTCCATAGTTTGGAGGCTTTTAGAAAATTTCAGAGAAGAAAGTGGCTTAGAAGCATCTGAAGGATGTCATTAAGCTGTGTGCCTGGGCTCGGCAGTGAAATAGGAGAATTAGACAGAGGAAGAGCTTCAGGCCCTAGAGCATGACTGAATTAGCAATGAGCGTAGCAGACATGCAAAAGCCTGCATGTGTCTCTGGCCACCAGACAGTGCAAACATCCTTCCTTCTCTCTCCGAAGGGAAGCAACGTGGCCCTGGCATGAAGCAGAGGCTGAACACAGACCAGGAAAATACTGTAATGAATCACCTCAATGAAGAAATACCCACCAGCCTGAGGTTTAGCCAAGGCTGCTGCCTCCAGGTAACTTTGCTGAAGAGAACAAAGCCCTAGTGAAGAGCAATGAACAAGGAGGATGAAATGTTACCTGTGTTTATAAAGTACTTAGTGCATGGGCTGAAATTTGTCATCTTTCTAAGGAGCATAAGACTGTTTGGTGTTACAGCTTTGAAAGGAAGCATTATTTCACTGAAAAGATTGTACCAAAAACCAGAAAGGAATACTTTCCTTTGGAACATACCACACTAATCGCACAAACTGTCTAAAATATATCTTAGTTTTTTCTTATGTTAAAAAAAAAAAACATAATAGAATGTCACTATATAAGATGACAAAGAAAAATAGTATCTTAGGACTTTGGTTGTTATACAAGCATTACTTTGAATCTTTCCAGTGGCAATGAATGCTTCATGGATTGACAGCCAGTTCACCAGCCTGGAAGCTGTCTCAGACTAAGAAGTAGCCCAGTTTCAGAAAGCTAGAGAAATCATAGACAGATTGGCCTGAGACTTACAGTTTTCCTGATCCCATCAGCAGTCTCAGGTTCACCACAGATGCAGCCAGATCAGATTGTAAGCAAAGCTGCATCAAGTTCAGGAGGTGAGAAATTAATTGGGACAAAAGGAGAACTAATTGGGACAAAAGGAGAACTTTCACTGCAGTCATTAGCTAAAGCAGAAATGAACTTAAACTGCAAAAATAAATGTTTAGGCTAAATACTAGGGAAAATGTTCTCACCAGAAAGATAATGAGGCATGGACACATGCTGCCTGGCAAAGTTGTAGAGTCTTCACCATCAGAAGTTTTCAGAAAAAAATAAGCCTCTTTTTCCAGAAGTGACACAATAATCCTAACTCTGCTTTGGGACAGGAGGTAAATGGAATTGTCTCTTCTTCCCCTACTTGTCTTGCACAACCCCTATATGTCCTCTGTTTAGAAGCCGTCTCTGTCCTTGAAGCTTGTAACAGCGTAGTTACACTGGTGTGCACTAGTTGGGGGATTGGGATAACACGTTCATGACTCCTGTGCTCATGTCATAAACTCCTAAGCAGCTTCCCGCTGGTGACAACCAAATTCAGAGTCAGAGTGCAGCATCCAGTCTCAATTAGACAGGCTAGTGAGCATGCTTGAAGGTTGCAGTGCAAGGATTTTGCTGCAAGGTCCTCTCTACTGCTTGAGTAAGAGTATGGGAAGCAAGCAGGCTGACATTTGAAAATCTGGAACTGCAGATCTTATTGATCTCTTGAAGCTATTAAATGATTGAAGTGCTGTACCCCTGACAAATTGAACAGCTTTGCCAGTTGTAACATAGAGCAGCCCCGTTGACTTTGTTGATAATTTATCACAGTCTAGGATTTGACTCACTGAATCCCGAATTAAATTTTTATATATTCGTGAACTATTTATACTGCATGAAAAAATCAATACCTTTTTATTGTTCACCTGATTTAGAATGGATAAAAGGAATATTTCAGTATTTTCCAGGGTCAACACAGAAGGGCCTTGAATGATGAAAGATGCAGGAGTTTTTCAATGGAAAAAAAATTTCGGGGTAGAAAGGAGAAAGTGTAATTTAGGCTAAATATATTTTCTATCAATTATATGAATAATACATTTTTTTCACAAACTCACGACAAAACATAATGCCCTTTTAGAATATGACATATAATTCTTTATCTCTCCTTAAGAAAGAGTTATTAATTTTGAAAAATCTTCTTTCTGAATTTCTTCGCATTTTATATGAGCCATAAAACCTCCAAGGAGTTATTTGAATTTCAATACTGTCTCAAATTTTTATTAAAATATACTCTAGCTGTTCTTCAGTAATGAACATGAAGATAAGGCCCTTATTTCTAACTACTGAAATCTCTCAGTTATCTCATATTTTCCTTAAGTATACTTCTGATTAAATAATTACTAGGTAACAGTATTAGCAATTTGTCTCTGATAGGGAAAATTTCCTACTCGTGTTTCTGCAGTTATACTTTTGCCAATGTGTTTTATGAGTATTTATTAAAGATGACGCCTTGAGTTAATAACGCAAAATACCTACTAGTTTCATAATCATGACTGCAGTGCAGAAAGCATTAGAGTAGATCTGCATTGACGATGTCAACAGATTTACTGCATTCATTTCCTTACGCAAATATTCCAAAAACATACATTATTTTATAACCTTATGTAATGCATTGCCTATACATAAAGGTATCAAAGCCTATGAACATGCAGAGTAGACTTTAAAGTTGACAGTGCAAGTCATGTTGTTCCTTCCTTTCTTGTTTCTCTGTTGTCCTCATATTAGAGCTCATTTAATGTTGGGTTTTGTAGACACATACACTTCTGCACAAGCCCTACAACAAGAGGAAGAACTGCTCACGGTCTTTACACGGCGGCAAACCACATTGCTATCTATATCGCAGATGCTGCAGTGTGCTGCTGCTCCTTGAGCAGAGCAGGAACTGAATAGACACTTTTAATGAATCTGTGTGTGAATCAAGCACAGACTTGCCATGTGTTTTCTCCCTGCACACACACACGATCTGCCTGTGCATGGCAGAGCTTACTTCTCTCTTGCAGGACAACTTTGTTTGCTCCTGAAATTTGTCCATGTTTTCCCCTCTTTCCCATGAGAATCATGTTGCCCTATGCTCTTACAGCCTGTGTTTCACCTCACAACGGGAGCAGTGGAAGCTTTGCTTTGCTGGCAGATGTCTAGGCTGCCTAGGTAGATATATGCAGTATAGACTGCTATGTCGTAAGATCCTGGGGTAGGAACCCTGGATGATGTTCAGGTCATTTAGAGAAGAAGAATATTGGAAGAGACCCTGAAAGATTTTGGTCTTCCTTTGCTATTACCCAAATCAGGATCAACTTCTCTTATGTCTTATCTTACTCATGTTTGTTTTTAAATACCTTCGGTGCTAAGAGCTTCCTAGACTTCAGAATAAACAGTGGTTCATTCTGCTACTTCATTCTCCTTACCATTAAAAGTTTTACCTGAGGTCTAGTCTTCTGTGTTACAATTTAAGACTGTGATAAATCCATTTTTTCACACCTATAGTTCTTGTTGATATAGTCTGAACTCTGTCTCAGTGATTTATATTTCTTCTTAAAACATAATGCTCAAAACTGGACACCATACACCAAATGTGTCCCTAATAGTGTTGAGTAAAGAATAATGTTTACATTCCATAACTTGCAGACAATATACCTATTTATTAATCACAGTAGATAATTTCCCTTTTTCACAGCAATATGATGCTATGGTGTTTAGTCATGCTCTGCTTCTGACTTTCCCTAGCTTTACAACTGATACCTGGCCTGTTGCTCATCTTCCCATATTTGTAGCAATACTATGTGTATAATTTCATGGTGAGTCTGTTTTCCTTCGAGGGTTATTTTGGGAGCCAGAAACTGAAGATATATGAAAGTGTAGCTGATTTAAAAAAAAAAAACAAAAACTTTCTGCAACTTAGAAGACATGATGATCAAGTTAGCTATCAATAAGTGTCTGTTCTCTACTTATCTGGCAAAGAGATAGTGAATTACACATCAAAATAATGTGAAAATTAATACATAATAGTAGTCAGCAATCAAGTCAATTTTAGAACAATTCCTTTGAGTCAGGTACAATCAGGACTGCTTTCATAGGACATTTCATGTAACTAGGCATAATTTTGCAGAATAATATGTCTTAATTAAACATGGAGAGTATCTGGAATCGATACAGATGGAGAATGCATTCACATTAATCTTATTGAAAGAGTTTAAATTTTATTTTAGGAAAAATGCAGTACAGAGAGTTCCAGTCACATCTTGAAGTCCTTCTGCTACTGGTGTCATGGAAGTTTTGCTTGAGAAAGGACTATAGGATTCAAGAACTGCACTTCAAGTGGATTCTTTTATTAATAAATAAACATAGGTGAATTAATACATACAAAAGAATTTTGGCAGGGATAATAATGGAAACAAATAGAAAAAAGTATTGAATGGATTAGCACACTTAATCGGTCTTAGGTTGCCTAATGAACAATTAGCCTAGTGTTTAATCCCCTTCGATCCATTCGTTTTTGCAGCTCTTAGTCTCTAAAGATAAACATGGATGATTCCAAATGTGCTTTTGTTTTTGAAACTACTTATATTAGTATTACACTGTAATCATTGGCATGGAAACCGTGTTATAAATGAGAATGGACAAAAACGGGACATGCTAGAGCACTCATTACTTCGTGCTTGAAAAAAAAATGCTGCAAAAAAACTTGCAGTGCTCTAAATTAGAGCTGCGATGACTCCTGTTGATTAAACATAGATGACTCTTTACACGGAAGCTTTTTTTTAAGGCCTTGGAAACACACTGTTGACTATCTAATAAGTGGTGTTACAATGGTAGGCTTTGCTGCCCATGATCAGGCAGTGTATCTTAGGTACTTAACATACTTAGCATGATCTAAGTTCAAGAGACACCATATCATAGGAGTATCTGGGACTACGAAATGCTGAATGCGAGTATTACCAGTGGAGGGAAAACGCATCAAGCTGCATCCCACTGGTTGCCTGAACATCCCCTCCTGTGTCTTTCTATCCCTTTACAAAAAAGTTCTCTCTTACATAGGGAGCAACCTTCCCCCTCACTCAGTACGTCCAAGTAGTGTTTATTAGCAGACCCAGTGTGACCAAGTTAGACAGAAGGTGGAGGAAAGGGACTACTCTCATGAATAATGATGACTTGTACTCAGGTAGAGTCACGCCGGTTAAATGTTCAAAGCAGCTGCTTACCTGTTCAGTGGGAATTGAAGACTTGGAAATTAATGGTCAGGAACTAATGAGCTGGACTAGATGTGTTTTAATTTACCGAGATAAATAAAACCAGCATGTTGGTTGGTTTCAAGGCTAGAGTGGACATGTTTTGCTGTGATATTATGATTCTCCATGAATTGCTACAGATACCTGAGTGAATGTTTGTTTTTTTTTCTTTTTCTTCCCCTCTGAGGTGGTGGGGTTTTTTTTGGTGGTAACTACTACTCTTGTATGTATGAACCTAACAGCTGCAAAGGCTTCTTTAGGAATGTTTGGGGCAAGTATAGTTGTGGCAGCTCCATTAGGAGCCCTCTGACATTACCCATGTCCTAACCAATCTGGAATATGTTCTGGGCTGGCCAGGGAAAAGTCTGAGTCTTAATAAAGAGGAGAAATTAAACAAGAGAGGCAGAAAGTGTGCCTACGGGGCATGAAGTTCTGGATTCTTGCCTAATGCCACATTCATCAGGCTTAATGTAGATGAACTCTGTGTGGGTTTGCCAGCAGCAAAGTTGAACTTCTCATTTGAGACTTCCTGATGCTCCACACTTATGATCCTGAAAACATGAGCATCTTCTGTCTTTTCATGGGCCTTTAACTGGAGTACTGAAATGAATACCCATCCCATAATTGTACCCATCACTCATTTCTGCAACATTCATTGATATATTTTATGGCTTGAAGTTGATTTGAAGGCTTCCATTCTACAAACACTCCCAGGGAGCTTTTGGCTGACTTGTAGACAATCAGGCTGCTAGCTGAAGTTAGTGATCATGATGGTCACTTCATACTAGACATGCTAAACGTGTGATGCTAAACATGATATATGCTTGATGATGCATCAATTAAGCATCCCTCTGTTCAGTAGTGATTGAATGAACAAAAGCCATCACCCATGCAGGTCCCTCTGGTAAAGGCAAAGCAACAAGTTGTTCAAACTAACTAAGAAATTTTTCTTCTAAAATGTTCATGTGGATGTGAGGACTGACAACTGGTTGGTTGGAGTTGTATGTGTTTGCAAACTAGAAATGACCAGAGGCAGTCAAGAAAAAATGTACCGAATTGGAAGATGATGGGACAAGGACATCGTTATGGTTCTGTGAGACTCCTGAGGGGTCTTTGGGCAAAATGCTAACTAGAGTGAGGCTTGGAGCAAAGAACAAAGAAATAGCACAAAGGATTTCTTTCAGAAATTTTGTATTCAAGACAAGTGAAGTCAAGTCATTCATCAGCTGCGTTCATCTTTTGGGTATGCGTCCAAATGGGCAACTGGAGAAGGTCCAAAGGAAAACAGTAAGAATAACAAGACTAAAAAAAGCACATGGCTATAGGAAAAGCAGATATTCAATTGAGTCGAGAGTAGAAGATTGAGGGGAACATTACATAAATGAACATTAAAAAGTCAAAATCCAATCCCTTTGCTATATAAAAGGCTGGAATGGAAAGTTCTAAATTGGTTCAAATTTCCATAGAAGAAAGGACAAGGGAGATAAACCTTGTTGTAAAAAGTGGGGTTTAGTTGAACTTTTAGAGACCTTCTGTCCATGAGAACAGGGAACAGGCATGTGCTGTTGCAGGAGGCTATGAAATCTCTGTTGTTGAAGTTTGTAAGGAAATAATTCATTAAGTATTAGTTAATAAAGACTTAGAGATAAATAATAAATAAATAATAATAAATAATAAAGCCCTTTTTGGCAAGGGAGATGGATCAAATGAAATCCTTACTGGTGTCATAATCTGTGCAACTATAAATGGTGCGTTCAGGAAAATGGAATGTTCTGTACAATCTTTCAAAATGAAGAAGCTTACATAAGAAAGGCTTCTTTCTATCCATTTCTACCCTAATGGATACTTCACCATTTCAGGATAAGTTCTAATTGGGACCTTGTACCCTTTCCAGGAAATCATGGGAACTAAGAAACTCTATTATTCTCTGCAGCCTCTCCCTGGACATTGATTTAAGGTATCTAGGTCTAAAAGGAGCTATTTGTCTGCTTCCTTCCTAAAACTGGTGAATGTGGGACAAACAAGCAGATTGAAAGGAGTATGCAGAGACTTGATCCCACCTTCTTACCGACTGGCCAAAATACCTAGATCAGTGACTTTTAGGGATTTGGAACAGCTCTCACAGATAAGCAGATAACAGGGCATTACTAGGTCACACCACCCCCTGCTGCTACAACTGGAAGCTCCAATTTACATGTTATGCTTTGACCAAGAAAGTTGGGCTTCGAGTCATCTCCCAGCTCCCACGAGTTCATGTTACTTCAAGACTTATTAAGTCTTCATACTGAATAATTATTTCTTTATACTGAATAATGCCACTAGGCATATGTTTATCTGAGCTTGATACTCAAGGTACTCTCATTAATCTCTAAGCTTTTTCCTAGACACCTGCTTCTGGGAAAAATCTTGGTCAGATAGACAGATATAATTAAGAAATTCATATTCCTTAGAAAACTCAAAAAATGTCAATGAAGCAACAAAAAGAAATCAATCTTTCCTTATTAATCAGAAGGCTCTAATACTGTTGAAGTGTCTTTTTCAGCAGTCTTAAAAATACTCTCTGAAACTATTAAAATTAAGACACCTTTCCCACAATTTCCTTCTCTGCCTTTCACAAACGATGGTTCATTTAACCTCCTTCTCCCCTCTTTGTTTGCTTAGAGGATCAAAGCTTTTTTATTTATTTCTTTTTTCCTCTCAAATAGTTTCTGGAGTGTTAAAAAGCACCATCAGTATACTGAGTTTACATTACAAACAAGTTAAAATTCCCAGTCTGTCAGAGCTTTTCTCCTAGGATACCAAGGAAAGCAAAGTTCAGCTAAACTGCACAATTAATTGGAGATCACTTCTGAGTGAAGAAGAAAGGGTTGTTTTAAGCAGAGCTATTCTTTTCTTGGAGATTGAAAGTCCACTTCACAAAGCAAAATTACTATTCTCTGAAAGTTATCTCACTTTATTTGTACTCTTGGAGCCACTCCGTCAGGTCATCTTTCCTTTTCACTCATAAAATCATCTTAATGAATCGACTGTGGGATTAGCCGTATGTAAATACATCCTTATTGACAGCCACATTGACAAGTGAAAGGATGAATAAGGACATGGACTGCATGTTGGTTTTGCTAGAAAAGCAGTCGGTTTTGTTCTGCTTTCAAGATCCTAAGGCAGAGAGCTGATTTCTTGGTTATGAAGAAAATGCTCTTTTTCAAGGTAAACGTATCCCGCAGTCATAAGATAGTTAAGTATATGCTGGATAGTGTAAGAGTATTTGCCCGAAACAGACTTCAGTGTTGATCTACCATTGTCACACAGACAACTGCCTCCTTTCCCTCAACTTCTGAGAGCAAAGACTAGCCTGATAACTCAACCTAGTGCATCATTTCCATGTAGGCTTGCACTTTTTTAAGAAAATGCTCTGGCTGATGATCTCACTATCTGTTATTGTCAAGGCTCTTCTAAAGCCCTGATGGTTGCAAGGCAGAAGTTGAGCAAACACAATTAAGAAAGCCCAATGGAATACACTGAGAACAGCTGCAAGGTAAATTTGAGAAGTGTACTTCAGTGTGTTCTTACAGTGCTTGGAAAAAACTGCTAAGAAGATTTTGTATAAACGGCAAATTTTCTACTAAAATGTCGTTCTGTGGTAGCGCTTTGTGGACAAGTATTTTATAACGAGGAAAAGCAGACCCTTATTACTGTCTATGCAAACAGTGTGCTGTATAGACCAGCATTGTAAGGTACCCTTTTAAAAAAAAAATTGCTAAAGTTTAATCCAATATTACTATATTGATTATTGTTGTGGGTGTTTTTTCCCACTGCTTTTTGCAAAGCAGAGTTAAATACTAGTAAAATCCTTCTGTTACAAGGTAAAATCAAGATCTTTCATCTGTTGTACACTAAAACATCTGGAATCTTTTAAAACAGAATCCAATTAGGTGTGAGCTAACATCAAGTGAAGATGTCTTTTCTAACTGATTGAACATTAGTAAAAGTGCCATTAAAAATCTGTGATGAAAAAAAGTCTGTGGTCATATTCTAAACTGGTGATACTCAACACTGAAATAAATAAATAGTTTCAACAAAAGCTGTAATGAGGCTTTTTGAAAACTCCCTCATCATGACAAAACCAATTATATTTTTGAATAAGATATCAAATTTTAAATGTTCTTGTATTTAAATATAATTTTCAAGTTTTCTTAGCCTTATGAGCTGATCAAAGAAAACAAACTGTTTTAACACCTCAGAATTGAACTCTATATGTCTTACTGCACATCTTTACCTTTCTCTTTGTCTCCATTCCTTTGTCTGTTTATCTGTTTTCTCTTCTCACAAAAACATACATAAGTAAGTGAGGAAAAAAAAAAGAAAATCATTCTATGAGTTCTGGAAACATCCCTGAAATTTGCTTCTTGATTTTTACCGAATCTTTGGCTATGTGATTCTAACACCAGGGCAGTCAATTTGAAGTTGGGCATCACAAAGGTAATATTTTCAAACACTAGCAAAACAATGTATTCTCATGCTTTCCTAATAATTTCTTTGCTGGATGGTGCAACCACTTTGAAAGAAATTAATAATAACAGTATAAATATATAATAATTCCAAAACAATCAAAACTTGCTAGGCATTAAGTATAGGATCCAAACACAGCTCAGCCAAAGACATCCTACTAAACATACATTTAGAAGTGTTCGCTCGAGCACAGCTGCAAGATTCCCATCAGGAAAGCATGGCCTGTACAAGCTGGAACCAGTATGGGATCTAAGGAGCCCTAATCACAGATACTTTATATAAAAATGACAATCCTGATGCTGTGAGCTGTAGACTAAAATGATCAAGAACGGCAATGCATACTCTACGCAACAACACGTGCTTCTGAGGACCAGTTACCACAAAACAGTGAGGCTGAGGTTTTGCAGAGCTGCAGATGATGCAGTTATGCAGTTATTTTCACCACTCCAAATGCAGCATTCAGACAATACAAAAATTGTCCCTGATTAGAGTGTTGACACATTAGTGGAGCTTTCCATAGGAATAGAGGCTAATGTATGAGCCTTACTATATTTCTCAGCTGAGGGTGCACTCAGTTGCTACATCCTGCACACCTTCTCTTTGATCTGTTTTCCACCAGCATGTCATCCTCTAGACAAAGGGCTTTCTCAGTTTTCAGGTTCCCTTCAGCTCCTTCCTCCTGGCTAGCCCCAGCCCTGCCTCCTCCTCTACACCAGTGGGAGGTGACTTCCCTGTACCATCCACTCCCTCTGTTCCTCTTCCCTTGTTTTGGCAGTCCCTGCTTCCAGCCTTTGTCTGTGCCTTTTCTCTGATTTCATCTCAGTCCCAACCCTATTTTCTTCCCTATTTTGTTCTTTCCTATTTTGTTCTTCCCTTTGTCCTCTCCTCAAGTACCCTTCATTTTCTCAAAAGCAGTCCTGTTTCTTTTCACCTGCATATTCTACCTACCCCTTCTCAGCACCCCTACTTTCAGGCACTCTGTTCCTTAAGGAGTGCTCTAAGCTAAAGTATTCATCCTTCTTCCTGTGAACCTTTCTTCTAACACACTAATTTTACTAATACAGTTCTGACCTATTATTTTCCTGACTTTGTGGTCACACACTGAGATTTTGACTTCATTCCCTCTTGTGTGCACTTGCTTGATTTTCCTTTGGAATTTTACAATCTTTCTATTGACTTCCTAAGAGACCACATCAATCTGCTTCTGCCTCCTTTGTTTTTACTGCACTGTCTCTGGATGTTGCCCAAAGCCCAAGCGCAACTACCAGTTTTCTCTCCCTTCTTTTCTCAAGGACATGCATTGATATCTGCTCACTGCATGCTGATACCTGGTAAGACTTCTCGGTCACCATGGACTTTATAATTATCTTACATTTCACCTCTCCATCTAGTTTCTTTATCTTTCTTATTACTTCAAATTACCATGGAAAAAAATCAACTCTATGACATTTTCTCTACTAGCGCACTCTTTACTACATCACTGCTGCTGAACACAAAGCCTGAATACAATCCTCTACCCGGCTAAATTTTGCAGTCACCACTTCCATAATGTGCAATGGTTTTCCCCTGCTAGCTGGATCACAGGATAATTTCTAATCTCTTTAATGAGAGTGTCTCCTTCACTACCTTCACCTGCTTTACAATTTCTTCATCTCTCGATCGATTTACCATTCCATTTACTTTTCTTCCAGCTTGAATACTCATATGAGTGTCTTTACTGTTCTTTTTTTTTTTCCTTTTCTATCCTATCAAGTTATTTTCTTCTCTTTATTTTTTCCATTTTGTCTCCTACACATTGATTTTCCTCAACATTTTTATCTTCGCAACATTTTTTCTTTGCTATTCACTTCTATAATGGAGAATTTCACAGCATCCATTAAAAGTTTGCTCCAAGTTCCCATTTCATCCATGAAATGTTCCTCAACTATTTCCTCTACATATGTTGCTTGATGCATATTTGATATAGTTTATATATTTGGCCATTGCCCTGTACCCCTTTCGATGTAGTGGGAAAGGGACATTCAAGGTCAAGGTCATCGACACTATAAAGGTCAAGTCACATGCTAGACTTTAAAATGCTTTGAAGGAAGAACGCCTCAGTAGTTGAGGTTAAGACCATGTCTTTGTATGCAGTTAAGTCAGGTCTTAGAAGGTTTGGAAAAGCTGCTACACTGTTAGTAAGGTTTTTCAGACAGCCCTTATGTTCCTACATAAGCAATACAATTGCTGACTACATAAATGCTTCCACAATCTCAGCATAGTTATGAACAATAGCATGATAATAGCTTCAACTACATCATTTTATATTTGAGAGGGTCAGTAGGAGATAAAACCAATATACTTCTACAGCCTTTTTTTTTGTGTGTGCGTAGTTTGCTATAGATATAGTAAATTTTCTTCTTTTTTTACTTTAATAAGTTCAGAGAGATTTACCTGACATAAAAATCTGCTGCATTGCTTTGGAAAGACGGGTGGAAACAAGACAGTATATTCCTTGCAGTATTTTTGAAAAACTGAACATCCCTGAAGTGAGATGTCCGAAAACCTCAAAAGATAATAGATAAGCTAGCAAATTCATTTAAGTCACATACTGGATTGTGGGCTTACTGGGAAAAAAAAAGAATCCATTGCACTAATCTGTAACAGTTAAAACACTTACAACAATGAACTGTGTTTTGGTCTCAGTGGAAATATCTGACAATTGCACTGAGCCTGTTCCCAGGCATCATTGTGCCCAGGAGGAATTCCTATTTTTTCTCATTTTACTCCTACTACTAAAATAAACTCATGATTTTTAAGCCAATCTGTATTTTCCTAAAATGAAATGTGTCCCAGATTTTTCTGCCAGTTTAGGGCTAGATTATCACAGTGATAGTTGGCCTTATTAAGTTCATAGCCAGGAATAGTCACAGGCAGTGATTTAGGAAGATGGTACCAGCCAAAGACTATGCTCCTTCCCCACCACCTTTGGAGCACAGATCCATCACTGCCATGCTCTGGACATTCAGCACTGGGTGCAGGAGCAGGGTGGCTAAGTATCCTTCTGGCTACCCCTTCTCTGGATACTCCTCCATTGCAAATGCAACCCTCCCAGGAATTGAAGCACAACCTTATTCTCCACACTAGTAGAGAGCAAGAAGACAATCTTCTCTTTAGCTCTCTGACCCAGACTACGTTCTTGATTAAACTTTAAACCAGCTATCAGTTTTATATCAACAAGCAGGAAAAACGGTCTGTCAATATTACATGATCTCCTTTGCAAGAGTTTGTGTAGCTTACTGTACATATTTGCACACAAACTGTAATGCTGTCTGATCCTGGAGTGTGCCAAACACCTCTGTGTTGTTCTGAGAGTGATAAAGAGCCACACATTTTATCAAGCAGAAAAATTCATACTAATTGATCAATAACTCTAGCACAACATGTTGGAATAAACAAGGTGCAGAAATCCTGATTGATACACATTTTATAGGGCTTTGGAAACAGCTTTCAAAAACTGAACGGAGAGTGAAATCCCTTCTACAGGGTACTGTTGGCAAGTTCAACAGCCTCATAGAAAGGATCTCACTCTCTGTAAAAACTTTTGATTCGATTCCCAAATCACACTGCTAAACCAGACTCTTGGTGAGTACACACTTATGTGACTCCACTAAATTATTGTAGACCAATAGAGAATTTAGCCCACCAGTTTTAAAGATATTAGAATTTGTCCCCAACATAAGAGACATCAGAACCAGGTCATTCTGGTCTTGCAGTATTCTATATGGGACTCTGTGAGCTTCAGAATAATTTACGTTCTCCAAGACACTTCCACAGGAGAGTTGTGTTTGCACAAAACATCCGGATAGCTCTTTCTTTAAATGCCAGTACATCTCCTTACACATTTTTCATTTCCAAATTCAGCTCCACTTACGTAACACAGACCACTAATCTGAATGATACCGCTAGTTGTAATGTATCTCTTTTCTTCTGGCTTTCCAGTCTGATTTAGTACTTTGCTTCATCATAATTTAATTAAGTATAAAAATGTTATGTGAATCCAGAAATACACTTTACCCCTGCATCTTACTGTAGATTCACTCTTTCAATGATAAAATTAGAATTTTACTCCTAGACAAGTTGTCAACATTTGCCTATAAAACTTTTTCTGTTGAAGCTTATAAGTAGGTCATCAGCACAAGTAACTCAGGCAAGCATCAGCAGTGATTAGAAAATCATATTGGCTCTGGGACAGAAGTCTTGTTTTAATGTACACGATACCAATGCCATTTTTCTTGGTTTTAAATGAGGGAACAGTAAAGGAATTGGTAAATTTTCTATTTTGAAGTGTGTTTTATGTTTTATACATAATACAGGACTCCAGAAGTATTAAGAGTAGCAGTGGATGGCATCATTATTTTAAAAAAAAAAAGCAACAAGCAAAAAACCCACAGAAATTAAAGCATGAGATATTCTAGCAGAGGACAAATTAGCTTGCATTAGCCTTCAAGTAATCAGGTTATCCAGAATGATTTGCATGGTTTGTTACTAATTTCACTCAAAGAGTGAACACTACAAAAGTACAATTTTTCTGTTATTCTACTAGCGAATAAAAGTAGTTTAAAGTGCAAGTTTCCTCAATATAATTGGGGAAGTTACATCTTCTGGTAATACTTGCATTTCTCAAATAACAGCAGAAGAAGTCACAATGATTTAGGTGTATTTGAAGGAAATGCATAAAGTCATTTTCCTAAGATACGTATTTGATCAGGTGGGTCATGTGCTTTTCAAATGGTTTTCATGCATATTTAATCAATGCGAGACATATACTTATGCAAGCTGAAATAGGTACCAGTCTGCGTCCCAGGCTGTTCTATTTCACAGTCTTCTGACAGAGATTTCTAAAGCTGAATTAATTATTCTAAAAATGAACTAAATAATCTTCAGCAGGTGGCATAAGCCAAGAAAAAGCCAAAGAACTCACAAACTACAAGCAAATTTGGAGTTTGGTTCAATGTAGCATTGGTAAGATTCCTAATTTTTCAAGAATTGCTTGTTTTCTATCAAGATCGCTGATGTACAGGGATGCATGCATAAAATTAAATGGAAACACTATGATCATCTGGGGAGGAAAAGCCCTCAAAATCCAACATACACACCCCACAGCCCCCTTAATCCTTCCTACACACTCTTATTGAGATACACTTTCTCACACCTACATGTGTATCAGCAGATATGTGTGCCTGACACACACAGATGAACGACTCGTACCCACACACCTTTAGGTCTAGACAGAGTTAGATAAACACTGTCTAGGAATAAAACCACATTCCTGTGAAGCTTTACATATAATACATCTATATGCATCCAAGCAAAAATGTAAGCATATATATACACACATACACAGACACAGGAACATAGGCAAGGCACATACATAGTCACAAAAAACTGTAGAAGCACACACATATACCTATACAGCTGGATGCATACTCACATGGACAGATAGATATACAGGCATATATAAGGGAGAGTTTACATTGACTCTACCATCCCTCTTAATTTCTTCTTTCTTTATGAAGCTTTCCAATTTTAGGATCCTGGAGTGAGCTATGTCCCTGCAGGGGAAATATCTCAGGAGGAGCAAAGCACTTCCAGTTTCTGTAAGGTTTCCTGCCTCCCTCCCTTTCTTAGAAGTAGATCCAGGGAGATGAGCTGGGTACCCAGCACGGCTCTCCCAGCTTCTGCCTTGGCACTTTCCACCCCAGCTTAAGGAAGAGTATAGGACAATAAGCTTAAGATCTCCTCCCTTCACCCCCAAAGCCTGCCTCTGTGGGAGCAGGAATCTCTGGGCAACACCTGGACACAGCTGCTTTACCCTTGGCGAGCCAGCTACTTTCTGCCCACCTTACCCCCACCAGCTGCAGACTACGGGGGACATCTGCACGCTACCTGCCCTCTGCAGGAGTGAAAGCCCTTGTCCCTCCCTTCCTCCTGTGTATCCCCGCGCTTCTCCTGGCCTCTGACTCACGTCAGCAAACCGCTTTGCAAACCGCCGAGCTAAACTTTTTCCCCCGGCTGCACAACCCGCAATCCCCCGGGCAGCGGCTGCATCGCGTCGGGAGGGCGGGATGGGGGGTGCGGGTTGCAGGGACCCGGGATGCAGGGATCAAGGCTGCAGGGTGTGGGATGAGAGGACTGGGATGAGGAGACTGGTATGTCGGGTGCAGGGTTGTGAGGATCGGGATGCACGGAGAGACGGGAACCGGGATGTAGGATGCAGGGACCAGGACGCACGATACCAGTGCCCAGCTCCTTACCGTGCAATGAAGGTAGGTCCTGGCGAGGATTTCCAGCTGCTCCCGCGCATCGCGGGGCTCCCGATGTGCTCGTTAAACATCCACCGGGGAGTCTCACCCCCCAAACTTGTGTGAGCTGCTTCCTCTGGGAACACTCACGCTTTCTTCCCCCCACCTTGGATCGGATCCCAATAGAAACTCATAAAGGCCTTCTAAGCGGTCAGAGGTAAGGCTGAGAGGGAGGAGGAGAAGGGAGGGAGAGATTGCGATCACTAAGCAATTATCCCCTTCCCTTCCCCTTTGCTTGGGAGCACCCGCTTCCCATTCCTCTGAGCAACTTTGGCTTTCCTTGAACAGGCAGCGCCTTGTACCAGCTCTGGTAATTGGGGTTCCCTTTCGCAACCTGGCATCTTTCTAGATTTCCTCTCCTTTTCGGGGAAAGGGGATTGGTGCAAAGCTTTAAATTAGGAGCCGACCTAGAGTTGCAAAGACAAGGAGTGGGAGCCGGCTGGCATTCGCAGGCTGCCTCTCCCGGCACTCAGGGCGTGCGATAGCGCTGCAGCCGGCGCTGCGCGGAGGGGCTGGCTGAGGCTTGTTCCTACCGTTTATTCATTGACAGCGTTTCTAGTTCTAACTTTGAAGCTGGCTACTGCTCTTGGCACGGCCGGCAGCGGAGCTGTGGCGGGGACCGAGGCGAGCCACTGTCCCCATGCTGCGGGGCTCCCCGCGGCTGTTTAACTGCGCCGACAGCGCGGGCAGGAGCGCAACCCGGTCCCGGGGGGAGGACGCGGAGGGCGGGGAGGTGAGGGAAGGGGTTGGGGGGGGACATGGGACACGGGGACGCTGCTGTCGCCTGGCAACACCGCATCCCTGCCCTGAGCATCCCTCCCCCAGCGCGCTGATTGGACGGGTCCTGAGCGGGGGGACGAGGACAGACGGACGCGCCCTCCGAGGGTGCTGCGCTCTGGCGCTGCGACTTGTCGCATCCTCAAAAAGCCGGGAGCAGGCAGGGGCGGCTGAGAGTAGACGGGAGAGCCGAGACAGTTCAGGGTGTTGTATCACCGTCCTCTTGCCTTCTCTCTTCCAGCTGGCTTAATAGATTTGCTTCTACTCCATTATTTCTATGCTATTATTTTCCTAGAAAATTTGTGTATTTGTGTATATTTATCTCGACACAAAATATACAGATATATGGGTTTATATATAGATGTATGTAAGCGTATATATTCTATACATGCTATCTGTATTACCTATATTTACGTTATCTCTCTATGTTCTAACTCTCCCCTATGGGAACACAGAAGAAAAATAATTACTGGGGAAAGATCACTCCAGAGTGCAGCAAAGCTGGATGCGAAAGAAAAAGCAAGATACGGTTTTGTGTTATACATGTCAGAAAACCAAAGGTTTATATCACCTGGAGTGTTAACATGAGGTTGTGATCCTAAAGAGGGAATTAAACACCGAGAGGTGAGTGAGCTGTAACAATCAGTGAGGGTGGATGCGTTGACTTCAGAGAGAGTGAGTTTAAGCCGTGCTGCATGGGGGCACCACTGGTAATACGTGTGGCTTCATTGCTCATTCTCTTCTATGGGGGACTGCGAGCAGCTGCTGCCTGCTGGTTGAGTGTCCAATGGAGACAGTGTCTGTGAAAACTCAGTATCTACCTTTCCATCACAGCTCCTGTTGGGACACTGTGAATTTCTCACCTCTGACTTTTCAGCAGGGAGAAAGTC
The DNA here is from genome assembly GCA_013396935.1 of Baryphthengus martii. NCBI lineage: Eukaryota > Metazoa > Chordata > Aves > Coraciiformes > Momotidae > Baryphthengus > Baryphthengus martii. The sequence continues at coordinate 76,270 of VWZK01016467.1, read as the reverse complement.
ATCATCCAGTTCTTCCTGAATGCTTCCCTCCACCTTCAGACTTGCCCCCAGCCCAGCTCCCCACTTGCTTGGGTAAAGAGGCACTGCAGTCAGGAGCTGCAATCCAGCAACTCACACGGGGCCACTATTGTTTCAGCAGCTGTGGTTTTGGTACAGAATTAAGCCAAAGTAAAATGAAATAAACAAACAAAAAAAAAAATCTATTTCTACTTTTTAATATTTTATGTTAAATTATTTAACATCTGCATACTTTTGTGATCTAACCATTACATTTGAGCTACTTGGTTAATTTTATAAGAGTTTATTTCTTGGAAGCCAAGGACATTGGCTAAGATATGTATGTTAAACTGTTTCATTACAGTCATCAAAGTTAAGCGGGGAGTAAAATGAAAGAGTCCAGTTCCTATTGGGTTTACCCTACTGTGAATTAGATTTAAGTATATGTGAGACATTGCACTAGCATCTGGGTAAACTGGAATTAACAGGAATCAGCCCTATGTCTTTCAAATCATAGCATCATTTGACAAACAGGTCTGGAATACTTTTTTTTCACAGTCTTGTAGGCTGATTGCCAGGAAACTAATAGAAGGAAGGATCTGATTCTGCATTGCCTTGTACACAGCAGTTGCGGCTTACAGTGAGTGTGAAAGTAACTTTTTGGTTGCGCAGGATATAAAACCCACTGTGTATGAAATTGGTCACCACAGGCAAGAAGTGAAATTTGGCTGAGATCTATTGTATGATTCTCAGCAGGCCACTTAGAGGCAAGGGGTCGACCTGATCATTGCTTCAAGAAGCATCGTTGACACTGATGGTTCAGCCTTTTTCCATGCCTGCTGCTGTGTAATGTCTGATAGAGGTCACTAACATTGCTACTACTTGCATTTACACCTAATTTATGACTACTGAAAAGCAGGAAAAAAAACTCTATCCAGCCAAGTAAGCTGTAGATGAACACACGAGGGTTTCAATCCCACTTTCTGCTTCCTCACCTGGTTCTCTAGCATGAGAGGGGGCTCATTTTAGCCACAGGAGAACTTACCCCAGCCTTTCCAAAGCAGGATTCAGGAGACTGTATTTCAGTGCATGACTGTGGCAGAACCATCTTTAGTTTTGTAGAGAAAACAACTGTGCCTCAATTCCCATTTGAGATGGCACACCCTGCATGCAGAGGGTGTGGTGAAGATGCAGTCCCGTACTGAGCATGTGTTTGCAGACAGTCAGATGCTGAGAATTGTGGGTACACACAGTGGTACAAGGCAGGGCAATCTGAAGATCTCAGTGAAGCTCTGTGCCAGGCTGTGTTTTGGTGTTACTAGGCAGATTACTCACTTGAGGCTAAATTGTGCACCTTACTCTACACTTATTTGTAGATGTGTCCATGGTTAGACACAGCAATCAGGCAGTGTGAGTTCTGCCAGGGGACAGCTTTGAGAAAACAAACACAGCCCTTAATGTCTTTGACCTGGATCCAAAGAAGGAGTCTTAAGATGAAATTTATATATTTATTTAACTTCTGTCTCTGACACAAATATGTTAAAGCAGCTTTACAAGTTTCTGCAATAGGAATATTTTGCTTTTACAAATTACGTTAGTGAAATAAGTTATTGCTAGTTAAAAGATAAATTCCTTTCAAATTGAGTTCCCAAATCACACCAAATTGAGTTTGTAGAAAGCTTTGATGAGCAAAACTTGTTTTTATAAAATTCATGAATGTGATTAATTAACAAGCTTACCACCACAAATAAACAGATGCGTATCTTTTTCTTACATGGAATTTTAGCATGAGCTTCAAGATTGTACACATGGGAACTTTCCAATTTTACATTTGATGGCAAGATACTGTTCCAGCAAAACACTTTGTAGGGTTTCCTAACTTGCTATAAGCAGCTGTTTTGAGATACACTCAAGTTATTTGCTGATTAAAGCCTAAAGAGATGCTTTAGAAAAATTGCAAGTGTGCATGTACAGCTAGTGAGTGATCTATGGATTGGGCCCAGCCTACATGAATAATTCATGAAGTCTATGATCTTTCCTTCTTTCCTAGGGACCTTACAGAAATGGACAGGGAATAGGGCCATGGATCAATGAGTTTTTTCTAGCAAATTGCTACTCGCCACCTGATTTGCAACAGCTCTGCGGCTGCTTCCTTTGTGTGTGACTAGGCATAATCTCACTCTGCGGCAGTTGTCCTGACCTAACAGTTGTGGTCATCACCACAGGACCAAGCCTGGCATATCTCAGTGCTTTGGGGCACATGTCAGCAGCACCTAGAGATGATAGCATGTTCTCCTGGGAGTCTGACAATCTCAGGGCACAAAACACTACCTGGATGGATCAGGGAGGCTAGTCCCCCATTTTTGAGTAGCTACAGGGGTGTAGATGTATCTTAACAACACTATGGCCATGATAGTCTCCATCTTCAGAGATACAAAGATTAAAAGCTCATAATGGCTCATGCAGACATCTGCAAAGTCTCACACTGTCTGGTACACCCCTACGTGCCAGTTCTGAGTGACACTGACATACTTCAAAGGAACAATTCAAAGGCACAGGGCTTTCAGAGGAACACGTGTCTCTATCTTGTAATTCCTAGGGGAGATCCATGACTTTAAGTGTAAGGGGTGTCACTCAGTTATACTCAAGGACATCACAGATTACCATGGAAAATTATGCACTTTTGTGGTGGATTGACTTTGGCTAGATGCCAAGAGCCCATCAAAGCTTCTGTGTCACTCCCTTCCTCATCTAGACAGGAAAGAGAAAATATAATGAAAGGCTCTTGGGTCGAGGTAAGGACAGGAAGATCACTCACCAATTACTGTCATGGGCAGAACAGTCTCAACTGAGGGAAAAATTAATCTAATTTATTACCAGTCAAATCAGAGCAGGATAATGAGAAATAAAACCAAATCTTAAAAACACTTTCCCCCACCTCTCCCTTCTTCTTGGGCTTAACTTTACTTCCGATTTTTCTCTACCTCTTCCCCTAGTGAGGTGCAGGGTGACAGGGAGCAGGGGTTGCGATCACTTCATTGCATGTTGTTTCTGCTGCTCTTTCCTTCTCAGGGGGAGGACTCTTTATGCTTTTCCTTTGCTCCAGAGTGGGGTTCCCCCTATGGAAGACAGTCCTCCACAAACTTCTTCACAATGAGTACTTCTCACAGTTTTTTGCAAACTGTTCCAGTATGTAGGCCCTTCCACAGGATGTAGTACTTCAGGAAAAGACTATTCCAACATGAGTCCCCCACGGAGTCAAAAGTCCTGCCAGCAAACTTGCTTCATTGTGGACTCCTCTCTGCACAGGTTCACAGGTTTTGCCAGGACCCTGCTCCAGCATGGGCTTTCTGTGGGGTCATAGCTTCCTTTGGGGTATCCGTCTGCTCTGTCGTGAGGTTCTCCATGGGTTCTAGGTGGATATCTGCTCCACTGTGGACCTCCATGGGCTGCAGGGAGACAGACTGTGTCACCATGATCTCCAACACGGGCTGCAGGGGAATCTCTGCTTCAGTGCTTGGAGCACCTCCTCCTCCATCTTCTTCACTGACCCTGGTGCCTGCAGAGTTGTTTCTCTCATGCAGTTGCACCCCTCTATTCGGCTGCAGTTGCTGAATTGTGCAGTAAGTTCTTTCCCCTTCTTAAAAAGGGGATATGTTGTCATAGAGGTGCTACCACTGTTGCTGACGGGCTTGGCCTTGGACAGAGGTGGGTCTGCCCAAGTCTGTCTTCAAGTCAGATGGAACTGGCTTTATCGGACATAGGGGAAGCTTCTAGAAGCTTCCTACAGAAGCCACACTTGTAGCCCACTCAGTGCTACAACCCCCAACCTTGCCATGCAAACCCAATGCAACTGCACTAAGAAGTGTTAATCTAGTGAGTTTCCTCTGAGATAAGTATGAACTTTATTCCCTCTTAGCAACAAATGACGATTGATAAATTTCATCACGAAGCTTATAATCAAAGTGGAGTGTCTTCATATTATTCAGTGGTTTTGAAGAGATTTTAGTCAATATATGTAGTGCAATATTTCCCCATGTACTAACAATACTTATCCTCTTAATCAGAGAACCAGAGAATCAGAGAATCACAGAATGGCGGGGGTTGGAAGGGACCTCTGTTGATCATCCAGTCCAACTGCCCTGCTAAAGCAGGTTCACCTAGAGCAGGTTGCACAGAATCATGTTCAGGTGGGTTTTGAAAGTCTCTAGAGAGGGGACTCCACAATCTCTTTGGGCAGCCCATTCCAGTGCTCCGCCACCCTCACAATAAGGAAGTTTTTCCTTATGTTGAGGTGGAACTTCCTGTGTTACAGTTTGTGCCTGTTCCCTCTACCCATTCCCTCTTGTCCTGTCACTGGGCACCACTGAAAAGAGGCTGGCCCAATCCTATTTACATTCATCCTTTAGATATTGGTAAGTATTGATTAGATCCCCTCTCAGTCTTCTCCAGGCTAAACACATCCAGGTGTCTCAGCCTTTCCTCATCACAGAGATGTTCCAGTTCCTTGTATATCTTTGTAGCCCTCCATTGGACTCTTTCCAGTAGTTCCCTGTTTCTCTTGAACTGAGGAGCCCAGAACTGAACCTAATACTCCAAATGTGGCCTCATGAGGGCAGAGTAGAGAGGGAGGAGAACCTCCCTTGACCTGCCGGTCACACTCTTCTTAATGCCCCCCCGGACATCATTGGCCTTCTTGGCTACAAGAGCACATCGCTTGCTCATTGCTACTTTGTTGTTCACCAGGACTCCCAGGTCCTTCTCCGCAGAGCTGCTTTAGAGCAGGTCAGCCCCTAACCTCTACTGGTGCACGGGATTATTCCTCCCCAGGTGCAGGACTCTACACTTGCCCTTATTGAACTTCATTAGGTTCCCCTTCACCCAATTCTCCTGCCTGTCCAGATCTCGCTGGATGGCAGCACAGCCTTCTGATGTGTTGGCCACTCCTCCCAGTTTGGTGTCATCAGCAAACTTACTGAGGGTACACTCTATCCCTTTGTCTAGGTCATGGATTAATATGTTGGACAAGACTGGACCCAGTACTGACCCCTGAGGAACTCTGCTAACTACAGGCCTCCAGCTAGAGTTTGCACCACTGAATCACAGAACCTCATAGAATCATGGAATGTTTTACATTGGAAGAGACCTTTAAAGGTTATCTAGTCCAATCGCCCTGCAGCAAGAAGGGACATTTTAAACTAGCTTAGGTTTCTCAGAGCCCCATCAAACCTCGCCTTCCAGGGATGGGACGTCTACCACCTCTTTGGGCAACCTGAGCCAGTGTTTCACCACCTTTATTGTAAAAAAATTCTTCCTTACAATTAGAATAAATCTTTCCTCTTTTAGTTTAAAACCATTACCTCTTGTCTTGTTGCAATAGGCCCTGCTAAAAAGATTGTCCTCATTTTTCCTCTAGGTCCCCTTTAAGTACTGAAAGGCTGCAATAAGGCCTCCCTGGAGCCTTTTCTTCTCTAGCCTGAACAATCCCAGCTCTCTCAATCTTTCTTCACAGGAGAGGTGTTCATCCTGATCATTTTTGTGGCTGCTTCAATAAGTTCATGCCCCTCTTTTGCTGAGGACTCCAGAGCAGGACACAGCACTGGAGGTGGGGGGGTTCTCCCCAGAGTGGAGTAGAGCCCTTTTATGGGTGATTCATGTGGCGCCCATTGGGACTTAAGTAACAACATGGAGATTATGCCATGATATGCTCAGGCATTTCTTGGGCAGTCTGAGCCTTTGTCAGCCACAAGGGCAGTGGAAGCTCTCACTACCAATGTCAACATAAAAAAAATCCTGGGTTTCATGTGCTACAGCATGTAGAAAGAAGATTGTATTCAACACTGTCTGTGCACATGCAACAGGAGCATCCTTCCTTGTGCCTCTACCTCCCATAACACCATAGTGTCTCTATGCACCCCTTCTCTTCAGCTCTCCTTTCTCCAGCCAACTTTCCCATTTCCTCTAAGAGTTTCTCTCTGTCTTTCTTACCTTATTCTCTTTTACTCTTGGACAGTTGTCTGCCTGCTCATGCTTGTTGGCCATGTATCCATTTAACTCCAAAGTTTCCTTGCTCCTTCTCAGCAAATACCTCTTTCCATGGAAAAAACCCACCAGCTGTTGTTCGTCTGCATCAGCTACAACAGGGGAAAAGGTCTGACTTCACTGTGGGAACTAGCTGCCCTCTTTCCACCTCTGCTTCTCTCTCAGAAATCAGGTTTCCCAACACGCTGCTGAGGACACACATGGCACTCAGCTGTCATCCAAGTGGGGCTCCTTATGAAAATACATGAACAGGCAAAGCTCCCTCCAGGTCCCTGCCAGATACACAAATATATGCACTCAACTCGCACTCCACAGCCCTTCCCTAGCCAAAATCTGACCGCAGTTTGTGCAGGTGCAGGGAGGAGCATAACACAGGCTCTTTCTGATGTGTCTGATATGTGCAGCGCACTTCAAACCACCTTCAGTTTTCATTGCTCAGCAATCTGAAGCTGAGGTCCACTGTCAGTCTATATCTTCTCACTCCGTCCTCCTCTAAGTCTGTGATACAGGAGGTGATATTGTCTTCTGAGAGGAGACTAGCCTCTTCCAGGAAGAGTAGGGCTCTTCCTCGTAAAAGGACAGAGCATGGCACAGTAGCACATTCCAGTCTCTGCCATATTCTTTAAAATAATACATGCAGATGACCCCATTCAACAAAATCCTGTCTGTTAATCTCTTTTTCCTACCATGTGGATAATTAGTTACCAGATACTGGAATCATTTAACACATTTTGCTTTTGACTTGTCACCCTTATGTTTCTGTGCAGTATTATCTTCATCAGTATTTCAGCTGCTAGCAATCTGGCTTCTTCAAACTACTCCTTCCCCCACCCCCAAATCCCTTAACAACATTTCTTCCCTTCTGAAACACTTCCCCTTCCCCCATCTCTCTTCTCCGTAGGAATTACTGCATTTACATATTTTGTTTAAGGTGCTTAGGAATTATTGACAAATTTACTTTGCCCCTGGGGGGCTGTGCAACACAGTCAAGCTGTGAGCCACTTAAAGCATTGACTGGCTGATAGAAAGGATTGCTTGTGACTCTGAATTAGGGCACAGGCCAAGAAATGTAGCAGAGTGTTGACAGGGGCTGTGGCACATAGATCCATTTCCTTTATAATCCTATCATATCTATGACCTACCACATACAGAGCAAGGCAAAAGATCTACATTTTCCCATTAGCTCAAGATACAGGCTTCCTGTGAAATAAATTTACTCACAGCCCCTATGCCGCTGCCTTGCAAGCCTGAAACCCCTGTTTTTATTGTGTCAGTGAGTGTATTTCAGAATTCCTTCACACTGGGAATCCATCTGGTTATACTACTGTCTAAACATCCTGCTGAGATTCTGCTTTGCCACTAGTTAAAAATGAATGGCTAAATTTATAAACAGGAAGTTTATTGTGTTTGTCTGCTGAAAAATATTCTGGATTTTATCTTAGCTGAGATTTTTGTGGTGGTAGGTTTGGGTTTTTTTGTTGTTGTTGTTTGTTTTGGGTTTTTTTGTTTGTGGGTTTTTTTCTTTTGTGGTGGTGTTTTTTTTTTTCGTTTTCCCAACCGTTTAATTTTAGTAGCAATGCTGAAAGGAACAATGAGTCTAGAGTTAAAGTGTTGAAATAAAAGAAATGAGGTTCCTGGAAATGAGATTGGGAAAAAGAAAAAAAAAAAAAAAAAAAGGGAAAAAGAACAAATTAGTTACAAGCTAAGGATCTCAATTTTCCTTTATAAAGACCAACCATTTTCCACCAAGAAAGACATACCTGTGCTTGGAAAACTGCTACAAGCACAAAATAAAATTGAGCAGATTGAGCAGATGGTGACAAAGAAAGCACTTGGGTTGTTTTAACTCCTTTTATTGAATACCTTTTTTTTCTTCTTTTTTTTTTTTTTTTCAGAACACTCTTGTTCTCTATAATTTAAGAAAAGAGAGGTAATACAGACAAATTGAGAGAACTGTATGTTTTTCTTCCACTTGTTCTATTTAAATAGCCCACCAGTAAATGTGGTTAGGATAAAAAGCAATCCAAATTTACAAAATATGAGAATTAACACTGACAGTGGAATCTTAATTCAGCTCCCTCGTGTGTGGGCATGTTGATACACTCTTTAATTGGTTTAATACTGTCTTTTTTCTTTTTCAGAAAATTCTAACACATTTAGTACCATAAAGAAATAGGAATTTGTCAATAGTTTTATTTCACTGCACTGCTCAGTGATTCTGACTTGTATACTGTGCACTATTCTTACCCTGAACAACAGAATGAATGGTCCATTTCCGCTCCAGAAAAACATTTAAGCGTTTTGCAAACCTTTTTGGTTGTTTGTTTTTTTTTTTTTTTGGTTGGTTTTGGTTTGTTTTTTTTTTTTCTTTTTAGTTTTAGTACATTCCTGAGATAAGGGCTAGTACTTTGGTTTTCCATTTCACAAATGTGACATAGGTGTTAAAACTGAAAGTATTCATGACCTCCAAGTGCCTGATTTTTCACATTGAGGAGGTATACACTTTTGGATTAGTTTACATTACACCTTAAAACAATGGCTGTTGCTCACCTTATTTTAAGTCTGCACTCTTAGTTGTTGGGTTTTATTGGGTTCTGGAGTTTGTCTGGGAGAACAATATCACAGTATCACAGCATCACAGTATACCAGGTTGGAAGGGACCTCAAGGATCAACTCTTTAAGCTAAAGAAATACTGTTTAAATGAGATGGCCCAGTACCCTGTCAATCTGAGCCCTAAAACTGTCTAAAGTTAAGGAATCCACTACTTCCCTTGAAAGAGTATTCCAATGTCTAATTGCCCTCACAGTGAAAAATTTTCCTCTGGAGTCCAATTGGAATCTCCTCAGGAGATTTCTTAGACTCATTCTCATAAGTGACTAAATCTTTTTGTATGAAATTATGCATAGAGACAGACAATCAATGTGGAAAATTCCATGCTGACAACTAAATTTTGGCAAAGGTGTAAGCCCATATAATCAGAGCTTCACGATGGGAAAACCTCGATAGTTAGGCTATTGCTTGGTATTAATCCTGGACTTCTAACAAACTCCAATTACTTGGTATTAAATAATGGTTTGAAATACAGAGTAACATCAGCAAGGTAAAGATCATATATTATCCAAAGCTTATTGATACCTTCACTCTTCAAAACCAATTTCATGAGTCCTGTGAGATGGCAGAAGAGCAGATGTCTTGCTCTTTTGTTTTTGTCTCTTACAGGCTCTTCATCATATATATGTTATTTTTAAACTTGATAAGGACATATCGCTGTGGGTCTTTCCTCCCTCCTTCTCAAATAAGGGAAGGCTGAGATTGCCTACAGGTATGTCCTGGTTTGAGTTAGAACAGAACAATTCTGTTCAGTCATTTTACTTTTCAGCTCAGTTCCTCTAACTAACTGCACTTTCTGAAATTAGCAGCATGTTTTCACAGGCAGTGTCTGCTTCCGGCAGTGATAACGCCCAGTGTTTAGAGTTAGTACCAGGGATTGGTGCACAGACCAAGGCCACTGCTAGATCCTGTGTACCACATTGCGGGGTGCAGAAAGAAAAAAGGCCATGCCTGCAGGGAGGAGTGGACAGATTGGTGCCCTTAAACTGACCCACGGGGTATTCCACCCCTTATACACCATATTTGGCTGCTGGGGGCCCTGGCTCGGTTGCTCTCAGCTCAGGGGCTCTTGCTCTGGGTCCTCACTTGGATTCTTCCTCGTTCCTTCAATGGCTGGAATCCAAAGAGGACTCTGTTCATCCTGCCTTCGATCCTGATCGGAGTGTTCCTGAATCCAGTACCAGAATCCAGCTCCTGAACATGGTTCCCGCCTGCTGCTGGGCCCTGCCTGGGACTTTCCCAGTGCCTGCTCCACAACATCAGTGGTGAGAGTGACATACTTGTCATCAGGGCGGCTTGGGTTCAATACTGGTCTTGCATATATTTGTAAATATTCCATCTTATTCTTCTCATTATTATTTTTCCATTTTCATTAAAGCTGTTCTAGTTTCCTTTTCTAATCAGTAAGTCTCTCTCCCTTATTCCTTTTCTATTCCCCTTTGGGGAGGGAGCGGTGTTAATAGAGAGAGTCTGTTCTAGGTTTTAGGGCTGCCCTGACCCTAAAACTGCGACGAGGTAGTAGCTAGAGATGGTGGACTTTGCTCACACTTCCTATTAGAGGTGGCTGTCAGTGTTAGCTCTTATGTAGCCATAAGGCCCAAGCTATACATCTGTACTAGATAGTCTGACTGTGGATATATGGCAGTAATTCCATTTACACTTCCTAATTTTCCATCCAAAGGCTTAATCAAGGAAAAGATCTTATTTTTTTCAAGTGATAAATGGCAATCAACATCAAACCCTCTCATTGTATCATGTCCTTATGTCACCTGGCTTAACTTCACAGCATGCTCTAAAAGGTCTGGACTTTGAACTATTGTGGAGAAAAGGTTTCAGGAGGGAAAAGAAAAGAAGAATGAGAAGATCCCCAAAGTACAGATCCTAGATGGATTATGTCCTGGTAAATTTTTTATCGTGGAAGGAAGTAATTTTTTTATCATGGTGGAAGAAGCACCTCATGTGATGACAGTTATCAGACCCTGGCCTGGGATCTAAGGTTTCTAAGAACAGTATTATGGGATCACACCAAATATCCATCCAGGACAATATTTTCTGTCTAGTCAGGGTCAGCAGCAGATGCTTAAAAAAACATGGGAACGGGACAAAGTGGAAAATTTTTATCTTGATATACCACTTATGGCCTCCCAGTAACCTATGCTTTAGGTACTTTAATCTTCTTTTGATTGTATTTTTCTGTTTGCCCTTACAAAACCCTGCTGCAGGGAATTAGGTAGTGTGTGAAAAGCGCTTCCATTTTTTTTTTTGTGTTTTAACCCTGTCTCAGTGAGAACCCTGATTTACTGTATTCTGAGAAACCACAAACATATTTTCCTTCCCCATCCTCTTCACACTGTTCATGGCTTTAGACCTTTGCCATATCCCTCCTCTGCATAAGAGCTGAAAAACTCTAGGCTGCTTAGTTTTGCTTTCTCGTCATTTATTTCTGACCACATTTTTGCTTTTCTATATTCTGTTTTTACCTTCACAGTGCCTTTTCCTGAGATCATCAGACACCATTTGGATCCCTCAAGGTGTGGGAGAAATACCTATTATTACAGTGTCATAATGATTATATTGGTTTTCTTTATTTTTTTTGCTGTTCCTTCTTAATAGTTTCTAACATTTTCTTTGTCATTTTGACAGGTGGGCTGGAAATTTCAGAGAGCTACCCTAAGCAGTAATAGTTAATTTAGAGTCCATTGTATCATATGCATAGCTTGAGTTATTTTTTGTCTCATCTGCAGTGTTTCACATTCATCGAAGAGTGACTTTCATCTGCTATTTTATTGTCTAGTCAGTCAATATTGTGAGATCCTTTTGTGTCTTGTAAGCTGTTAGTTTTACTTTTTACTATTCTGAACATCTCTATATATGATTAATAGTCTTATGACTTGTTAGTCAATCATTTTGCAGATTTTCCGGACTATGTTCGGCAATATAGGTCCCAGAACCGACATTTGAGGAACTCACTGGGAGGTCTTCCTTGATAATGAAAATTGAACATGAATCTTTACTTCTTACTTCCTCATTCTCAGGCATTTTCTGCCTCCTCTTGTCTTCGCTAAGTTTTAGTCAGAGTCTTTTGTGAGGAAATTTCTTTAAAATGTTGCATAGATCCTAATAGAGATTACCAGTCTGTTTGCTTATGGGCTTCAATGTGCTCTTGCAGTCATGTGCAGCACGGCTTTCTCCACATAAAGAACCTCTTCTCAGTAGATTATTCCACACAATAGTTAACACCATTCCTTGTCACAGTTTTCTTAGCAATTTTCTGGTATGAAAAACAGAATTCTTTGTCTGTATTTCTCTATATCCCTCCCCCCAAATATTTTTAAACAACACCCGACATATATTCCTTTGGTAACAGAGCTAATTTAAGAAATAGGTTATAGACCACAGGCAGTAGGTCAGCAATTACGTATCTGAATCCCTTTATTGCTTGAGTCTGGCAAATCTTTATTGTTCATTTGATCTTATATATATATATAAATATATATATCTGCTCTTGACAACTAAATTTGAGACAGTTCCTCAGACTTGTCACTGGTAAAGAAAGTCTACGGTGAACACTGATGCAAAAAAATTGTTTGTGTTTTCTGTTATAGCTTTAACACCCTTCAGTGCTTCTATACCTGGACTGTTTATTGACCTCTTAACTCTGGCAGCTTTCTTCTGATGTAGTAAAGAAAAAAAAAATATTACTTGTCTTTATGCTTTTTTTGCACGTTGCACCTCAAAACCTTTTTCTGTTTAATGTATGACACAGAAAATTTTATATATCATAAAGTAATTGCCTAAATCCTATCTCTGAGACCAACAGGCAATCCATTGCAGAAGAGGGAAAAATCTAAGAAAGCTATGCTGAAGATGAGCTTCCCAACTATTTGTGAAGGCAAGGATGTTTGTGGCTATTTAGATGGCATCTGAAGCAACTCATATAAGTGTGAGGTAGATGCCAGGACTCCTATGTTCAATTTAGTGGAATCTTAAAGTAGACTTCCAGCTAACTTTACCATTGGTCCAGTGACATGGGTTTACTTCATCAATCCTTATCAGGATGCCAATCCTCACTGTACCAAGCTTTGCAGATAAATAAAAGGGAAATACTTTGTTGACCCTGCTCAAAAGAATGCCTGTTCTTTGGACTGGCTGTTTCATCTTTGACTCCTTCACCTTTCTCGTCATACGTCTAAACATTAAGAGTGTCAGAGATATTATCCTAGCAGTAAAAAAGACCTTTTATCTTCTACCTCTCTTTCATGTTTCCTGAGTTGCTTTTATGAGAGCAGAAAAGGAGAATGGGAAGCTAAATGTCTAACTTATTACACCAGACTGATCAATATATATTTTTTTGTTGTTGTTTTTATTTTTACTACAGTAGAAAGATGAAGTTGGCTTAGTTGGTTTGTAGTTTGCAACAAACTTTTTACTTCAGGCTAGGCAGACCTGAAAGAAACCTGTGCATGCTAATGAATAAAAAAGTTAAGGATGTTGTTTTGTCCCACTCAGTGGACAATAAGAGAAGTGAATCTTTATGATGTCCTAGAAGAGGTTATCCCTTCATGGCAGTGCTGCAGAGGCAGTAGAGTCACAATGGTGACTAAGAGTAACAATACAAAACGTTTTGTTGGTCTTCCCTGAGAACGATCAATAAACGGTGTGGATAAAGGTATTTTGGCAATAGAGGTTATTTTCTTATCAATTACTTTAAGGCACAACTGAGTATCAAGTAGAAGAAAGGAAAAGTGAGTGAAAAGAGGAGGAAAGTGAAAAACAGGGGGAGAGAGAAAAATAGATAACACCACCCTTGGGTCCAGCAATGTCTTATGGGATCAATTCAAATCGCGAGTTCTCTGATGGTGGGTGCACACAAACCAATATTTTACTGTCTCTATATACACTTGGGATATGGGTGGCATCCCCAATTTAAGGAAGTGTAGAGGTTGTCCTAGTTTGCATGAGCCCCTTCTGGTGCAGTGTCGGCTATAGACCTCCCCTTGGTGCAGTCCCAGAGGCCAGCAGAAGAGATTAACTCATGGAAAAGACACTTTCCCACCTACGCAGAATTTATCTCTTCCTATTGTTAATTTATCTGCAAGGTGCCAGGGGAGTACGGTAGAGGCATTGAGGACTACTGAGAACCATTGTCATCTCCTCCCTCCAAACAGGCCTTGCTCATTCTCTTACTTAATCTTATCACCACAGAAGGTTTGAGACATCAGTAGTCAGGCTCTTACAAATGTCTGCAGAGAAGAGGTGCTTCCTTGGCCTTGGGGGTATTAGTGCATTCAAAACTGAATATGAGCTAGTTGAACATACAAACAGGAGGAAAACGAGAAAAGACATTTCTGAAGCACATGCTAATGGTCTCTCAGGGGACCAGAATATCTCCAGGTGGAAATACGTCAAAGAGATGACATTGCCTCAGAGGGAAAGCAGGTGGAAGGACAAAGCTGGAGTCAGGGATGCAGCTGCTATAATCCCGAGGCTATGGTTTATAATAGATCTCAAGATTATGTTATTACAAGGTTTGTTATAAGTAACATTATGCATAATTAATGTTGTATATATGTTACGCATAATGCATAAAGATGGTGTATAGAAGCCTTAGCTGAGATGTGGTGCCACTACAATAAGTGCTTTATCTGTTACCGGGACTCATCATCTCTGCAGTTATATTCAGTCAAAACACACAAATACAATCACCTGCGCAATGTAGTGGTGATTGTATTTCAAGTTGGATGATTCCAAAGAGGGACAGGCTGCAAAACATGAGTGCAACTCCATAGTGGGTATCACAGCCTCTCAATATATGCTGATGCTGATTTGTACCCCTACTGAGTCATGCTAATCCTCCACATCCTTCCCAAGGCTCTCTTCTTCTCTCCCTAAAAAGAGCACCACATAAGTCATGAACCCTATGGCAATGCTGAGACCCTCATCTTTTCAGGCTTCAGAGGCGACTATTGTACAAAAAGGGAAGTACAATGTGAAAATGAAGGTATCAAATCATGTGTGGCATCTCCCATCTGAGAGGGGCCATGGCAAAATGAATGGTTGAGGTGCAGCTGCCTCAGGCTGGCACTGCAGGGGCCATGGATGTAGGAAAGCAATAAAATGCCTGCCACTGATAAGGCAGATGAGACAAGCAAAAGAATGATTTGATTTGCCACAGATTACAATCCAAGCAACTGAAACAGAACAAAAAAAGTCTGAAACCCAGCTGCCACATCAGCTGCAAATTGTAGCACTGAGAATTAGACCTCAAGAGTGTGAAAACCTATGGCATAAATGGATACAGTAGAGCAGCCGCTTTTGGATCAGTATATAGCCAAAGGAGAGAAACAACACTTGACTTTTTATTTTGTTTTAATTTTTATTTAAGCAGTGTAATCAATCTTACCCATTTTAGACATATCTTTTTAACTATAGGGTGTTAGAGGATTCACATCCTTAAATTGCCTGTTTCCCTCTGCTAATTGTAAAATGAGTCTTGAGGGCTAACTCAAATAGAGTTGCATCCTAGACATTTGACCAGATGAACACCTCTGTAAATGCTGTAGTAGAAGCCTGTGTCTGATGAAATAAGCCCTGACAGACATGAGGATGTACATGGTGAAGTCATCAGAGGGGTCTGCAGCCTCCCTCCAGCAATCCTTACCCTTCCTTCGTGTCACGCAGCAGCAGTCCTGCAGTGTCCAGCTCTGCAGCTTGCATGGCCACATCACAGCTACAAATTCATTCCTTTCCTCTGCAGTGTAACTAACACTTTCACTTACTGAAACTGAGAGGATTAGAAAAAAATAAAGAAAATCCCTACTGCTTTTTTTTTTTTTTTTCCCTTGGGGCAGCAGAGGACTACAGTAACAGACACACCAGGATCACCTTGGTTTATAGAGTGGCTTCCTGGTCAGTCTCGTGTGTTTAATCCTTTTGTGCCAGCAGGAAGTTGCAAAATCCTGACTGCAAAAAGTTTAATTACATACTTATAAGGCTAATTGAAGAAAGGGGTCACAAAAAAGAAAAAAAGCCTTTTTAGGATTTGTAAGACCTTACCTACTCTAAACCTAAAACTGATTTCCATATGACTGAAAGCGTTCCTTCAGAAAATACGAAGAAATATTATTGAAGGGGGAAATGAAAATTACAGATTGTATGGTTTTTACTATTCATGTTCTATTTGCCCTAGAGAAATAGCAGCAAATATTTTTTGTAACAGACACATATACTGTTTTGCTCTGAATGACGCACTCATGTTCAAATTTTAATATTGCTAACAGCTATTCTTTCAGTAAAAATACAATTTTGTGAACAAACTCTGCTTATCTTACATTATTTCTTATAGCGGTAAAACTTCTGCATATGTCAAATACATACCCGTGATACAGTATGAATGGGATATATCACAAAGCCATTTGTCGACTGCACATAAAATGAACTTCGCAGTCTTTTGCTTGCACTGTTTCCCAATCCATTTCCCTCAGACACTAGTACTGTAAACCTCTGAGGTCCTCCTAATAAAAACGTAACAAACACAGAAAAATGAAAGTCAACTCATCCCTAAAGTGGCTTTCTTTTCGATGATGAGGTTTCTTCACTTTTTCCTCTGTCCCTAGAATAACATTTGTTTTTTTCTAGGTTTGAGACAAGGTCCAGTATGAACCACATTCTACCCTATTTATGTTTGTTTACACGTGCTTCCCTACTTGAATTGTTCTAGCGTCATACTTAATGCCTCTTTTTAATGTGGAAGGGAAGTTTCTACCATGAGAAAGAGACTTACAGCTTTATGGTAAGACTGACCACTGAATTTAGTATAGGAGATTTCTAAGTATTCCGGTTTTTAAGGCCTTGACTTATTTAAAGAAAATTCATTTGAAGTGTTTGAGGAGTTTGGGGTAAGATTTGCAAACAGAAATTAAGGGCTTGAAGATATGCTAAGACATTATCTAATGCAGATTCCCCTGGTACTCATAAAACCTCATCTCATTGCACCTAGAAATCCCTCATTTTGGATGTGTCTGCAAGGAACGATCAAACCCGCGTTGCTACAGCTGCTGCATAGTATGGAGCAAATCAGCACCCACCTCTTGCTTAAGTCTCACTGGCACCAGGGAAACAAATACCTGTTTGCTAAACATTCCCTGCCTTAACTGTGAAGCTTGATCCAAACCTGCTTTGCTTGTGACCTTTCACAAATCCATTTCTCCAAAGCCTATCGCACCTGCTGCATGTTACGGTGAGCTTGTGGTGTGCTTGCTCTGCACAAGCAAAACCTGCAGCACCAAGACAGCAGCTTCTGCATCACTGGGAGGTGCAAGGCCTGATTTCCCGTTCGGTCTCTGCCTTGTGAGCTTCTGTTTGAGGACATTGACAGAATAGGCAGGGTTCATCTGATTAAAGACAGATATTGATAATGTAGGCATATGTATGTGGGCTGCTCACCCCAAGCTTGCTTTCTGTTGCTTTCACCTTAGGATGAGGTGAAGCAGCTTCTGAAGGTGTCTTTTACTCTCCACTGCCTCCCAAGGCAGCCTCAGGCAATCGGCTCAGGTGAAGATGTCTATCCAGTAGAATTAGGAGAGATGGATCTCATCCCCAGAAACAACAGTTCATTCCTCCAAATGTTTACCTACAGGACACGCTGCAGGGCTGCTCACATTTGCAGGGTTACTCATACGCATCGGTGCTTCCTGTGTGGGTGCGACCTGCAGGGGCAGGCAGGCCATTTCTAGAAAGGGGCTCATTTATGCTGCCCTCAGGGTTGTAGTATTTGCAATTTCTTCTGGAAAATAACTGTTAATTTCTCATTACAGAATAGAGGCATACGTTAATTTGGGGTAGAGTACACAAAAGACAGAAAAGCAGTGTGTAGTGATCATTTTGGGCCTTGTTACACAAAATATCATGTGTCTTAGGTTATACAGAAAGATCCAGTTAGAGGACTTGCCATATTGTTAGACTCTGTCACTTCTCCCTTTCATCCATCCTTTTACCTCTCAAGTAGGACTTTTACGTTCCTTCAGACTCTGCCAAGCTCCCCAGCCTTCTCACTGACTGCCTTTTCGGGTTTATTGGCTTGTAACTCCACAACTTTAAAGAGCCTCTGGCCTTCATCTCCAAAATAATTCTTTTCTGAATGTATCTCTTGCTATGCATCAGTCACTTGCCTTATAAAGCCACCTTTTGTTGTGCTGTTTCCATCTTGAAAAAATAATTTTAGCAGAATGATGGAACGTCTCACAGCCTGCTTGTGAAACCTCTAAACTGGGTTGAACTCTGCATGGAGATATTTCTAAGAACTGGTTTTGCTCTGGCATCCAGCCTGCAGAAAATTATTACCTAATCATTAAGATCACACCTTGTGAGTTTTTTTGTTTTGGTCGACTGGTTGGGTTTTGGCAGGGGGGTGGAGGTGTTGGGTTTGTTTGAGCTTTTTGATTTTTGTTTTGTTAGTTGAGGTTTTTTATGTGTTGGGTTTTTTTTGTGTGTATGTTTATTGGTGTTGTGGTTTTGGTTTTTTTGTTGTTTAATTGGGTAGTGGCTCTATTCAGCATATTCATTCTCTGGATCACTCTTAAGTGTCTCTTTCCTTGCTCTGAGTGACTGTACAGAAAGCCTAGCAACCCAGTTAGAGGACCTACTGAATTTTCAGATGCCTTTATATGTCAATGCCTGAATAGATGTCTTGGACCTTGGTGTCCTCTTTAGCAGTTCCAAGATGAAGAGGCAACTACAAATGAACCAAGTATTTCTTAATCATAAAACGTTTGAGCTTTGTCTCTATATTTTGGAAAGCTTGAATCTGACAGGTTTGTTCTAACCTTTTGTTAAACTTCTCTGTTCACGGTTAAATCTTATGTCTTCATACTTCTCCTCTTGCCCAAGGTTCCTTTCTATCATTTTCAGAGACTATGCTATAGCAATTAATTCTGTCCAAGCATGTATTTAAATAAAAGCTCTTAATCTGGGGTACATTACTTGTAGATAGGAGGGTACAGAAGAACAGGACTTAGCAAAGGATCTCAGAAGCTTGTTTCGGTTGTGGGAACAATCACTCTTTCTTATATTATTATGGCAGAGAAAGCTTTTTCTTCTCAGTCTTTTTTTTCCATTCAATGCTTTTATTTTGGATAGCAAGATTAGCACCACAAATACTTAAAAATTAGGAGTGCTTTTGAGGTGACACCTCATTTCTTTGATTAATGAGCCAGTGTAATCAACGAATCCTCAGGTACTGTTTTGCTTAATGGTATTTGAAAATTTCTATGCAACTTATTTTTTCAGTGTTTTAGGGGGTAAGAGGAGACCCTCCTGGTCTCTCTTCTGTTATTTCCTCCACTGAATAGCAATATAGAGTCATACGCATAAACCACAAAATTTATAAGCCGATATCTTTCCAATTATGTTTTCCCCAGAAAGAAGTTCAAACAATGTATTTTCTCTGTTGTGCAAGTTCACATTGCTAATCAGCCAGATCATCGATAACAAGCATAGCGGACAGAGAGAAGAATGTAATTTCTTATTATATGCACTCTGGTGTAGGGCAGAGAAGACAATTGACTACTCTAATTGGGTGAGGTGTTATAATATGACCAGACAGAAAAACAGGTGTAAATGACAATTACCTTACAAAATTACCTGGGATGAATTTTCCTTTGTTGTCTGTCCCAGGAGGATCCAGCTTGACCTAGAAGTTTGGCCTGTGTTCTAGTTCTTTACACTTCAGCCTTGGATGCTTTTTGCTCAATTTCCCATGGATTGCCTGAGAATGCAGTCATCAGACCTTTACAGAAGGGAGACAAAAGGTGAAAGAGCAATAAAGAAATGATTCCTTTATATAAACTAGTGTATCAAGCACAGAGATGGATACATTAAAGTACTTGCATGCCTAATGCATATTTCTTTCAGAGGGAATGCAAGCATGTAAACATTTTCCTAGATTTGGCCCAGAGACTAAGTATAAGACTTGCAAAGTACGTATAACATTTAAGCACCTTGATATTTTGCAAGTAAATAGTCTTTAGGTGCTGCTCCACAGAAGCAGCCTAACTTTGAGTTTTCAAATGTAAGAAATATTCAGCTCAACCTTTTAGACACAACTGAAGGTTGTCAGACAAGAAGGCATCCCAAGGAGACTAAATTACCCAAATTTTTCTGGTATAAAAGGAAAGTAGGAGCATGACCATGAAACCATCCTGGCACTGCAGAGAAAACATGTCAAAAACATGTCAGAAGTTCATTGGTCCCTGTTTTTGCTTGCAGACAGGATCTACTGTGCTTAAATCAAACCAGGCAACTTAAAAACGACACCTAATCCACAAACAAGGTAAGGCAGAGGCTACTGCACTTCTTCACTCTATTTTAGAACCGTTTTTTTTTTTGATCCTAATGCTAGAATGGAGAGGCCACAGCAGCTTGACTTAGGCTGTGACCACAAACCATGCTACTTCACATTACAAAGTATTTCTACTTTGTCCTTTTTTTCTGTGTCATTTGTAGTTAATGACTCCTAGTAGCAGCTGTTCTCCATGCTGCCCAGGAGAAAAAGGGCTGTATGCAAAACCCATCACACTAGTTTATCTATAGTTATTTTTTCTTTACACTTTTGACTCTAATTTTTCATGTATGAATAATCCCCTATTCTGTTGACTAGATTTCATACAAACTCTCTGACAGGTCAGGACCTAAGCCCTAAACTTCTTGAGTTTTATTCCAAAGCCTGAAGTATTATTTCTCTAAGCACTCACCAGTGTGAGTGAGACTACATCATCTCCTTCACTCTGGAGATAAATTGGACTACCAGAGGTCATATTTGCTGTACTTACAGTCAGCAACTTCCCAGGCAGGAGGGGTGGAAGCTTACAGCATGGATGGCTACACCTGACAGTGCAGTCTGTTTATAGCGAGGAGAGAAGATCTTGAATGGCATTTTTCTGACCTTATGCAGAACTTAATGATGGAAGGTATTCATTCTCTAAACTTTATGGACTATTTTGATATGACTTTCTTTGATTAGAGTGGGAGATAAGACAACTATCTTAACATAGGCACCTGGCTGAATGTTGGCATCAGGGGTATGTCAGTCACCTCAACGCAGGTATGGGGTATCATTTGACATACACCTGAGCTACCTGTATGCCTAAACACAGGAGCTACCAGAGGCCCACATCTGCTTGGAGTAGCAGTTAGAGGCCAGTCAGAATACTGCAGACAGGAGATTGGCACCTCTGTATTGCAGACATCCCTCATCTTGAACTTAATCAAGAGGAATCCTACCCCTCCTCTCTACAAGATAGCACCGTGATATGAGTAAATACAAAAAATTACTGTTAGTGATAGAAGGGGTGGATGCTTTTGCTTTGTTTCTGAAATATCGTTCAGAAAATACCAGGCAACCAAAAGAGAAAAGCTCTTCTGTCTCCTATGTAATGCCTATCTCTTGGCTTCATCTTCAGCTGTATAAACTATCATATCTTTGATCAAAGTCAATGAAATCATTCCAGTTGAGTTGATATGGGTATACCCAAAGGTTAACCAGACCCCTTAATTAAAATATAACAAGAAGACAAGGACTACATCTGTATCTTTCAACCTTAGGTTCCTCAAATACTAAAACAACTCATACAGTGACTAAGAAAGGCTGTGCCATCAAAAATGTTCAGAGACCATTAAAGCCCCAACTGCTACTCATGGCCCAAATTCAAAATTGCCTTCAAATTTATTTCAGGCTGTAATATGATGCTTTTGATATTTCCCCCCCTCCCTCTTGATTTTTTGTGGAAATTAAAGTTGTTGTGGAGGAACAATAGAGTTTTTGGTGATAGATGGCTTACCCAGCGAAGTCTCTGGGGTGAATTCCCCACTAACTTCTACTGGTATGAAGTCAAAAGTAACCCTGAAAACCATTAATGCAGTTACACAAGTGAGTGAAATTTATGTGGGACTGTATCTTAGGCAGAGTTAATTCACACCTGGATGGTACTAATGAGGGCAAAAGAACTTTGTGATTTTTAACAAGAGAGAGGCTGTCTTAATAATTCATCAATAAAATGCATGATATGAATGATAGTGGGTTCTTCACAGAATCAAAACACAAACAAGCATCACTGACTTTGTTCTCAGTAAGGAAACCCATGATATTTTATCTATATTATTTTAAATCTACTGTGTAAACATCTTTTTAAAAGCCTTTAAATTTGGAATGTAATTGCTATCAGCTCTTGATTACATACAAGCTACATAATCTGTCATTGAATCAAATAATCACTATTACTGTTGGGAAACAGGGAATTACACAAGAGCCTAATAGAGAACACAGCATAGCAGGCGAGAAACAAACAAATAAGGGTTGGGTAATCAATCTCTGTACCATAAAATGCTAATGTTGTCCTAAGAAATAAGAATTCTTTTCTATCGCTTGATATGCTCCCTACCAAGCACGTCACTTAGCCTGTGGTGTGCTTTAGTTCAAAGTGGCACTACCATTAGTGTTTTAGCAAAATGATAATAGTTCCCTTTCATTTTCATAAAAGTAATTAAATTTATCAGTTTTCTTGTTAATGCAACAAGCCAACCAATAAATGAGCAATAAAAAAATTTATTCATGGCATTTTCAAATTGGCATCTTATCCACCAGGGATTATTCAGATATGAGGTTCTGAATTAATGATTTTTATCTAAAAAAATTAAAAAAAAGAGAGAAATAAGATATGATGTTGGAGGAAAATCATTCCCGTCAACTCCTGTGTTGACAAAAATGTATTAATTATAGGATAGCTACTAATACTTCCTTACAAGCTTGCAGTCTCTTCAGATAGAGCTAACCTGATGAACTCCAGAACAATACAGAAATTTAAATTGGACTTAAATAAACAGATGTCTTACCATGGTGAGAATTTTATTACGTTAGGACGGACTTGGACTTTTCAAGGTACATTGAACCTAGAGGATGCATTGAACCTAGGAATGGAAGAATGCATTCTTCTCATGGAATGTAAATTAAAAAGCATTGAACTGCACCATGAAGTCTGCTCAGAGATATAGCAAGGAGTTAAGAGAGAAAATAACATTCTTGGAGAATTTATAATTTACATTGTCCAAATTTCAATCCCCTCATGAATATAAATGCTCAATACATTTTAAAACAGGTCCTAACTTATTACTCAGGGAGAGGAATAGAAGTCTGCAGTTGAATTATGATCTCAGAGAAGGAAAAAACAAAGAGATGGGTGATCTCCAAGGCTATTTTGCCCAGGTGATACATTCCCCAGTCTGACTTGTAATGTTCAATAAGATGAGATTTCCTATGCCTTTGTAGGTCAGTTATGCTGGAACAAAACTCCAGTAGGGACTTTCTGATGATCTTCTAGCCATATGCTAGCACGTAAAGGGGGACATTTGCAAACTCAGTTGCCTCACTATAAAAGCAAGAGAAGAAAAATACGGATCATGTTTGTTAAACTCATTTCTTCTCATCACACTGTTCTGCCTCTCACCTGACAGATTAGAAACAGGGACAAGGAATTTGTTAGAAGGAAACCTAACAAACAAGGTATTCCTGATCCCCAGGTGCTGAGAGGAAGGCTCATGTGGATGTTGCCAAATTTTCTGATTAGCTTCTTTTAACCCAAGAAAGTGACCATTTGCATTGTAGCAAGAACCCTTTTTTCCATGACACTTTCATAACCTCCTTTAACAAAATATTGTGCTTTATAGTCATTGCTTGATAGTTCTGTGGGTAAGTTGCTTGATGCAACACAGGAGTCACATAGTCCTTGTTCTGTTATTAACTTCATCCTGGACCATATCTTCAAAGGTGTTGAGACTCCTAAAGGTAAGTATATGTCCCATTAAGATTTTCAAGTCTATTAATTAACATACTTTTGTATCCTTAATTTCATTCAGGTTGATGTACTTTAGGTGCCTATATATATACGCATAACTGAAAACCTCACAAGGCATCTATCTGCATCAGTCTGTTTTGCCCTTAGTTTCTCAATATTATAGCTGTCTTTAGCTTACCCTAGACTTTAGGAAAGAAGCAGAGTAGAAACTATTTTTCTCTTTTTATATATATATATATGCAGGCAGCACAGCATGAGCAGGCAACAAGGCTTCTGTTTCTGCACTTAATTGGATGACCGTAATATTTGGGAGCAAGAAGATTGTCTCCAATCAACACAATTTCTAAATAAGTGTTTTCAGCTGCATTTTCAGCCTTTGTGAATGGGAAATGAATAGATCTGTAGATTGCTCACATTTGGAGAACTGAGACCTTAGTGAATACCGGAACCAGAACACACCAGACCCTTATTTAAAAACATTTATGGAGTAAGGTTTTGTTTTCACTCTCTGGCTACATTGGATGGCAAACTTGCATTTTTGTCAATTTATGTTCTTTAATATTATGGCTACGAAGACAAATAACTGTCTCAGTATCTAAAAACCTCACTGGGTATGAACAGAGGAATAGATTTCAAATCCAAAAGTTTTCATCATGATCATCTAACTTGCTAATAGGAGAGGTCGTGGTATTTCAACCAGTAAAAGATGTTAATTTTCAAGTTCAAAATTCATAGCTAATTCTTAAAGAAATCTGTTACCTTCATTTGGAGAGATATGGGGCACAGTGATATTAAACTTTAGATTCTCCTAAGTTCTTTTAATTGCCCAATATATTAGAATAGCTGGATATGCATGACTCATGCAAAGTAGCACACAGAGCCAGGAATAAAATCTGGATTTTGGAGTCCTAGTACAGTGTTCTCTATTATAGGAGTCTTGAATTCTATTAAAACCAACATCTGGGATTTCCCCACAAGCCTCTGACACCTACCAGACCAGCAGAAAGGGTGGTAACAACTGCCTATACACTAAAACAAAGTGATATGGTGCACTGTCAAAACAGCATATTTGTCAAAGAAACATTTGAACATTCTACAATATTGTAAGAGAACAAACAAATCTGTTTTCCAATAGCTGAAGTGATTACTCGCTCCACCAGCAGTTTTAATGTCTATTTAAGTGATAATATCTGCTGCCTCAAAATACACAAAATAATGAACAGCTACTCTGGTTGATCAAATGCAGAAGCAAAGTTGAGGTACTAATCTCTCACAAAAACAGTTTATTGCATCCGGAATACAAAAGCATTGTTGATGCAGAACAAACCATAATAGAGATAAGAACAAAATAAACATAGCTTCATTTTCTTCCTTTCTGAAGTCTGATTGTGCTACCTCTTTTACAGACATCTGGATGATGTGCACAATAACATGGTTCTTGGAAGGGGTTATCAGTATTCGCTTCCCTGTGCTGTGTCTGGATACAGTGCCTTTATCTGTCTGCATCATTTAGACTAGTATTTAGTTACCTATTAGTTATATTTTTGAACTACAAATGAAGTATATCTGCTGTTCTTTTTGCATCTATTAGTTATTGCTATTCCAGCCAAAGCTTGCAAACTTGGAAAGAGAGGTGGGTGTATGGAACATACAAGGAATTTTCTTGAAGAGGAAAGAAAAGTTTAGAAGTGACAAAAACCTATGAGCTTATTCCAACTAGGGTCCAGACTTCAGCAAGTATAATAAACTGAGCCTTATTCTAACCTTATCCATATGATTTTTTTTTTTTTGATCTGGGAGTAACCCCATTTGAAATGGTGAGATGAGATCTGGGAAGATATCTTTATCATTAAGGACCAGTAATATTTCATAGGATTTAAGATATGACATTTGCTGAGGAGGGAATAGTGAAAAAAAAAAGCAGCCTTCACCTCTCTTGAATATTGCCTCTTCAAACCTTGGATGTTTAGTATCCAGCACCTTTTTTTTTCAGGCTCCTTGCCTAAGAGTAGTTCATCTTGTTCTAGGGTGATAGCTGGTACTTCCCCGCTTCTTTCTTTTTGGCTTTCTGAGTGAAGGAAGGAGAGGTTCATAAACCTGCCTGGACTGCAATTCTCCCCCACTCCTATGTGAAGATAATAGAGCTGTGTGTCCACCTAAGACCCAGAGGTTGACCCATCCTCAGCTGGGGCTTGATCATGCTGCCCTTATTTTCAATGGCCTGAAATCCCACGTGAAACAGAGCGCTGCCCAGAGAGGAGAGGATACAAAAACCCGCAAGTTCTGAAATGAACAAACTGGCTCATAAAGCTTTGCAGGCATTTCCTTGCTCAAAGGCAGACGCAGGGATGGATACTGATTCTTGCTGACCTACAGGGAATTCTCACATTATGGCCAGTTTTCAGCCAACATCGATATAACAGTTGCTTTCCTTACAATTCCAACTTCCTTACAGTTCCAAACCCTTACAATTTGGTGGGAGGAGCAGAGGTAAGAAATGGGCACAATGCAGATATCATACTTTTAGCTGGTTTATGAGTCTGTTAATGGTTCTTAGTTCAGGATGGCTGAAACTAATCCACTCAGGTAGAGGGGCTGTGGTGAATTCTCCGCCTTGCTACACTGAGCAGAAACTGGATACAGAGAAAAATCTGTCTTCTGGGTACCCAACCAAGGCAGGGGAAATTACCAAAGGGTAACTACTTTTGAGGACTTGAATTATAATCCTATCTTGCGATACTGTTTTTAAGAAGATAGTTCACATATAAATCTTTAAAAAGCCATAGATGTCCAATAAATCATATCCATATGAGATGGGTTACGTAAAGAAACAGATAGTGAAACTTTCATTTAGAAAAGCTCTATTGTGCATATTTTACACCCCTCTGCCTAATGATTTCTATGAAAACAACTGAAACCATCTAAGAAAGAGAACAAAATAACACCACGGATTCTTAGAACAGTCATTGAATATAAAAAAATCAAGCAAACACTGTCACCCTAGAAATTCTAGCAAGGGATTCAAACACATTAGGATATAATATCTACCTGAAGATGAATGGAAGGGTCAGGTGAAACATACTGGTGGTTCAAACAGAAGCAAGGCTATTGCCAGTGGATGTTCTCAGGGCAAGCATGTGGCACATTACTTTCTAAAATGAATCGACCAAAAGGAAATATCAAGGAAAAAAAGCCCATATAGCCTTGTCCTAATTAGCTTAAATAGTTGGGCTAAAGCCACAGGTGAGGCAAATTTGCAAAGCTCAGTGGAGATTCACTGAGTTACAGAAACAGGAGCTTGGGCTATTGGTACTTGATTTTTTTCTAATATATGGGTGAAAATGATAGAAGTGTTAAATGCAGAGTGCCTGATTTTCTTCTCACTTATGTCAGTGTTAATCATGAATAACTTCTCTGAATTTACTTAACACGTTTCCTTCTGCCCTCTGGCTTCCTTGCAGTTAGTCCTAATTAGAATTGTGCAAATAGTTAGCAGTGTAGGTCATTGTCAAAAAAATATTATTAAAAGAAAAAAAAAGGAAAAATCTTAGATTGAATAAGGGAACTTAGATGCCATTTGTTGTGCCAAAGAGGTTTTATCTTGGGTTGCAATAGAGAACATGTTTATCTAAGAAGTAAAGACTCAAACTTCTTTGAGGCTTGAGTGGTATAAGCTGAGATCCAGAGAGGTCTTGCCCACACCCCATGTCAGTTAAGAAGCAGTTTGGATGTGGGTTTTCCACACACTGCAGAATATTACAGTTTCTGAGGTGTACAGAAAAATCGGGAAAATGGGCTCCAGTACTTATTTTTTGAAATGTTGCATCCCAGATAATAATTGTGAAAATATCAAAACAAAATATTTAAATGTTCTGAAGAGGTTTGGTGGAGTTTGTTTGTTTGTTTGTTTTTCCAGATGTGAATGTTGTTTGTCTTCAGCAAGGCTTCTGACATTGTTTCTCGTAACATTCTCATAGCTGAGATCAGGAAGAAGTGTGGGTTAGGTGAGTGGACAGTGAGGTGGACCGAAAACTATCCGCATGTGAGAGCTCAGAGAGTTGTGATCAGTAGCAGAGTAGTTGGAGATGTGTAGCTAGTGGTCCCCAGTGGTTAGTACTGGGTCCAATCTTGTTCAACATACTCATCAATGACCTTGATGAAGGGATAGAGCATACCCTCAGCAAGTTTGCTGATGACATCAAACTGACACATGGCTGACACACCAGAAGTCTGTGCTGTCGGTCAGCAAGACCTGGACAGGCCGGAGAGGTGGGTGAAGAGGAACCTAATGAAGTTTAACAAGGGCAAATGTGGAGTCCTGCACCTGGGGAGGAATAGCCCCATGCACCAGTACAGGTTAGGAGCTTACCTGCTGGAAAGTAGCTCTGTGGACAAGGACCTGGGAAGCCTAGCAGGCAAGTTAACCATGAGCCAGCAATGTGCTCTGGTAGCCAAGAAGGCCAATGGTATCCTGGGGTGCATTACAAAGAGTGGCCAGCAGGTCAAGGGAGGTTCTCTCCAAGGCCTCATCCAGAGTACTGTGTTCAGTTCTGGGCTCCCCTGTTTGAGAGAGACAGACAATTGCTGGAAAGAGTCTAATGGAGGGCTCCAAAGATGATTAAGGGACTGGAGCATCACAGTGATGAGGAAAGGCTGACACACCTGGATAAATATTTAAAGGGCAAGTGTAAAGAGGATGGGGCCAGTTTCCTTTCACTGATGCCCAGAGACAGCACAAGGGCCAACGGGCACAAACTGGAACACAGGAAATTCCACCTAAACGTAAGGAAAAACTTCTTTCCTGTGAGGGTGGCAGAACACTGGAACAGGCTGCTCAGAGAGGTTGTGGAGTCTCCTCCTCTGGTGACTTTCAAAACATCCTTAGACATATTCCTGTGCAACCTGCTCTAGTTGGACCTGTTTTAGCAGGGGGATTGGACTAGATGATCTCCACAGGTCTCTTCCAACTCCTACCATTCCATGATTCTGCAATTCTATTGTAAATGTGACAGTTTGAGTTCCTGAAAACCTCTTTTGTGAAGGACAAATAAGTGACTTGCTAGGATTGTTTGGGGTTTTGTTTGTTTGTTTTGTCTGTTTGTTTGTTTGTTTTCCTTCTGGGTAATTTGCATCTGTGTAAACAGAAAAAAATCAGACCAAGGGGATTACGCTGATAAGTGCCTGGTGCAGACAAAAGGTAAATAGGAGCTGGTGTGTCTGATGGAACCACACTGTTCCTCTCAGCCCAAGTGAGTAAGGGTCCATTATTCCAGGGCTGTAGCATCAGCAAAGCAATTAAACTAAGGAATTCTACACACTTACCATGCAGTTAAAATGAACGAAAACAGATTGAATTTAGAGCATTACACACCAGGGGAGCAGAATAAGGAGGATAGGGTTAGAAAATGAAAATCTCTGAGTACAAAATAGAAGTAAAATGCTCAGCCATAGGAAATGATTATTACGATAGTAAAAAAGGAACATATTACTTCTTGCAGGATTTTGGTTCTATTTTATGAGCCCTGTTTTGGAATTATGACTTTTTGACATGTCCGTTAAGATAACCATGCTCAGTTCTCCATATGCCATGAAGTGTTCTATTAGGTCATTTGTGCTACATGGGTTCAATCTGACACTAGGGTGGAGATATGGAAATATCTAGCTGTTCAATAAATACTGCAAGCATGGTCTGTGAGGACTGACCAGTATCATCTTTTCTCTTAGAGCTGCAAAGCTGCAAGCATACGCCTTGAAGTTACATGGCTCCTTCTGGGACTTCTCTGAATCCAAGTAATCTCCTTGAGCAATGGATTCACTTGATGGTTCGCAGTACTGCTGCCAAGAAGAGATTTGTTGTATCTTTAGACTAAGAGGAGAAATTCTGCAGTACCAGCTAACTCCTCTCCACAGGGGAAATCAGCATATTCTTCTGGTTATACCGCAGTCCTATGATCAATATATCTGTTCACACTTAATGCTACATGTGAAAATCAGCATTCACATTTTGACAAACAGCTGCAAGTAAATTGTGACCTGTATATGGGATTTGTCTTCTTTCCAACTTTATTCTTAACACAACACATCTGGAATTAATTATAAGTAGCTGGATTTGAAGGTGTCTTGATTTTTGTGGAGGAAAGTTGACATTTAAATTTTATTCTGCATACCTAGTCAATAACAATGTTCTTAGCTTCTGAAACTTGAACAGATTTATAGCTTCAGCAAATTCTTTCTCACTGCCATTTTAAAATACGTATCATAAATTTCACAGCAAAATTTTTAGACATGCCAACACGACTTAGAAGTCTAGAGTGTATTTAAATGTGATCGAAGCATTTAAGAAAACATTGAAGATTTAAGTAAGCATTTAAGATTTAAGTAAGCATTTAAGATTTAGACCATCCAGAAGCTAATTTCCAAAATGGCACATGAGCCTACATGTAAAACTATGAGATGCTCTGATACCTATGACCAAGATACTAACTTTAAGATCCTATGTTCTTAAACCAGTGGATGATTGAAGACATTGACAACTCAATTTCCTACTGGACGAATCTGTCAAGCCCATATATTTGTAGTACACAGCATAAGAACAAACAGTGAAACACTGACAGTGCTGGGAAGACCACTGAATCTCATGGCTAAGCACCGTCTGGAGTAACAAGGAGAGCACCTCCCTCTAACCTAGCCCGGTGTGGTAGCAGTCTTCACATGGCCTCAGTATGTGGATAGGCATCAAGAAAGGAGCACTTCTGATTTCCCAAGAATTTAAATGGCTCAAGTGCCTCCACTCTGAGAGAGATTATCTTGCAACTGTCCTGTATGAGGAATATATACTACCACCAGGTTTCTACTGTTGGAGACAGAGGACAGAGAAGTATTAGGAAAGGGATCTCTGAACTCCTTGTTCTGAAGGTTCCTCACTGCACATGCGTCTATTAAAGGATGACTGAGATGGAAATTAAAAGGTAGGAGGAGTCTTTGACCCAGGTAAGTAAAGCAGTTATCGATTGAAGTGTTCTCCTTGCTTACTTCGGAAATTATGCTTAAAGAATCACAGAATCACAGAATGTTAGGGATTGGAAGGGACCTCAAAGGATCATCAAGTCCAATCCCCCTGCCAGAGCAGGAACCTAAATGACATCACACAGGAAGGTGTCCAGGCGGGTCTTGAATGTCTCCAGAGAAGGAGAATCCACAACCCCCCTGGGCAGCCTGTTCCAGTGCTCTGTCGCCCTTACTGTAAAGAAGTTCCTTCTAGAGTTTAAGCGGAACCTCCTGTGCTCCAGCTTGTACCCATTACCCCTTGTCCTGTCATTGGGCATCACTGAGAAGAGCCTGGCTCCATCCTCGTGACATTCGCCCTTAACATATTTATAAACATTAATGAGGTCTCCCTCAAGCTTACTTTGGTGATGGGGATTATCATCTGTTCACAAAGAAATGGGATTCGTGTGCGATCATACGTCTATATACTCTTTCTAGTCTACTGGGTAAAAGACCACCTCCATAGAGGTTTGATTCAGAACCTGATGCAGCCAGTGAAACTCTGCTTCAGAAGAAGTAATTTTATTCCTTCTTTCACTTTTTCCATTTTTTTTTTATTTCTTCTTATTTAGGACTCAGTCTGATGCAGGGTGGGACTAAGCCTGCAAAGTGTCTGCCTGGTGTTTTTGTCAGTTGCACAGCTGTAGTAAGAGCTGCAAAATGATCAAGAACGTCACATTTCATGCAGTCTTTGCAAAGGCTGCTGAGGCTTACAGCTCTGGAGAAGGCTTTCAAGGGCCTGAAGTCTTGACACTGGAATCCCTGAAAACACTTGAATGGAGATAGATTTTTAGACTGAACCACAGGTAGTGTCAGCTGCTGCAAACATAATATGCCTTTTTTTTTGCTGACTGCTCAAGACTTTCAGATTCTGGAAGCCTGTCTCATGGCTTCAAGCCATAGTTCAGCAGTACAATCCACCTGGATGTTTTCACAAAGCTGGCTGCTCAAAAGTAACAAAACCTGAGAAAGCTACATGTTCAGGCCTATAAGTTTCATCCATACAGCAGGATGTTTTAGGCAAAACTTCTGCAGCTCAATGACTACTGAAAACCTATTCAAATGCCGGCCCAAAAGTTTTATGGTAAAACTGGACTGCAAGTTTCTAAGTTACAGTCATATTTAGAAAGACTGCTTCATGTCTTTCAATATGTTTGCACAGCAGTTTGCCCAATAGAGGTGAAAAGAGCAGAGTTTAAATATGTAAACTGTGGGATGAAACCATTATAAACATGAAGTTAACCTGTCCCACTTCAGTTACCTTTGTGTTATATACTTAGTGTTAATTAGTTCTAAATCTCCCAACTGTCATCTTCCTAACTGCGGGAGTTTTTGGAATTATCCTTTCTTATAGATGTTTGAATTGGATGAGTGCTTGAATTACACAGCATATAACTCTCTGAATTGTTATGACTTAGTAGGAAGGTATGAACAGAACTGTGCACTGTTATGCTTTTGCTGAAAGTTCATTCGTACAGTTTCTAGCTTCCCAAGATCTTTGCTGAGTTTAGGTTTTAGAATCACAGCTAATCCTGAAAACAATTTCCAGGACACAGTCAGGATGAGAAATCATAAGGAATAGTCAGCATGGCTTCACCAAGTGGACATCATGCTTTACCAACTTAGTAACTTCTACGATGAAGTGACTGGTCTGGTAGATGAGGAGAAAGCAGTGGGTATTGTCTACCTGGACTTCAGTAAGGACTTTGACAATATCTTCCATAAGATCCTAATAAAGCTGTTGATGTACATACTGGACCAGCAGACAGTGAGGTGAATTGAAAACTGGTTGAATGACTGGGTCCAGGAGGTTGTGTTCAGTTGCTCAAAGTCTAGTTGGAGTCCAGTGACTAGCAGAGCTTCCCAGGGATCGGTACTGGGTCCAACCCTTTAACATTCAGATGATGGAATAGAGCATACCCTCAGGAAGTTTGCTGGTAACAACAAATGAAGAGAAAGAGCTGATAAGCCAGAGGGTCATGCTACCCTCTAGAGGGACCTCAATAAGCTGGAGAAATGGGCTGATGGGAACCTCATGCAGTTCAAAAAGGTGAAATGCAAAGTCCTTCCTCTAGGGAGGAACAACTCCATGCACCAGTGCATGCTGGGGGCCACCAAGATAGGAAGAAGATTTGCTGAAAAGGACCTGGGGGTTCTGGTGGACACCGGGTTGAATGTGAGTCAGAAGTGTGCCCTTGATGCAAAGGTGACAAACAATATCCTGTGCTGCATCAACACGGTATTGCCAGGAGGTCAAGGGAGGTGATTTTTGTCCTCTACTTAGCACTGATGAATCCATGCCTGGAGTACTGAGCCTCCCAGTATTAAAGAGACATGGACATGCTGGAGAGAGTCCAATGAAGAGCTATGAAGATGATTAAAGGACTGAAGCATCTCTCCTATGAGGAAAGGCTAATAGAGTTGGGACTGCTTAGCCTGAAGAAGAGAAGGCTGAGGGGGAATCTTATTAATGTATATAAATACCAGAAGGGAAGGTGTGAAGATGATGGAGCCAGGCTCTTTTCCATGGTGCCCAGCATGTATTCAGTTTTTGTAGGAGGGGGTGTGTGGAGGGGTGCAGGTGTGGCTTCTTTGAGAGGATGCCAGAAGCTTCCCCCATGTCTGACATAGCCAGTTTCAGCCAGCTCCAAGATGGACCCACTCGTGGCCAAGGCCGAGCCCGTCAGCAGTGGTGGTAGCGTGTCTGTGATTACGTATTTGAGAAAGGGTAAAAACAAACTGTGCAACAGCAGCTGAGAGACAGGAGCGAGAATATGTGAGATAGCCCTTCAGACACCAAGGTCAGTAAAGGAGAGGGAGGAGGTGCTCCAGATCCTGGAGCAGAGATGGTTGTCACTCTGAAGCCTGTGGAGGTACACAGCGGAGCAAATATCTATCTGCAGCCCATGGAGGAACCTACATTGGAGCAGGAGGATGTGCCAAACTGTAGTCCATGAAAAGTCCATGCTGCAGCAGGCTCCTGGAAGGAACTGGGATCTGTGGAGAGAAGCATATGCAGGAGAAGATTTTCTGGCAGGACCTGTGACCCTACAAGGTACACACACTGGAGCAGTCTATTCCTGAAGGACTACAGCTTATGGAAAGGACCTGTAGTGGAACAATTTGTGAAAAACTGCAGTCGCTAGAAAGGACCCACATTGGAGAAGTTTGTGAAGAACTATCTTCCATAGGTGGAACCCCACAATGAAGCAGGGAAAGAGCACGAGGAGGAAGGAGCAGTAGAGACAATGTGTGATAAACTCATTGCAACCGCCATTCTCAGTTCCCCCTGTATCACTTGGTGGGGGGAAGTAGAAGAGTCAGGAGTGACATTGAGCCTGCAAAGAAGGGATGGGTAGGTGAAAAGTTTGGGTTTTTTTAGTGGTTTTTAATTTGTCACTATCATACTCTAATTAATTGATACTAAAATTAATTTCCCCAAGCTGAGTCTGTTTTGCTCCTGATCACAGAATCACAGAATCACAGAATCGTTGAGGCTGGAATAGACCTCCTAGATCATCAAGTTCAGCCTATGATCCAACACGACAACACCTAGCTAGACCAAATGATGGTACATCCTAAGTGATCTCCCTATCCTCATCACAACTTACAATCTTTTTCCTTGTATTTTCTCCCCCTGTCCTGTTGATGGAGAGGGAGTGGTAAAGCAGCACTGTGGATATCTGGTGGACAGTCAAGGGTTAAGCCAAGGCTAGAATAAGAGCCAATGGGCACAAACTGAAACACAGGATATTTCATCTGAACATCAGGAAATGATTTTTTACTGTGAGGGTGGCTGAGCACTGGCACAGGTTGCCCAGGGAGGCTATGGATTCTCCATCATTGAAGATATTCACAAACAGTCTGAACACAGTCCTGGGCAACTGGCTCCAGGTGGCCCTGCTTGAACAGAGGCTTGGACCAGTTGATCTCCAGAGCGCCCCTTAAACCTCAACCATTCTGTGATTCTGTGATCATATAGCTGTAATTATCTACATGAGTCAAACTGGCTGATGACTAGCCTGTGAAACTTCACGGTAACAAAACAAATAATAGAGGTTTTATCATCAATGCACTGTATTTTATTGAGAAAAAAAAGATACTACAAAAGAAGTGAGATGCTTCATAGTCTGATTCACTAATAACTCAGTTTAACTTGTCTTGCCTGGATTCTGGTCTCATGATTTCACTGGAACAGCATCTGCAGAGTTAGTTTTGAATTACACATCTAAAGGAGATAATTCATTTGGCTGCAAGGAGAAATATAACCACAGAAAATGCTAACTTTCATTTAAATCAATTATTATCTCAGTCATAATTTCAATCTTAAAACACAATGTTACTTCAAACTTCAAGAACTAGAGAGACTTGAATTAAATAGCTTTTCTCAGAAGTTCAGGTTCTAAATAGTTTAATATCATAAAGGACATCAGGTGAGTCTTTTATTATCTAGTATTTCCCTATTTTGAAACTCTGGTAAATCCTAAATTAGTTTATACAACAGCAGAGTTTCATTCAGCTGTTGGAAAAGATTGGATGTTAGTATATTTTGGTGACATTAAGGCTGCATACAATAATACTTGTGAAGCGTTTTCTCTACCAAATACACTCTCCGAGTGCTAATAAATGAAATTCTTAATAGTACTTAAAGTTGATGGCTACACAGATCACATTTAGATATCTATGATATATCCCACTGTTTTCATGATGTAGGTGCAAACCTAGGTGACTGAGGGCCATCATTCTGTCTCCAAACGTAGTTAATACTGTATTTCATCATGATTTTCATGCCCAGCTCTTCTGTGTTTGCTGTTATTTCCTCCTGCGAGTTAGTAGAAGAAAAGGCCCATTCCTAATATGAAAATACTGATCTGAAAGTGTATCATTATATTTTGTGGGGCACAATAATTTTGCCTGAGAGGGTTCCAAGGAAACTTGTTCTTAGATAAGTTTCACTTTCCAGAGTGAAAAATCACAGTGAAAATCTGTCTCATCATCTGAAATCTAACGACCATTTATGTAAGCATAATTAGGGAAAGGGCACAGTCATCAGGGTTATAAATTTCTGAAAATAAAGATAAGACCATATCTGCCAGTATGAGCTTTCTGTGTGGTGCATCTCAGATGACGGAAAGCAGCTGTAAACTGGTATAAGTAGCATTTGTGATTCTCTGCATCAGTGGAGCAATGCCAAAGAGCTCGGGTGTATCATCAAATCCAGGGCAAGACGCAGCTGCATCTTTCTAGACAGATAAAGCTTCTTCTGCTGAAAGCAGTTTGAAGAAAACATTTGCTTATATACAGTAGTATATTTGTTTGTATGTGTGCATGCATGTGTGTTTGCACGTACACGTGCATGACTGCCAGAATGTGGTGAGGCTGGTAAGATCATCTAGTATTAAATTTACCCATCATCTCTTCTGACAAGAGCAGTTACTTTCAATCTTGCTAAAGGCTAGTCAGAAAGCCTATGTCTTCCATATTATCAATAACTCTTTTTGGACTCAAGCAGAATAAAGGAGAATGTATTTAGAAAACCCAAGTGCTAGAGGAACACATTGAGTGAAGAGATCTGGTGGGACTGGGCATGAGGAGGAGAAATTGGAACTGATTGACTGTAAGTGGATGCTAGGACTGGCAGTGTGTGTACAATGGACAAAGAGCCATAAAGGGCTGGCAGTTCAGGGAGCGAACATGTTTGGAAAGTGTTGCAAGCCCATTTGCTGGCACACAATATGGAGGTAAGCAAGATAATCTGGAATATGGAACTTATTTGGGCAGGATGGCTAAGGGCTACAGATCAAAAAGAATAAGAGTTGGCATCAAAATACAAATCGGAAAGATTCTAGGGCACCAGCAGAAGGGGCAATGATGGCAGTTATCCAGGAGAAAAGGCTGGTTCAAGAGACCAGGAAAGGGAAAGAAGTTCAGGAGTAGGTCACTAGGGGATGTGTCTGTAGTCTGACAGCAGGCTTGAGTTGGGGCTTAGGGATATAAGAAGGCAAAAAAAAGCGGAAAGTCTCAAAGAGGAGTGAAGAAGAAACTGTCTGGTGAAAGAGATGGGAATTGTTTGGTGCATACTTGCTTGCTGCATGCGAAATGATGGATGGGACACCCAAGCACTGATGGTCCTTGCTGGGACTGAAGCATGCTCAGGGGAGAGAGAGTACTATTGCTAATTTCAGTTGCAAGGCTCAGAATGTCTCTTAAGCATCCACAAACTGATTGTGGTTTTGGTTTTGTTTGTTTTGCAAGGTTTGTTATTTGCACATCTTATAGATTTTCTTATACACAGAGCAGAATGGCCCAAATTTCAAATCCCTTCATAAAGCATCCTAGAGCTATCTAATGGCTTTAAGAAAAAAATACTCTCCACATTTTTTTTTAATTATTTTTTTTCTAATACTGAATATCAATATTCTCAGGAGAGTCTTAGCTGCTTTGATTCAAACAAGCTAATTTTGAGTCTGCCTGGATAGCACCAGCATGGAAAAAGTCTTAATCAAAATGATTAGGAAAGTTGTGAGCAACTAGTAAAAGATCCTAAACCAGGGAGTATCAAGCAACACTAATTACAACACACGCTGGATTTTTTATAGACATATACACACATATTTGTAGAAAAATCTCGAGGCTTTCAAGTTTCCTGGATTAATCTCAGCAGAGGGAACCTTTCAAGAGGTAACCTAAATATTTTGGTTCAGTGTGTTTATAGGCAACCCACAGATTTCCTTGAAAAAATGAATGGAGTCTGACACATAGTTGGGGTTATGGTTGACTCTGTGTCTTATTCACTGGAGGGTATATTTTACTATAAATGTGGTTCTCTATTTGGAAAAAACCCTATATTTTTACTTTATGATTTTTTGAAAGATAAGGCTGGAGTAATTGCAGTCACATTTTATTGTCTACTAGCACTTCAACTAGTGCACAATCCAACTATTGCTGAATACATCTTTGCTTCAGAAACAATTTATTTTCTCTTATTACCAATAACGTGACACTTTGGGGAGTTCTTTTGTAGTCAAACTCAGAGAAGACCCACTAGACTTGCTTTGTGTATTTGAGCATTAGAATCCTTCATACTGACATAACAATTATCCAGGATAATGTGTATTGATGAGCAAAGTCAAAACACATTCAAAATGGCTGTAATTTCACATTCAGCCATAAAAGTTGCACCTACTGTTTAGTGCATGATACGAAAACACAAATCACTATCTATGGAAAGACAGCAATATTGTGCTGATATTGGGTGGTTAATAGGAAAGACTTTTACAAGCAGAGCTCTTATTCGCAGAAATTACCTGCGTTTTTCTAATTATAATGGAGCTGGCAAGCTGTTGTTTTAAACATTAAAGCTTGGTTTACGTTCCTGACACTGGATTACAGAGAAAAGAGCCTAGTCTCCTTCTACACTCCCTTTGCCTTTTATCATAAATGACATGATGTCACTCACAAACACTTAAATCTTGATTATGATGCCCAATCTGGAAAGTCCTACACAAACATAGGCAGAAGGAAAGGTGCAATGCTGGCTGAAGGTAAGGGCTATCTTCCCTCATCCTGCATTACATTATAGAGGATTTCACACAGCAGAGTCTGTGACCCAAGAACGAGCACTGCTGTGTAGGTGTATCTTCAGGCAAATACTCAAAAGTGTGACATTTACTGAAGTGTTACCAGGAAATGATGACTTAGGATGTGAAACCTAGGGATAGGAAAAAATACCCAATACTAAAATGCCAGCTGCTTGAACGATCTTATCCACTCTACTGAACTTTGTGAAAATGCTCCTTTACATCAGCTGAAAATTTGGACCATGGTCTTTTAGAACAGACATCAGTTTCTCCAAATTGCTTGTCAAGAAGAAACACAACACTATATTCACCGTTACTCAGCTAGCAACTCTGTCATGATACTTTGTCTTCAACTATGTCCTGCTGCTGTTAGGCATCATCTTAATGTTCCTTTTTATCTAAGAAAAATAAGATTGGTGTCATCTTGGAGAATCAGTTACAACTGAAGTTTATAGGTGGGAAAGATGTAACTTGCAAGCAAGCTTCTTAAAAAAAACCACCAACAACAAAACCACAACAAACCCCTCACAAATCTCCCAAATTTGGATCTTCAGGAGAAATTGATTAGAAATGGAAACAAATAGTAGCAGTAAAAATATGATATCTGTGAAAATATTACAGGTCCCTCACCAGTCTTTAAGTCAAATAAATCTAGGAAAGAAGCAGGCACTGTTGCTTCTTTTAGTACTTGTAGGAGTAATAAAGTAAAATGTTTGAAAAATACCAATATTTAATGACAAATGCTGTGATTTCAAGCACAAATGATGTTTTATTTATCAGCAGTGAAAAAACATCGCTCAACCCTTTCAAGTTCTGTATCAATCTGCCATTTTGTTCCCTGACAATGGTTTTGGAATAAGTAGGAAAATAACATATTTCCTTAAAAACACTCAAATTATTTGTTTCAGGGCTCATAAACATTTTTATGAATAGCAGTTATATACTATCTAATGTTAAGCAATACCAGTGGTTGTGTAACTCTTCCAGACTATGGATGCCAAAGAAATAATGCTTATAGGGTTTTATTAGTCTGATCTAATAGAAAAATTATATCTACTTTGGGGCACAGAAACCTTGTGAAGCTTGTCTATTTTTTTCCAAATTGATGTGATTTTGCACATATTGTTTTGGAAGGCACACAAGTCCTGAGGGCAATCAAAAAGTCCTTGGACCTTTTGAGACTTGTTTCTGTTCTTGCCGGTGTATGTCACAGCCACAGAAAACTTGCCTTCTATATCCAGGTGCTCTGGATATTCTGGCCGCCTTGCCTTTGCACAGTGGAACTGCACAGGGGTTAAAGTAGTCGTCAGTGGAATACGTTCCAGGCAAAGTCAGGGGAATTTTTCCCTTCACTTTGGTGTTCTCAGAGGTCTGAGAGAGCAGTACCTTCATGTTTGGAAGAGTGCTTAGATATATTTGGGAAGTGGTCTTTGAATGCCTGCAATGCCATTTTATGATTCTTCTTAAAACTGGTCTCTGTCATGATGTGCACAAAGGTTGACTGTAGTCATATTGTTTATGTGGTGTGGTAACATCCCATCATGTTAATTAATAGGATCTTATGCTACTCTGCATTCTCTTGTCCAGCTACTGATTCCTGTCTTACATTTTATATTGTACACTTGTAAACAACATACAGCACTTATCATGCTGAGGCCATGGTCCATGACTATGTGTCCTATCTCTAAGTTAAGAAGAAGACCTAGCATTGGTATCAAAGCTATTGTGGTGGTTTCAATGACTTACAGTGCTAGAAAGTCTGAAATAGAGAAATAGTCATGCTATCCAAGTTAGTTAGACAATTTATGCTGGGAGTAGGAATCACCTCATTTCAAGTGAGAGATCTATAGGAGGAAAGATGAATCAATCTCAAAATGTGCTTTTTGTGTGGTTTATTTGTTTTCTCTTCCAAATATCTAGGTGTTTAAAATTAGGGAACATGTATGTTACCTAGATGCCTCTGGTATCTGTTATATCTTGTTGTCATTTATTATACAAAGAGCCAGATCTGTCAGCTCCAGAAAACAAGTATAAATAAATAAATAAATGTGGACACCACTCTTCTCTGAAACATGCTGAAAAGTTTAAGTCAGGCACTTCTATTAGTGGTTTGAATGTAACTGCTATGCATTATAGTAACAGAAATTGTAAGTGACAGCAATAATACTGGAAAGCTTTTATAAAATTGAGGAGTTTGGATCAGCTCCCAGCAGCTATGGCTTTATTTCTCAGCAACTGGTTGTCTGAAGCACCTTTGCTTGCCATTCCAGCAGAGTCCTCATGGACTGAAAGGTTGTTGGGAATTGTTTCCATCCTATGATCAGTCCTGTAAGCTAAGACAGTCTCACACAGCTGTGCACGGGTAGTGATCAGTTCTTTCATTGAAGTAACGTGATTTGAAATAGAAGCTGTTAATATTGGTTGACAGCATCTTGGCAAAGAGGAGACAGGCAGGTCCCTTCTCCTCCCTCGGTAGTTCTTATATCTGTTGTTTTATTAAAACAGTTCATCATATTTGTAAGCTTCAATGCACAATTCTTCTTAGCATACTCCCACATAAGGATCCATTGAACATCTTGCATTGTCTCAGCTACTGCTGAGAACAAACATTTCTTTAGGAGTGCTCACGAAACCTACAATCATTAAAGTTTCGAAGATAGTAAATGGTACCTTCTTCAGCCCATTACAGGAGGTAGTTTCTTTGCTACTTGTGAAGAAAAAAGTTCGGAAGAATAATATTGCCCTTAAAAACAATGACAAAAAAATAGAGTAGTATACTAGGACCTTGGCTCAGGAGTATGATCAAAACAGAGTTCATTCTTGGAAGGGGGAAGTTGGAGCTAAAACCATGTTAGATGAAAAAAAATTAATCAGTAAATTTTAAAATGAAGGAATTGCCTTTCTCTGGGCTTCTTAGGGGTTATTTCTTTTCATGCTCCTTAAGCACAGGCAGTATCTATCTAAATCAAGCAAGATGATTGAAGAATTTGAGTGGATAGTACAGTGAGAATTTACTAAATAAAGATTGTATAGACACCAATTTCCTGAAGTAGCTTGTTCCCTTAAGCTTATTCCTACTTTAAAATAGAATTCGGAGGTGACTTAGGCTTTTGGAAGCCTTACATCTCTAATAATTTGTGGGACTAAGGCTTCTCCATCGCTTAAAGTGTATTGCATTCCAGCTGCCTTAAGTAGCTCTCAAATAATTTGCTTGGATACAAAAAAGCAGTATAGCAGGTTTGCATGGCAGTTTGCCCGGACTAATACAGCTACTTCTGTGTTAATTACTCACAGCGGAGCTCTACAATAAAGCTTGTTTGTTCAGCACTTGCTCAGGTATCTTCATGCTGCACTGCTTTATGTCATATAGGTGTAGTCTTGGGTGCTTCTAAAATTGTAATCTCCTGTCTAAGGGAAAATTAACGTACAAATATCCACGCAGATTCCATGCTTTGTAGCTGCTTGATGATTTCCAGATCAGATGCTCTCAGTCTGGGCCAAACCTTCCCTGCAAGATCTCATTACATCAGCAGGGAAGTTCCAACAGGACTAGGTGTGAGTTGAAGAACTTACTAGCCCTTACCATGCTGTTAAAATGTGACCTTTAAACTCCATCTCTGTCCTACATGACTCTGTTGATGTTGCAGAACTAACTTAAATAAAGTATAATTTAAATATATTTAGAAGAAAGATTGTATTGAGTAAATGATTCCCAGTAGAAGCTGTAGGAAGAGGACTCACCAGGTCTGTTATATACAGTGGGAATTGGTAGAGACGATACTTCATTCGGTTTTATTCTAGTTCAGCTCTGTTACCATTAGGAGTTCAGCTTGCCCTACATGGGAGTTACGGTCAGATACAGACTCAGAGAAGCAATAAGTGACCCCCACAGTTCACTTCTTTTTGCAACTTTCTAAAGCCTCTTCTGCTATATTTCCCCCCTTCATTAAGCTAGGAATGATAACAGAGGAAATGCTTAAGAAGTCAATATGTTGAGAAAGAGAGGACATTTTGTACTTGGCCTCTTATTCAATTAGAATCATAATTTCATGTTTCTTTTCTCTGTGAACGTAGTACTGGTGAAAGGTGCTGGACTGACATGCCTGGAGAATGAATACCTCTTTTTTATGCACAGAGTCTGAGCACATCAGAGGTTCTGGGCTAGTAAATTTCCCTAATCCCAAGAGGTAAATTCCTAAAAGATGCTGTTGGCAAATGTTAATTACTTTCCCTGAGATGGAGCTCAAAGTTAGAGAGAAAGGAGATAAAGAAATGCAGAGACATGACTGACAACTCTGAACATATTGCCAGGAAAGGCCTCTCTGTCAGGCTGATAAGGAAATGTCCTGCTCTCTCGTCTTGTTTTGAATGTGCCTACCAATTTCGTATCAGATGTCAGAGCCTTCGGCCACTCTGCAGTTGACCCATGCAATGCAAACACAAAGCCTTTAGCTTCTGGTGATGCATTTTCTCAAAGAGAAAACAACTGTGACATTTTTTCTTAACGTGTGAATTTTCTACTCATGAGAAGCAGGAGTTCAGATTTCTAAAAATAGCTGGCATCTTTGCACACCAGAGCTGAGAGGTCTAAAGGAATGTGCCAATTAATTGACTAGAGAACTTAAAAATGGAAACCTGTCAGATGGCTGTGTCTGGACTGTAGATAGGGAGGATAGGAAGATGGAGAGCAATGTGTGTGCTGGCATTTCTACCCAATCATGTAGCTTGGAGTAGGCATCTGAGCCAGGTGACACTAATGGAGAAGGAGATTCTGCTCCCCATCCTCTTTCCTTTGCCAGTCTTAACTGACTCATTGCTTTGAAAATTCTTGGGTAACATATTCATTCATTTCTCATAGAAACTAAGTGTTGCAGCTAGAAATAAAACAGAAGACAGCTAGTAGCGACATGTCTATGAAGAATTCATAACGTATGACTTCGCATCTCAGAAACTTCAGAAAAGTTATAATTTATTCCTTTTCCCACTGTGCAATATGTCTAATGCCTTTAGTGCAAAAACTTCATGACTAAACTGCTCATACTAACAGCAGTATTGAAAAGCCTTTGTGGTTATGAATCCTTCATTCCAGCATGCACAACAGCCAGGACATTGAGCTACCAACCGCACCCTTGATGGAGGAAGATAGGGCTACCCTGGTAACTGCAGGGAATATGAAGACTGATTTTTATTGTATGTGTGCCCTTAGCATTCTCCCTGTGCAGCTCATGGGGCTTCTGGCTCCTTCCTTGATTCCACTACAGGTTTTCCGTGTGAATAGGATGCCGTGTGCTGGCTTTTTAAACTTATGAATACTTGAACATTGGGGCAGTACCTGTGATGAGTGGCTCTGGCTTCCTTCTCTCACAATGGCTACAAATCTGACATTCAGGTGCCTTTTGCCACAGTGGTGAAACTACTTTGAGCCTCTTACCTTTCTCTACCAACAGTTTTCATCAAAAACATATGAACTCTATCCTTGAACCATCTGTATGTTGTTAAAATTAAACTGCTTTTGCATATTAGGTTTAGAAGTTATTCTGAGCAGGTGACAGAATGATTTTTTTCATGTTAAACACTTGAACAGCCTAAGATTATCTTTGGTGCTGATACATTGTCTTTCTGGCCACAAAATCTACAGCAAAACTTTTTCCTTGTAAAACTGGCTTTTTAACAGAAGCACTTCACAAAGTATGTCTACTATAGATGGATAATTTTGATATTGTCTCCAAAACAAGTTCCCCGTGAAACCAAAATATTTTGAATATGTAAATCCTTTATGGCAGTTACGGTTGATGGTGTCTGAATGAAGTGTACCCTTCTTCTCAAGGTCTTCTCTGCTTCCAACAGACTGCATTGCTGACTGTCAGCTCCCATAATGCACAATCCCAAAGTGAACAGGTTTATGATGCCTCATGGGAGTCAGAATTTGCTCTAAAGAGATTGTCTGCAGAGGAGAAATGGACCATGAAGAATCTGGGAGTCATCTCCCATAAGGCACTGCAGAAACATTTCCAAGAAAACATTTTATTTTTGCACTTAGAAAAAGTATTTTGATTTTTGGGGGTAGACCCGTTTCTGATATCCAACCAGTATATTTTTGGAAGCTTTTCTTATGAATTATTCAGTTTTCCTGTGCATCTTTCTTGCCAATAAAACTCTTAGGTTGGAGACAGATATCTGAACGTTCTTGCAAGTACAGTTTGCAGTGACAGCATAGAGAAGATGGTGAAGTCAGCCAGCTCAACCAGCTGCCATAGTGCTGAGCTGTACACAAACACAGGAGCATTCCAGAGAGATGGAGGTATGACCGCAAGAGTCTCACACTCAGCATATTGATCTGACTTTGAGGAGTAATGTGTTTGATGCCATATGGTGGAGCTAATCTTGTTTATCAGTGTTTCTCTATCCGTTTGGTTCATAGTAGGAATTATCACAGAAATAGGTACTTCTGTGACCTTCTGCAGAGGTGTGAGTGGCCTGAGAAGGTCTCAGCAGAAGATTGCCTGTTAGAGACTGAACCGAGACAAGAAAGCTCATCCCTTCTAAGTTATACCAAAGCATCCAATATGGGATGGATAAATAGCTCAGTTCTGAGACAGATTTCTAGTGGATCTAGCAAACTGTTTTCTTATTTCAG
This sequence comes from Baryphthengus martii, assembly GCA_013396935.1. NCBI lineage: Eukaryota > Metazoa > Chordata > Aves > Coraciiformes > Momotidae > Baryphthengus > Baryphthengus martii. The sequence continues at coordinate 31,510 of VWZK01016467.1, read as the reverse complement.
CTCCATAATTCTACATTATAGTCAAGACTCTATTACCAATGGTTTGTCTATAATGAAATTATTGACAAATCCCTGTCTACTGATACACAGTGAGGCTAATTCCTTAACAATTACAGCTTTCCTGTTCATACCTGTGTGTATTCAAGGTTCACACACAATCCAGTGTTTGTGCTATCTTATCTTACCAATAACCTGGCTTTGCAGTAGTTAATGTCATGTCACTACCCACCTTGGGCATCTGTGCCTGCATGAATTTGATATTCACCTCAGCCAACAGCACTGAGATTATTAGTCACTGACCTCACATGTTGTCTGAGAAAGATTCCTGCCTTGAACTATTGATTGGCAAAGTAAATGCTAGACTGAGTGTGGAAACAAGAGACCTTCTCTGTTAGCCTTGATAAAGCTTTGAACACACTCAAAAGGGCCAAATGCCTTTTTGATACAGTCCTGAGCTGGCAGCAGAATTTCACCCCCTAGAATTTTGCTGGTACCTTTGTATTCTCATATGTTTCAAGAGGGTTAGGACTGCTCCCGGTGTGAAGTTTGCCTCTGACTCCTCTGAGAGCAGGCACTTACCTTCTGTCATTCAGTAGATATTGGAACAACACGACAAGGGATGCCAGCTACCAGCTAGCCTGCGTCTACTTTGCTCCAGCAGACACGACAGCTGTGGATATGGCAGCCAATTCACTGCTTGAAGTCCTTGATTCTAATAGTCGAACTTGTGTAACATCTTCCTTTTCACACACCACCCTGAGTCATGTTAGAAGGGCTACAGGGTGCCAGCTTTCTAATGTCTCTGTGAAGCGGAGCAGTGTTCACACTTCCCAGTGCATTAGTCATTCAAATCCACCCTCAGTCTTTCTTCTGTCATACATTTCTTTGTGCATGAGCAGGTAAGCTCACAATAAGGCAGAATCTCTTCTCGAAATGAAGGAGCCATGTAAGGTACTACTGCACAAGTGTTGTAGAAAAAACCTGCAACCCTACTGATATATATCACTTCTATCTGTGGTGCCTGTAAACCTAGCAAAGTTAAGAGATATTTGGAAACAAAAGCTTTTTGCATGCTTGGGAAATGCTTCCTCCTCATTCTTCTACTATGAGAAAGCAGTTCTCTCAGTGTTAGTCAGAAAGAAGGATAAAGTTCAACCATCAAAATCCACCTTCTTCCTTCCGGCCTTCTTGACATCCACTTGCACTTCACCCCTGAAGGTCAGTTACGTGCTATGTAGTCATTGCACACAACACACTAGCTGGAAAAGGGAGCTGCTGCTATCTTATGTCAGGAGGGTGGGGAATGAAAAATCAAGGAAAACAAAGTCAGATGAGGAAGACATTTTGTTTCTTCACCTTAAAAACTGTGGTTCTCTCATGTCAAATCCCACAGAGCGAAAATACAGCAACAAGTTTAGTTCTGTGAGTGCAGTCTGAGAAAAAAAAAAAGTCGTCAACCTGCCTGCTTTTCAATTGCTCTCCATCTTCTGCACGTTTATATATATGCATGTAAATTTTAGTCATCAGTCTTACATAGGTACAAGTTACCATCAAGAGATATGTCCATCTCACCATTGACTGCTGAGTAACTCCAGGTAGGCTTAGAAGAAAATTCTTGACCAGGAAAGGTCAAATATGCTCAATCCCATGGGAGTGGACTGGTTATGTCCAGGGAGAGTAAAAAGCAGTGGTTTGTTTTGATGTTGAGTATAGCCTAGGACAGGGTCCAACATGTCTGACATAAAGGTATCAGAGACAAAATACCAAAAAGTTAGTGTCTTTTTTCAACTACTGTCACAGTATATGAAATTTTTCTATTTAAAAGACAGCTCTTGTAAAACAGTTGTCCTATGAACACATCAAGAAAGAAAAATTCTGAAGAATGCAAATACACGGACATTGGGGATTTGTTTCCTCTTAACTCACTCACTTCATTATTTACTGCAAGTAGTAAATCTAAATCCACTGTAGAAACACTCAATCCTATGATATGTTATGGATTTCCAGTGGTGAACTATTAGGTGTTTTGCAATTAACACAGCATGAAAGAACCATCATTTCTACGCATCTGTGAGTTCACACTTTGCTCTAATGAGCCCCAAGATAAATTGTTCAGGTTTCAGTGTATTGGCTACCAAATTGACCCTGGTCCATAGACCACTTCAGGCTTCTGTAATTCAAATAAACTTCTAATATGTGCAGATCCACCAACTGCGAATTTATAAAACTCACTCATGCTACTCCAGGAGTTAAAGCAGCAGGAAAACCACATATATTCTGCCCATGGTTATGTCTTTTTCCTTTTTTTTTTTCCTGTGCAACACCACGTTTACATCCATCTACACTGGTGTTTTCCCGAGAGATGCAACAAGACAGAACTTGACTTAGTGTCTTAATTGTAGTATTGGAATTATCCTTGTTAACAGATGATGTCATTTCTCCTTCTCAAAGCAAAATGCAGAGTAAAGAAGGGTGAAGGAAGAGAGGAAACACTGTTGATGTCCACGCCATGTTTAATCAACCTTGTGCATAGAGGAGTCTGACGATGCACTTTCTATTCTGGGTCCATTCGTACGTATTCTCAATAAGAGGCAGCACATGAATGAGGCTGCTGATTCTTGCTGGCAGCAGCAAAGGTGGATGCTACAAAAGAACAGATGAGGATATTTCTCTGCACATCAGCACTTCCCAAATCTCACCTCAGTGATTGCACACTGAAATGCTAGTGCTCATGATGGGTATGTAGCATAACGTGTGAAATTCCTGGATCAGAAATCTTCCTTAATAGGTACGAAATGGGGCTCTGAGAAGATTGGAGGAGGTGAGTCATGAATTACAGAGATCCTACAGAGCAGTTGGATATATCTAGATCTTGAAATAGTGACTATGATTAGGCAAAAAAAAAAAAAAAAAAGGATATCCTATCTGAGTTTCTAATTCTCATGAGAACATATGAACTGAGTGCTAGTCGTATGTCAGGAGATAGGAGCAATGATTGACTTAGCTATCTGCTTGTGCTCTCCAAAATACCCTTGGAGCAGTTCAATGGGACATAACATGGTCCATAACACTAGTGCTGGAGACCACCTTACATGGACATGAGCACAGTCCCCTGTGAGTGACACAGTGGAGCTATACCAATGTTTTTTTGGTTACATTAGGGAATAAGTTGGCAAAACGGTGGAGGAAGTTAATGATAGGTCAGTCCGTCATCGGTGTTTCATGTTTAATGCTAGACATGCCTCCTTTTAGAGCCACATGCAAGGGTATTGAGAGCACCCTTGTTCCTTCAGGAGATCAGACCTGGCTGCTGGAGCTTGGAGTGCCCCTGAACCACAGGGTCATAGGGAAAGGCCCACAAAAGCCTGTAGGGAGACTACAGTAGGAACTATCTCAGTCTGAGGCATCTCTCACCCTCAGCCCCCATCCAGACTACAGCTCTTGACACGCCACAGTCTAATATTGGACTGTAACAGCAGTGCAAATTAAGCAAACAATTAGCTGGCAAAAGAGATACATAATATATAGACAGGTTTTTTTTTTAAATTATATAGCTAATAGCTGCTTTTTTTTTTTTTCCTGTTGTTGTTTGGAAAGTCAGATTCTTCATTACTCATGCAAGTTTAAAGTGTTTTTGTAGGAACCATGCCCAAAGCAGGACTGCCTCGGGGACTTAAATTTGAAGATCTCTAATCAATGACAAATGGCTTGAGAAAAACCCCAAAGTTTATACTGTGTATTTTCCTGTCTTTGTCTTGATGTTTTAAGGTTATATTCTCTGGCTTTTGAGATCCTCATGTATTCTTTGCCTGGAGTGTGCATATGGAGCAGACAGGCTGGAGATAATGGCCTGATTTGGGATGTAGCATCCCATCCTCCTCTTCAGCCTGTGGGCTTCACTCAAGTTAAAAAAAATACCATTGCAGCAGTAACCCGATTCCTAGCCAATGCAGCAGAAAACATTTGCTCCTCTCCGTGAATTGCAATCTAGTACAATATATTGCCATGTATTCCGGTAGCACTGTGGATGAAATAAGGTAGGATACCTTTGCAGAAGAAACTTAGTGGGCTAGGGACAATGCTGCCTCAATGTGTAGCTTCCTGCTGAGTTACAGTGGCATTTGACTTCTGTCAGGCTGTTGGGTCTCCCCGAGAATTTGTGAAATCCCTGTTCATGCTAATGTTAATTTCTACTTAACGTTCTAACACGTCAAACACAGCTTGGCATTTGTGTTTCTACAAGCTGACCAATATGGACTTTGCAAGATAGACCTCCAACGGAAAGGAAGTCAAATACAGCTGAACTGAAGTTTGAGTATTGCTTCTTGGATCAGAAAAAAAGTAAGATTTTTACTCACCTATAAGGGTTAGATGCTTGCTTAACGAAGAGAGTTAAGTGTGATAGTTTGTCTTATATATCTTCAAGAAAACGGATTAAATCACATCAAATCATTGAATCATCAAATCCTTGAATCATAGAATCATAGCATGGTTTGGGTTGGAAGGAACTTTAAATATCATCTAGTTCCAAACCCCACGCCATGGGCAGGGACACCTTCCACTAGACCAGGTCTCTCAAAGCCTTGTCCAACCTGACCTTGAACACTACCAGGGAGGAGGCATCCACAGTTTTTCTGTGCAACAACATCACAGCCCATGATATGACATATCCTAAGTCTTCAAAAAGTAAAGCTGTGAAGGATCTTAATTGGCCTTCCAACCCCATGTCCTGCACCAAAACCAAAGTAATGCATAGTGAAGCCACCTCTATCAGATACTTGCTTTTAAATCTCCAAGAAAGGCAATTCTGCAATTCATCTAGGCAACCTGTTGCAGTCCCTCCTTACACTTTTAGTTAGAAAGTTTTCTCTAGTATCTGACCTAAATCTTTGTTGCTGTAAATTAAGCCAATTATTTCTTGTTTGACCACTCTGAGACTGTGAACTGACAACTCTTTTTAATATCCTTTTTTTTTTTGTTACTGTAAAAACAACAGCTACTGGAAGATTGTTATCATGTCTTTGTTTGATCTTTTCTAGATTAAATAAATCCAGTTAATTGAATCTTTTGTTTTAGGTTGTGCTTCCTAAATCTCTTATTGTCCTCCAGTCTCCTTTGGATTTTTCTTAGTTTGTCTCAATCTTTCTTATAGTCTTACAGATAGAAAACTGCGTTTACCTTATAAACAAGTCTTCTAATAATACATTTCACATTGCTATCTATCTTTTTAACAATCATATAAAATTTTACTTCTTAATATGTTTGTGATTTGCTGTATTCCTTCAGATTTGATACCGCTTTGTGGTAGCATAAGCATTTTTTTTTATCTTAGTGCCGGATTTCCTTCTTTCAAATACAGCATCTTTCATCTTTTTTTTATTAAATTCCATTCACTGATTTCAAACCAAATCTCCAGTTTATTGAGATCAATTTGTATTTCGACAACTGAAAGTACTATTTCACATATGAAATGCCTTCACATACGTCTGTGAGGCACCACTGACCTGAATACGGCCTCATTTCAAGGATCTTTTTTATTGAGATTCTGGATCAGGCCCAGGTATGAAGTCATTACATGGTCAATTATACCCCAGTCTGTCACAACAGTGTTTCAAGTACATGTACTGGCACTTTCTCTGTGTGGGAAATAGAATGAAGAGGAAGAACTTAAAAATATCTAGACTGACATTTTTGCTTTTCCATAATACTCTAGAAGAGCTTCTGGATTTCCATTTTTGTTGATTTATATAAATGAACTTGTGCACACAACATTTATTTGCACACACACTGTCTGTTTAGGTTTTTGCACATTTCTGACATACAACAATCCTTCTCCACTAATTATTCAGAGATTTTTTTTAGACTGCTCCAGTAGTCTCTTACATATAACTAATACTGGTTTATATGTTGGGGTTTTTTTCCCTCTACCTGCAGTTATTTATTTAGACTAATGGGTACTCGAAAGTGAATTATATTTGAAACCAATGGAGCTCAATAGAGATGACTCAGAATTATGCTAATTTAGCTCTTGGATGCTTTTATATGTTGACCAGGGCCATTCAGGTTTAAGAGTAAGGAACAGAAGATTTTTTTGTTGCAATGTTAACATCAGTTTTCCCTTTTTATTGAAGTTTAACTGGAGATGATACAACATGTTGGCTCCATTAAGCTATCTTGAAAGCTATCCTAGAAGCAAATATATATTAGCATCCCAGCTAAGGGAGAAACTAAATAATATAACAGGGATGAATTAAGAAAAAAAAATAAAGAGAAAATATCTTTCACATATCACAGAATTTTCTTCAGATTTATGATAAAAATGAAAAGCACTTTGAAGATGGGAAATTGCAAATGCAGAAACTGTTTTCATATCTCTAATGTGTGTTGCAACGTTTCAAATGAATGTGACTGGTAGAAGTGCTACCAGAAAACTGTAGCCAAGAATCAAAAAGGAACTGCTGATATTTCAAATGCGTGATTCCATTTCATGTCATTAAGGCAAGAAATGTATTTTCTTTTTCCTCTTTTCTCTTTCTCTCTTTCTTTTTCTCCAGCTTTTGAAACTTCCAGACATAGTGCTCTGGAGGCAAGCTTAACCTTTGATGTGTTTTATCATTCTCAGGCATCTGACTAGGAGAATGATGTGTCTACTCTCTTTAAATGTCAAGAAGTCATGAGTCGTCATCTCCATATATCATCTCAGTTTCTGAAGACACAGGGGAGATTCTGAATGTTTTTCTAGAAAATGTGTGCAGAAATGATTGATTTAAAAGCAGTCAGATATACTTACTCTAATAATGGAAGATAGACAGCTTTGAGAACTTGGACAGTTACAAGTTTGGCAGACAGTTTTGCCTTCTGAAAGATCCTGATTTTCAGAAAATTCTGTATCAAAATAAATTAATCCAATTCCAGGCAGCTCAAATTAAACATGCAAAATTGAAACACTGAAAGTCTGAAGCTGCATTCCCAATCCTTCCTTTAGATACCAGATTTCAGTTATACCCTATCTGTTGCCAGGCTCTTAAGGTCTGTAGTACCTCTCATCAAATTCACTCTTCATGGGACTGGTTTCCTTTGATGCCATCATTGTTTTCTTGTCAGCTGAACCATCTTCCCGATGCATTTATTAACAGGATGACATTCAGCATGGGATTCTTGGTAATGGGAAATGAGAGAGCTTAGTGTCAAAAGGGAACTACATCCAAATTTTTATGTAATTTGATTTAGATTAATAAAATAATATCAATTATTTAAATCAAAATAATTTTGATAGTTTATTTTTGGTTATATATTTCTTATATTTTTTTATCAATATGACATTTATTTATTAAGTATATAAATATTTTTAATTGTTTGATACTAGTGACAGATCCCAAGTTTGTGTCTAACTGGGCAAAAAATACTAAGAAATATTTAGAGTGGAAACACAAATTATCGATTGACTAATCTATTTGTTATGAAGTAGTAGGTATTATATTCATCTTAAATGGACTAAATGGAGGTAGTCTTTGTCAGTGTGAGCAACCTGAGCAATCAAAGTGCCAAATACAAAAGTTACGAGTAGGAAGCTGCAGATGCTAGTCAGCAATGCAAAGTAGAATGACACATGCAAATTAAAGTGCATATGGTATTTTTTTAAGCTCTAAATCAAATTTGTCAGGATCAAATGGTGAGAAAGAAAATGAGACTTGCTCAAATCCCATTTTCTGAATTGAGTTGAGAATCACGAGGCTTGAATCTCATATTAGGTTATTGAAACTTAAGCAACTGAAGGGCAAAATCCAAACCTCATCACTTGTGCATCCTAAAACCTAGAAATGAGGAATCCAGGGTCCTGTGTGATGTTTCACAATGGCTGAGATCAACTTTACTGCTCCAAAGACCACTTGCATGCTACTGCAGAAGGGCTATACCTTTGGCGAGAGTCTGTGATAAGGGGAGAGCTGATGAATAGGAGCTGAAAGGCAGCTAACACAAGACAGTACGTCAGGTGCTCCATCCTACTGGAATTTATGGGCATCTGGAATATGCATGATAGTAACAGTCCTCTAGACCATTAATTAAAGTCTTTATTTGCTCTTAAGTGGTCATAGTTTCACAGTAGCATTTTCAGTCATGAAGTTGTGAAATGACTTTGACTCATATTTCGTTCAATGGTCTGTCCAGTGCTGGTTGATTTTGGTGAAAGAATGATAATTAATTATGGTTAAACATATTGGAATTGACTTTCCAGTGGGTTAGTCCTATCTTCAAGTTCTCGTTACCAGGTGGTTAGTGTTTGTTTTGTGTCTATCACTAGTGAGATCAAAAGTTTCTTAGACAAATCGCTACTGTGATTTTTAAAAGACATTTTAAAGAAGATAGTTATAGACCCATCTATTTACCTTGAAGTCTCTTTAGTCTGGCCTTAGCATAGAGGGTATCAATGACATTTATTTTAAATTATCTTCATAATATCAATGAGATTTCAAATTATTATTACCTCTGACGTTTCCCCACTTCAAGAAAAACACAGAAAATTTAATTTATTTTGTCAAATGTTTTTATTAAGTCCATTTAGAATTATTTTGATATAACAGTTCTGGAGGAAGCCCTACTCATAATTGCATTCAGGGGACTTTGTTACCTCTTCTACTATGAATCAGACTGTACTCTAATGGTATTATGATTTTTTGTAACTAATTTTTTTTTTATGTCATTGACCTGGGTCAGGCCTGCATTATTTTAATACCTATTAAAAGAAAAGAATATCGTTCCATTTCTAGATGGTACAGCAACAACTTTGGAACTTGCATGCTTGGAGTATTCACACGACTTGTCTTTACAATGGATATTTGCTGAATTTCCACCATCATTAAATCTCTTCTTTGAATCTCCAGAATTTTCATCAAGCTTTTCCACTGAGCAAGTGAGAAGTGAGTGAAGAAGCAAAGACAAGCAAGAAGCAAACTACAGAGAGGTGGAGGAGTGTGCAGAGAGAAAGTTTAAACCACAAAGTGGCAGCACTAATGCATCAAGAGGGGAAATGAACCTCAGACAAATACCTTGGATGGGTGGGAGGTGTCTGGAAGCTCTTGTGAATGATGGTAGACAGCATATTGTGTGTGGGTGTCTACTGTGATCTGCTTCCCCCCGGCAACACACGAACTGTACCTTGTCTCAAAGTTGTATTTCCTCATAGCTATAGTTCTATGTGCTCTTTATTTTTATGCTTCATGTCCTCTTGAAATGTTACATTTGAAATGGTTTGTGGTCTGATCTGAACATTTTATTCCTAGAAAGATATCAAGAGGAGTGAGAAGGAGCAGATGTAGAGCTGATCTGTAGGAAAAAAAAAACCAGACACAATAGGTAGCAACGGCTAACTGTGATAATTGTGACAGCTGCCCATTTGACCAGCAGGAATTTCAGCATGTGTCCTTAGCTAATATGCTAATCCTTGTTCTTTTTTGGAAGGGAGACATTCTGATTTGTGTAATAGTATGCCTAGGTACCTGTGAGACTTAGAAAGAGTACAGAGGAAAGGCCTAGGCTCTGATTGCTAGAGCTTAGAAAAGGTAGAGGGGAGGAGATAAACTGTTTGTTTAAATGCAAATATTCAAAATTCCTCAAAAAGAAAAAAATGTGGAAAAAATAATTACGAAGAAATCCCTCAATTTTGAAAGTGAAAACAGTGAATGCAGATTTATAGCCAGATTAATGAAGAAGGTCATCTGGATAAAATAAGTTCTGAACTCAAACTCTACAGCAGAAAAATTTTCAGGTTTTGCTCTCTCACTCTCATATATCCTTTAGGTTCATGAATCCGATGGACATTTACCCTGGTGTCATTGAGATCACATTTTGAGAATAATGGTAGAATTGAAGAAGAGATTAGATCATGATTAGCTAACAGAACCTCTGTTATCACTGGTGGTGTGTCAGAGAAAAAAAGGCCCACTGTCAGAAAACAAAATGACTCTGGGTAAGCGCCTATGAGGGGAAACTTGTTTTCCATTCGTATGATGAGAAAAACAAAGCTGGAAGTGAGCGACGCATAATGAGTAGAGGACAGTAAACAATAAAACTTGGTTTTTGTAGATATACTATTTGAAGTAGGTACTAAAAATGAACTCCTGATAGTTATAATTCTTCAAATCTTTATTGCTTAGACATTTAGGTTCAGGTACTTTGAAGTCATCGATGAACTTATATGCTTCAATTTCGAAATATTCAAATAGAAACCAAGAAATCTTCATAAAGTAATCTCAGAACAATAAAGTAAGGAAAGACATTTTGATTTGGGCATTCAAATCTTGAAGTGATCATGAAACTCTCAACATACTGGATAATACGGTCTTTACTCTTACCCAGCAGCAGATTCAGATAGTTATTCTTGTCCTGCTTGTACATACAGGGCTACCATTATAGGTTAATGTGTATTATACTGTAAAATATCATTTACTAACATAGATTTAGGGGGAAAAAACACATTATATTACTTCTGCTGATATAACTAACGTCAAAATATAGCAAGAAATTGGCTCCATTCTTCTGAATTCATGCCTGAAAGTACTAAAGTGCCATTAGTTTGCTGCAGGTACGTAAGTTGTACTCGCAACCACAGAAAGCAGCAGATAGTAGATTGTTCTACTGCTTCTTCCAAACTTTCCAAACTGCTTTCACTATCATGCAGTTTCTCAGCCTTTTTTTCTGGTATTTCTTCAAATCTTGAGTTCAAGTTCCATCGATGCCTATCAAACGAAGAATGACATTTCTTAGCAAAACTTATTAAAGCAGTCATTTAGCACTGTCATCACATATTAGAGAATGAACTTTACTTTGTCAGGTAGCAAACTTGCTTAGAAAGACAATAACATGATGGGTATAGAAAACAATTTATGTTAAATGATGTGCCTTAACTCATCACTATACATTGTATTAGCAGTGGGTGCTCTGTGTTTTCCTAGAATTTTGACTTTCCAATAGATGCATCCTGTGGCTTGGCAGGTTGTATATATCAATGTGTAGGACATGTGGAAGTCAAAAACAATTAGTTGTGACAATCAGCCAGTCAGCAATCTTGAACACCTTCCAGCTTTGCTCCATTTATGGTCATCAGTAAATAAAGCAGTGTTCTTAATGTCATGTTTTCACTTTGTTTTGTTTTGCCTTTTGTTTTTTTTTTTCTTACCAGCTAGTGCCAGGCAACTTAATGGAGCCTCCCAACATTGCTCGCCTATGGAAATAATTTGAACATTGTTGTTTGTTTTTTTTTTCCCCCAGCATAAAATGTTCCTTTTCTATTTCACACTTCTTTTGCTTCATGAGCAAACAGCTTCATAGTAAACAAGCAGAGGGCCCTTGTAATCTTTACTATAACGTATTTAGATTTGTTTATACTTTTTTTTAATTAAATACTTCTGTTAAAGAGGAAAGGAGTGAGAAAGTCTGGTTCTATAGCTGTTGGTCCTCAGTCCATCCTCAGAAGAAAACTAATGGTCTCCATATAAATATTACAGCTGTTCAGCTTTTGAAGTGGAATGTGCTCCAGTCTGGTGCTTACAACTTGAATTGGGATTTTATCTTAGTCATTTTTCTAATGGCAAATGAATGTCACATTTTTTGTTGTTTTACAACCAGATTCAGAAAATGCAGAAGATGATTTCCCTCCCCACTGCTTTTCTTTTCAGTTCTTTCAGAAAAAAAAAAATGACATTTTCTATCCATAAGGATGAATGCTTTCAACGAATCTTGACAACTGTAACCAAAAAAAAACCCCAAACAAACAACAAAACAACAGCAAAAACAACAACAACAAAACCCTGATGACTTTATGGACAAAATGCTGTGCTGTGTGAGAAAAATACTATAGCTCACGTCCTGCCTTTCAAATCTGCTTTCATATGTGACGATGAAAACTGACTTGATCTTTTCAAGTATCTCTATCTGTACAGATTCAGTAAATATCTTTTCCTACCTGAATACACAGCAACTAATATTCTTATCACTGCTGCTCTATTCTGTTACAGTTTAGATAAAACTATTATTATAAGTATTTAATAATGTTTAATACAAAAATGATTTTATATACAAGTTACATTTGTTCCAAGGAAACAAACGGAAGGAGAAAATACCTATGAATTTTTAGCTTATCTGGACAAATACTTTTATTAGCTGTTTCCTTGGTAACTTTTTTGTAAGAAACCTTTAAAGATAATTTTGCATTTGGGAGTAAAGAATCTTGAAATAGGACAAAGGCTATTGAGAAGTCTTAATATAAAGGCACAATGTATCCCAAGAAAGCATTCATGATGTAGCTTTTATGTCTGAATCTCTGAGGAAAAAAATACTCTGTAAATAAAAGCACAACATGAGAGCAAAGACAGTCAGATGAATTAACACACAGACAGTAACATCAAAGCAGCTAAGCTCTGGTTTGGGTTTGGTTTTGTTGTGGGGTTTGTTTGTTCTTTTTCTGAGACATGACATTACACTCGGTAGCTCTTGTCCAGCTCCAGTGAGCTGGGGCAATAGAGAACATTAAGACTTCCCTCACAGAAGCATTTCCTAAGTAGATTAGATGTGTCATGAAAGATGAGAAAGGGTAATTTGTAGAAGGAGATGATGCAATTAACAACCATGTGTAGAAAGCAGAAGTAGTCAATACATATTTCTGTTTCGTAATTGGAAACAGGCAAGAATAATGTACTTGTCCAACATAAAGATGACGAAGTACCTTTCAGTACACATATCATCTACTGAGGATAAACAATGAGGAATTTGTGTGGCCTAGATGGCTTATACATCACCGTTTAAACTGTGACAAATTTTAAACTTTGACAAATCCTAAGAAAAACCCTGAAGAAGCTCAGAAGAATGACAACAACCTGTAAAACCTGTAAGGATTCAAAAGGAATAGTTGATTAAAAATATTTCTGTTTTTCCAGGCCAAAGGGAAAATAATGGAATTTGATAAGGAAGATTAAAAACTTCAAATTTAAGTAATGCCACTGTACTTTATGGTTACAAAAAAAACAAAACCAAAACAACTCATATTCTTGAGATTAGAATTTTAGATGCCAAAAGTACCCAAATTATTCAAGTCATTACTAATTATTACATTGCTTAAACTTTTGTAAAGATTTAGAACCCTGTGACATTCTAATTAAAAATATAGCACTATGCATTACCAAGAAGGATTTGATGAATGTTATAACTGAAAATGTTAAGGAGTTGTTATTCATGGAGAATTTTCATTATAGCTTTTTCTAGTGGGAAAATTCACCACAGAAAAAGTACCTGATACTGTTCAATATTTTTATCCATAATCTGGTAGTAAATATATCATTGCTGTCAATAAAATCTATGGTTGGTGCAAAGACTAGAGAAACAGTGAAAAATGATGGAGTAGTCAGATATAATGACCAAGTCTGCCTGGTGAACCATTTTGTTCCATTAGGATGCTTTTTCTGTTCAGATAAATGCAAAGTTTTATCCATGTAAGTATAAGGAATGCAGGTTATTCCTACAATAGAGGAGTAGGACTCCAGAAGATGATGTTATCTGAAAACATCAGGGACCAGAGTGCAGCAAGAATCAGTGGATGACCTGGTGGTTTGCTGAACTGAAAAACACTCATGCCAAGTCTTCTATGTGGCAGCAGCTAAAGTTAAAAGATATCTCCTTTTACAGTACTGACAAGATGGATTGTATCACACTACTTATAGTTCTAGAGTCTACAATTTCAAAGAGATACTACAAAATTGGAAAAGATATCTATTAAAGCTATTCAATACGTGGGGAATATATATTGCAGTGAATCATATTGGGATTTTTGGCCTTTTTTTGGTCCAGCAGGAAAAGGCTCACTGAGAAATCTGGACACTAAAGGTCATTCAGATGGGAAAGACAGTGTTTTAATACAGTGATTAATCAGTAATTAAGTATGAATTCCCTTGAGGAATTAACAAAATTGTGCTGGATACTTCTCTCCTGATTTCTTCATACGAGAGGTATTCCAAGAAGATGTGTTCTGGTCCCAGACAAGCTGCTAACTCTACAAAGGAATAATGTGATGACTCATCAACATCCAAAATACAAAAAAGTTTGGACTGGAGGATGATATAATGGTGCCTGCTATGGAAAAAGATAGTTATGAGAAGGGGAAATCTGGCATTGCTGACAAAAAAAAACAGTTTCTTTGGATCAGATCTTGGCTGTATCAGCTTTCATCTCAGTTTGAATAGCTTTAGGCTTGTGGCAAGATTTAAGTCTCAGTAGCAGGGTAATAATTCTCAGTGGTTTATCATCTACATTAACAAGTGATTTCCATATCAATATGGATACCATAGAGATAATAGAAGCTACATTTACACAAAGTATGTATTACAAGTTCCTCCCTGTCTCCTAATTCCATCAGGATGGAAGCTGTTCGTAGAAGAGCTTTATAGCTATACCAACTGATGATTTACTCTGTGGAGGTACTGGATTAAATCCCAGCTATATCAGCCAGCAGAGCAGCTATCACAACAGCAGCTCCTATGTTGGTAACCAGACAATTTTCTTTACAGCACTCCTGAGTAGATATTTCATGTATTACTGCTAAAAATATAAACTTAATTCCTTCTTTAGTAACCTCTTCCAGAGATCATGCATCAAATTACACATAGTATTTCATAAATAATTATCTTAAAAGGAAATCTAGCTTGGTGTAAAAATGAAATGTCAATCCAATTTCTTTTTTTCTGCAGAAACATCCTTATGCCAAGACAAAATGAATCCTTCACCATATGGCTGTAAATGAAACTGAAAATATGTGTTCTAATGGTGCTGTGTTAGCAAACTATTCTAATTAATTTGTTTCTCTTAGCAATTACACTGCTAGAACATATCTATGCTTACACTGTCAACAGCTCTGCCTAAAATCTCCTATTTTAAACACCGAGCAATGAATGTGAAGAATTTGTCATATTGTCACAGCTCATGAATTAGGGCTTTATATTTCTAATACTCCCTGAAAATGATTTTTTTTTTTTTAAATCTTAATTCTAAAATAAATGTATATATTTGTTTGAGATTGGTTATTAACTCAAAATACTAGGATCACAAAGAGCAAAGGCAAAGCACTTTTTTATTTTTACTTTTCCTGATTTTCTGAGCATATACAAAGAAATTTGATATTGCAGATATTTTTGTTTCAAAGCTGTTGGATATTTTTTTTGCTGACATGCTCACCACAAGGGATTGAAAACCAGAACATACTGGCAAAAGTGAAAACAAAAGGAAAGGAGAAATTAAGAGGGAGAGAGCAGTGAAGTCACTAAGCAGAAGTTTTCCTTTCAAACCTAAAAAAGATTTGAAAGACAAAATTTATAAGATAGGTGCCCTGCAGCATTTGTATTAGAACTTGTCTTTTTCCAGTGTTTCTCAGGAAAGTAGAGAGGAAAATCTGTACATTTTCATGTGAGCATCTATTGTTTGTAAAGTCACTGAAATTGCTTATTAAAATAGGAAATGAAATATTAACAAATCCCATCAGAGCAAGCACTAATTCAGAATATAATAGATGGTGCAATTTTATACTATCCCAGCTGTTAAGAAAATCGGGAAGTCAGACATTATTCTGTGCCTGGTACTTCCCTATTTGTGGAGGAGACAGTTTGGTATGTCAGCCAAGTACTACTGTCTGCTGCAGAAGTGTCATTACGATCGTGATATTCAGAGCATAGTTACTCAGAGCTGGAAAGGTGATTAATCAATAGTGCAAACACTTAGATATTGTCCCAGCTTCATCGCAAAACAGCTCTCAGGAAATGTGCCACAAGTGCGGATTATGGCAAAAATTTTCTTTTTGCTGAGTACAGCCATGATCCAAAGTCTATCCAAGTTAGCAACGGGCTCCATGGACTTTGATCAAGCACTTATACCCCTGTCAATTTTTGCTACAGTTGGATTATATTGCCCTTATTTCCCATGGTGAACTTTGCATATTTGAAGGTTAGAAAACTCTTGATGGTGGAAACTCCTGGTGGAAAGGTTAAGTCATATATTCCCATTTACATTTTATTGGTTAAGTTCTGTGTGTTGAAAATTAATGGAGAATCACCTATTGGACAATGCTGTCTAATGCTAATGGTTGGAGAATCTACAACCTCATTAAGAACAGGCTTCCTTTGAATAAATTCCCTTTATGTTATCTGGACAGCTGTGTAACATGACAACAGACTCCCACTCATCAGCCAAGGTGTATAATTTATTATTCAAAGCAACCTGTTTTATACCTCTGGGAAAACTGTTGTCGCTATAGACAAAGCAACAGCATGAAAATGGTAATTTGAAGAGCACATTTGAAGAGCACATTGAAGTTAGCCATGAAAATGGATATTGTATGAATCAAATGAGGAGAGCATGGAGTAGATGTGAGTCAACTACCGGTTGTGAATTTTCAATATCTAGCCTCCTAGAAGCACTCAAGTTAGGAGAGGCTCTGGAAGACTGTAGTCCAATGTCCTGCTCAAAGCAGGGCTAATTGTAAAGTTAGATCCGATTGCTCCGAGTCTTTCCCAGCTGAGCTGACACTGTGCCCCACTATCAACACCTGAGGAATATGTCTCACGTCAGGTTGGTTAGCTAGACTTGTAACCATTGACCACTGTCTTTCGGGCCCAGCAGTTCACTTTGCTTTCTGCACACTTTGTGGTCCACTCATCCAGCCTGCATTTCCTCAGTATGGTTTACTAGGAGTTGATTGGATATTGTGTTTAAACCCCTGATCAATTTAGATGAACAATATCTACTAATTTCCCCTCATTCACAGAGTCAGACATTTCATTAGAGGAGGCACTCTGGTTGATTAAACCTGACTGATGTGAGTAAATCCGTGGTAGCAGTTCACAATCACTTCCTTTTCTTTCATGTACCTTTCATGAATCATTTTTCTTTCAATGCACTAATAGTGAGCTCTTGTTAATTCTTTTTCTCTCCTAAAATTCTATTCTAGTCCAGAATTTGACAAAATCATCATGAAAAGACTAACATATTCCACATTATTTCTTCAGACTCTCTAAATAATTTTCCTAGTGTTTGTTCTTTACTTGTGTTTTAACACATTCATGCAGAAAAGATTATAGTTATATATATTAATCAGAATGACCTAGTAGTTGCTGCAACTCATTAATTAGGAGCTTGAACTGACAGGCCATAAAGAAACACTTGATAATTGGGAATCCAGCTTTAAATGTGTTTTAAGGATATTCAAAGCCTTTGTAAAATCTTTGTCTCTTGAGCATGAAACATTTAAGTCATCCTATCTCTTTCCATTTTTACTAAGACTTACCATGATATCATTAGCATTTAAGATTTTTAATCCACATTTTTCAGACAGGGATATAAAAAATTTTGCACCTTGATCCAACGTCACTATTCGGAAAACAGTCTGGTTTTCAGATGTTTGGCAGTTTACTTCCGAAAATGTTATCTCTAATTTGTCTGTTTCTCAGCCAGTTAATTCTCCCCTGATTCAGTAGGAAGCAGACTGAAACTAACTGTGGTTTTCATAGAGCCTACTGAACGGCCAGCAGACAGCAGATACAACTCTGTACCATGAACAACCCAGGCCAGATATTTCACGTGTAACTTAGCAGTGAAAGGCTCCATATTTCATTAGTAATCTCCAGCACCATTCAGTGTTCCCTGTGCCTTTAGCAAAATGCAAGAAATTACAAGGATGACATGCAGTGCAGGAGAGAGGAACACTATAAAAGGCAATATTTAGAAAGTGAGAAGTGGTAGTGCTCACTTGCTAAGTATTCGTATAAAAACTCTCAAAGATGAGAGGAATAGAAGCATTCATTATGTTTTTTTCAAATGCATCGGTGTGTTGCACATTCTAATTGAAACTTGCGGAGCAGAAAGCTGATCTTGCAGTAACGTTTGTGGATACAATTACGGAAATCCTTTGAGCATGATTAAATTATACAGTGTCTGGATATGGAAGTCATTTTGATACTTATGTCTGCAGTACAGCCAGTGGCAACGCGTGAGGTGGCACCTTCCTGATTAATCTGTTTAAGAAAGACAGAATGCATAGAAGTTTGCCAATTAGCAAGTTTTTCCAGTGGTAAATCTGAGCCATAAAAGAGCCACTTCTACATGGTCTGTCAGACAAGTTTGACCACATGTGATGAGACGACACCATTGAAAGATAGCTCAGAAACAATGGTCAATATAAAACGAGTCATGCAACAGAAGAAATTACTTGTCTTCATATTAATTGGAATTTGAAGAGTTTTTAGGCAATCATTCATTCCTAGTTCCAGGTCTTTTAGTGCCTTTTATATATATGGGGTTTGGATCTTGGTACAATTATTTGTTTGAGATACTGTAATTTATTCTCCACAATAAATATGTAGGTTGAGTTAGTTCTTGTTCATCTCAAAGAGGTTGTTGATTCCTTTTGATAGGTAATGTTTTAATTTATTAGGTAGTGTAGTGTTGTAATTTATTATCTGTTGTGAACACCTGGGCAAATGTCCAAAGGTCCAGAAATTGTTGTACTAAAGAAAATTTGAGAACAGAGAAGGTATGTGTTTTTGCACAGGAAAAAATGACAGTTGTAATTAACATAAAGGCATGTTTTTTAAGCAATGTTTCCTGTGAAGAGATCTAATTTATTTAGAATGTTAAAAGTCAAATGTTTAAAGGATTCTGGGTTTATGTTTTTTCTACAACATTCAAGCTTCAAAAACTCACCGAAAATCTTCAGACTAAATTCTGGTTCTTCACAGTATAAATACATTCTAGCTGCCTCCTCACTAGTAGAGATATGCATTTTTAAAAACCATTCTCAATTTGACCATCTCCATAACTCAGGGCTAGATTTTACCCAGAAAGTGCTGCAACCACCCTGACAACTTTCAGTTCATTGCGAACTCATTTGCTTCTCATTTTGAAAGGGACTCACCCACGGTTTAAAGACCCTGAATGACGGTGTATATCCTGTATCTATTAGTAAACAGTTCAAATGGTTAAGTATGTTCTTGCTAAAAAATGGCATCTCATTTCTAGTTTGAAGTTTTGGCTCTTAGCCAGCGGGTCTTGTTATTAAAGATGAAAGAGCCCTCTGATATCAGGCACTGCTCCCTGCGTAGGTGGAATGTTCTCCGTGTTGTCCATATTAACCTGATTCATTGCTGCTACTGCATTATCTTTCATCAGTTTTCCTAACTGTCAATTTTCAAAGTACGTGCTGGTTTCAATATGCTGGCTGTTTTTGTAGCCAAGATGCCACGAAGTAGCTGGAGAGGACTTGAAAGAGATCTTCATCTGGATGAATTATTACTGATGGAAAAAAATATATATCTGCATCTTTGAAGGATGTCTTATACTTTGGACTATAATTTTCTGGCAACTTTCACCACAAAGGACTCATGTTTGCTCTAATAAATAAGTGAAATACCTAAAAAATTTATTCCTCTGTATCTGGCTCCTAAATCACAAGTTATTCTGGCTTAATTTCCAACAAAATCTCCCTGATTCCTACTAGCAACATGCCCTGGCAGTGCAGATCTAGCCAAGAGGAAACCCAAGGCAGAAAGATTTACATGGAATTCAGGAAATTTCCCAGTTCCTGGGAAGTGTTAGCCACTTGCGAGTGCTCCATGCAGCATAGCAGACAGAATTGACATAAAACCGCTCAATACAGGAATTCATCTGAAATTTCTCCCCTCCTTTGCAGTTTAGACATACGGCTCAGTAATGAAGGAAAAGGGAAAGATGGATTAAATATCCAGCATCTACAACCCTTTATTGTGAAGACATCTACAGAAACTCTTTCTAAGAACAGAGAAGAGGCACTATTTCCTCTTTCCTCTAAAATGTCCCATTGGTTTCATGCATTTGCCTAGCAAGTGAGAAAAGAAGAGGCTATTCTTATCAAATTCAGGTGTCACCTTCAGCAGGCTGTGTAAGCACAGAGATGAGGTCCTTTTTGTTAAAGGTGTATGACAGCATCCAAATATATCGCCTGCAGATCTCTCAGGTTGCAATTCATCCCTTTTTCCTAAAAATCCAGCAAATTTTTATGTACCGGGAAATTACACAGTCACATTTACTTCCCATTTCCTATTTTTTTTTTTTTACATGCCTGAGTGATGACAAGTATTTTTTTTTTTTTTTCAAAATGTTAAGAAGACATTATTTGCTTATTCAGAAGGAGAGTTTCCTAACAATTCAAGAATCAAAATAAAAGACAATATTGCTGTCATACTTGTATTCAAACTGATCAAATACATGCTTTGTCCTTATTTTTGTGGTACACCTTTCTGCTTTGTGAAAAACTTGTCTTAGAGAATAATAGAAGATTGAAAAGAGTGGTGTATTAGAAGCTGTGCTTCCAAGCTGGTTGGAAAGGGGAGAAAGATTTGAATGGTTGGTTACCCTGAAACTTTTGAAGGAGATTTTACTCAGATGGAACAGCAAATAAAAGCTCAATTTGAATGTACTGCTGGTTGGTTGAGCTTAGATTGCCTATTGCAAAATACAGAGATATCCCCAGAGGCTGCAGAATGGTTTTGTTCCTTATGGTGCAATATAGGAAAATTGTTATTTACACTTGAAAAGTGATATTGAAGAATCGGTGTCTTATTAGGCCCACCCAGCTCAACTTCTGCCCAAATTCTTTCTTTACCCTTATCCCTGTCACTGATCATACTGAATATTCTTCCAAGTGAGAAAGAATTAAGATGGGGAATGTGACTCATCTGGAGCTGGTGGATGAGGGGACTCTTCAGAGGAGACTACAGTCTGGATTTGAACACCTGTAGTGACTTCAGGGAAATGTAGGGAGGAAAAAAAGACTTGAAACCCACAGGTATGAATCAACTCCAATATCTGATGATGTGGTGATTTTATACACACCTCTGTTTACACACTTGGAAGATGCTCACCAAGGTAGTGAGAAACAGAAAACTTTACAAGCTAAATAACTGAGAGAGTTAAGAGTGAAGGAAGAGATCATTTCTGACCATAAGGATTCTAGGACCAATAAAAAATTCGTCCTTTAAGTAATCTTGAAACATGTGAGAATTACCAGAGAACTTAGTTTCTCTTTAAGGATCAATATTCATTGATCAATAAGGATCAATATTCATCAATATTTTCAATATAATACAGCATTCAGAGTCTGGCCTGAGACAGCACTATGTGAACAGACAGCCTTTCTGAGGATTTTTTAAAAATTAGCCTCTAGCTGCAGTTGCTTCACACTTCAAAATTTGGCTCCAAACACCAACAAGAGGCATTTAGCAGAACCAAATATTGGATGAAATTTTCTGAAAGAATATCCACAGGACCATCCTTCTTTCCAGACTGAGACATTTTCCTAATAAAGGACACACTGAAGACATCCTTGGACACCTTGGTTCAGGGTCTGCATCCATTATCCTGTTGTCACACAGAGGGGAAGGAAAACACCAGAGCAAAATAAAAGAGAAATGTGAAATCTGCTTACTAAAATAAACAGATGGAAAAGGCAAATGATTAGTGAATACTTGTTTTCTAGTAAAGCAATTGGGAGAAATAGAAAGAATATGAGCAAGTAAATATGCACAGCATCCCTGAAGGAGAAATAAATAGAGATTCTGTTATACTGCTGCTTATGCACAGCTTGGAAACTTCACTGTAAAAACTGCAGGGAATAGAAATACACTGCATGCATGCAGAAATCCTTGGACTGTTTATGACACCACATGCGTGAAGCACCCTAAGATTCCTATAAAATACTTATGAGTTTCCAGATCAAGCTGTTTGATTTAGCTGTGTTTTCTGTAATATTTCCTTCCACTGGAAAAAAAGCACTATGCTGTTGGCATAGGCTGGAGTGCTATGGCAGCATATCCCAATCTTTCTCAGGCTGTTAATATGTTTGCAGGACACAGTTATGGATCCCAGGTACCTGGAAATTATGTCTATCTTGGAATTTTTCCTGTAACAACTTGGATTGGACAAGGATCTATAACCACTGGATTTGAAACATTTACCTAGATAGTGGAAAACTATTAATATTCAATGCAAACAAGAGACAGTGCAGTCAAGAACTGCTTTATAAGCTCCTTATCTAGGAGATATCTTCCTCTCATTTCAACTAGTAATTCTGAGAAAGACAAAAAATAAATAATATTTAAGTCAAATACCAAAACATATTGATGCAATGATATGATGCATTTCAACAAAGAGACTAACGTCTTTTTGGTGCCACCCTGAAGCTGCACCTTAAATTGACACTCACAGTAGGAAGCCATCCAATCACTCTTCCTGAGAAGGCTGAGCTCAGGTACAGTAGAGTGAGCATAATGCATGCAGGCAGTAGACTTTCTTATTCTACCCTAAAAATATTCTTTGTATGTGAAGTAAAATGATAATTTTTATTTAAAAAACAGTGTAACAGGATATGTCTGTGCCTTCCTTGAAGTACTTCTTTCTTGATCCCAATTGAAATACAAGAAATAAAAGAGCATCTGTGGGTGATGTAGTAGCCCTATTTAAATCTTAAACAACAAAAAAAAATTGAAAGCTGGTATGTTATCGTCAGCCAATCCTTATTTCAAACTGCAGGTGATTCTGCCTGACACATGGATCAGTTCTTTAGGTAGAGCAGGGAATATATACCAAAATTTCAAGTTCATTTGCTACTCTATTTCCATGGCTGTGTATCTCACATCACAGATTTAAATCATTTATTTACCTGGACTCTGACAAACATACAGAAGTCCAGGGGGATCTATGCCAATTGCAGGGCAGAATATAACACTGAGTGAATTCACAGACACAGACTAAGCAAAAAGCACAGTTTTTTCCTAGTTTTTACGTTTTAAAGAATTTTCAGCCTTAACTACTTCAATCAGGGAAAATTGTTTAAAAGGACCAAGTAGGAAAGACAAAACAATGACAAAATTTGAACTCTTTAACAGAAGACAAGTAAGTTTTTGTTTACGGGACAGACAATTTGAGAATAATTTCCTTTCCCGAGGCTACATTAAAATCAAAGGAGGATACTAACTATTGTAAAACTTGAGTACAGAAAATAGAGAAGCTCTGGGTGAGTGGACTAAGAGGGAAGAAATTCCTCAGGGTATACCAGTAAAAGCTTCAAGGACATCAAGTCTGCAGCAAGCAGGTCATCCAGAGAGACTCAGTCCAAGGATAAATCATACCAGCACAGGAGGAGGAAGGGAGTAGTTGAGAGACCTGTGGCAGTGTTTGCCTCTGCCTCTACTGTTAAACCATTCTCTACTGCCCTGCTTTGGCAAGTCATATTTTCTTTTGATGGACTGACTTCCTTGCCACCATTACTCCTCATGGGTTGGACTTTGGCACACATAAAACCCACTGAACCTTCTGCAGGTTTCAGTGGCCATGAAGCAGCCTGAAGGCTCAGTCACAGAAGGGTTGGGTTGGAGGTTCTCATCTTAGGGTGGTCAAGCCAAGAGCATCTTACCTTTAAGGATGTGTTCAAGGGATTCAGTAGCTTAACTACCTGTGGGAGCGGAGCTTATGGGAAATTTTACTCTGAAGGAAGACATCAGTGATCAGCATTCTTCTCTGTTTTTCTTGGGAACTTAAATATTGTCTCAGACTAAACAAGGTATTTGACGAATTTCCACTGACTAATACTTAGCTCGAGGAAGGGATAGGCTCATTTTGCCAAAATTACTTTTGTATTAGGGTGTTCCATGCCCCATTGATAGGCACATGACCTACTGCAAAACACTTTAAAATTTAATGATATTGGTGGCTGCAATATTATTTGTGAAACAAAATTGCCTTATTAGGATATTGAGCTTTCTTGTATCTTTAGAGAATCATTAAACAAAGTAATTCACTATTACCTCAGTGAAAAGGAATTAATAAAAAAGCAGAGTTATCAGAAAGGTCTAAAAGCAAATGATTACGAGTTAATAATGTTCCAGGAATTAAAAGGTACAACCCTGTGAACAATCAGAAGAAATAGCTATACAGGATCAAACTACCATGCAGAGTTTCCCACAATGATTTATTCATTAAAGATGAGGAAAATTATTTTCCATTACTCCAAAGACTAACCTCACAGGGGAAAATAAATTGGCATTTATAGTGCTTCATCTCTAGAAAGAAACAAGAAAGATATTTGTGACTTGCAAACAAGAGATTCATTTTTATTAAAATTAAAAAAAAAAAGTAGTTCAATTTACTTTCCTGAATGCTCTTTTCAAATATATTCATACAATTATCCAGCTGTGTGATAGCAAAATGGTAATCTAATCATTTAGGATCATCTAAAATACTCTAATAGAAAACTTTGTAATTATTTCAGTGTTTTGAATGGCCATTCTCAGCTGCATGAAAATTTACCTCTCCTGTTTGACTGAAAAGTCCTCGTAGATATGTTTGGGTTTAAAACTTCATTTTTTGTCAGTGCCTGGTAGTCTCAGACAACTGATACAGATGAAGGTAAAGCTATGTCCAATTTTCCTTCTGAAGCTCTTGAGAGTTCTTGGGAAAAATTGCTGTACAGTCTTACGTCTGTATATGGGAAACCTGTGAGACTAATGTATGATGGGGCTGTCAAGAATGGAATAATACAGAACTTCCTTCTGCCAGTCTGATTAAAGATACTAAATAAATCTCTTTGGGCATCCTACTTCACCTGGTTTCAGTTGCCTATACTTAAACTTTTTGTGTTCTTTGAGGTATCCCAGATTATTCAGGTATCTATGAGAGACCAGCAAGTACGACATCAAAATTAAGGAACGCCAGAACTCTCCTATGTTCTGACTGGTTGGCAAGTAGGTGTTTTGGGGCAATCAGTTTTGGACAATGGAACCCCATCTCTAAACGTCTAATGTTATAGATGGAGCAGCTCTAACCAGAACAATCCATGGAGCCTGAAGAGTCATTTGGCTGATCTGTTATTAGGCCTTTGTCTCTAAATTCCACTTCTGTAGGACATGGTTTTCTTACAGTTCCTGTGTTACATGTGCCAACTCAATGTGAGTAAGGTTCAGATGGGATATTAAGAATTTTTTTTTCACTAATCAGGACAGTCAACAGTAGGATCGGGTTGTTGACAAGTGGTATAATCTCCATGTATGGAGTTTTTCAAGACCTGATCAAATAAATAATCCTAAGAAGCCTGATTGGACCTCATGGACCTTATGACCTCATAGATGAACAGAAGTTTAGATTAGAGACCTCCTGAATTATCCCATGGTCTCATAATCCTTGGGGTATTACAGGACACCTCAAATAACACTAGCACTACATGTTGACCTTCTGGGAACTATATTGAGCACTTGAACTCTTCTGACTATAAACTGGATCTTGTACACCCAGATCACGTGGTCTTAATCAGGAGATGATGAATCCCACTTCTCACATGACAGTTATATATATGTAAAGAATGACAGGATTCATGAGATGGTATGTAGTTTTTTCATCTACTTCACAGTGTGTTTATGTGTGTGTGAGTATTCAGAAATGCTAGAAAATACTATGCCTTTTGGAAAAGAAAAAATTTCATTGTCTTCTGTGTGATTGGTTTTCTGCTATTTGCGTCTTATATTGTATTAGAACATAGTACTCATTTTATTTAAAAATTAGAAACTGAGTAAACTGCTTTGGTTAAAACAACATCAAGAGGTGTTTTACAATGAGGATTTAAGGCTCTCGGGTTCTGAATCTCTTTGAAGAGAAGATGTGAAAACGCTGAATATTATTATTCCAATATAATTTACTCTTATTTTTAAAGAAAGGGGGGGAAATCTCTCTTTCTAAAGAGATTTCTAGCACAAAAGATGTAACAGTCCTTCAACTCAAGTTTTTAATTTGGAAAATCAGGGAGAGAAGTGATTTTAGAAGCTTTCATTTTGAATCAGTTCTCTTGTATGTACAGAGAAGAATCAGAGTGCTTTTCAAGTAGTTTGTCTGACTCATAAACCCAAGAGCTCTGAATGACAGTGCTGATGTTGAACTTGTAATACTAGTGCCCTTCCAGAGCTCAACTGCCACTTAAGGCAAATTTGAAAATTACATGATCTGGGCCACCTAATATTTCTTTCCTTTGGTTGATCAACTCCATGACTGGGTTATAGAGTTGCAACTAATAAATAGCAAAAATGTCTGTAGGTAAAATTCTGTCTACTCGAGGGATATAAAGTAAGCATGAAAAGAGAAATACACTTTAGAAGCTGTCTTCACAATACTCCTGAAAGGCAGCCAAAAATTTTCCTTGCTGTAGAGATAAAAAGCAAAGGTGCGTAGGTTTTCTCTTCTATTATCTGGGCTAGTCATCCAGGGCTTCACTCAGAAGCCTAAATGGAGGCACGCTGTATCATTTGACGTGCCCTCATGCATGTCTTTTGTTTCTAGCTGCTGGTTCAGAAAAGCAAAACACTTCTGTACTATCTGTGTTTTATGTCCGCCCTACACAGATGTCTTGGTTCTTCCAGTGTACCTATCATGTCACTAGACACATGCGTGGAGGCAACTGAGTAATTAAACATACACTCTTCCCTCATAGTCAAAATAAAGTAGCAAATTACAGAATCACATAATGTTAGGGGCTGGAAGGGTCGTTGAAAGATCATCAAGTCCAACCTCCCTGTCAGAGCAGGATCACCTAGAGTAGGTCACACAGGAACGCGTCCAAGTGGGTTTTGAATGTCTGCAGAGAAGGAGACTCCACAACCTCTCCAGGCAGCCTGTTCCAGGCTCTGTCACCCTCACTGTAAAGAAGTGTTTCCTTGTGTTTAAATGGAACCTCCTATGCTCCAGTTTGCACCCATCGTCCCTTGTCCTGTCATTGGACATCACTGAGAAGAGCCTGGTTCTGTCCTCCTGACACTGGCCCTTTCCATATTTATAAACATGAATGAGGTCATCCGTCAGGCTCCTCTTCTCCAAGCTAAAGAGACCCAGCTCCCTCAGCCTCTCCTTATAAGGGAGATGCTCCGCTCCCTTAATAAGCTTAGTGGCTCTGCTCTGGACTCTCTCCAGTAATTCCCTGTCCTTCTTGAACTGGGGTGCCCAGAACTGGATCCAGTACTCCAGGTGGGGCCTCACTAGCGTAGAGCAGAGGGGGAGGAGAACGTCCCTTGACCTGCTGGCCGTGCTCCTTCTAATGCATCCCAGGATGCCTTCCTGGCCATGAGGGCGCATTGTTGGCTCATGGTCATTCTCTTGTCCACCAGGACTCGCAGGTCTTTTTCCCCAGAGCTGCTCTCCAACAGATCAGCCCCCAACCTGTACTGATCCATGGGGTTGTTCCTTTTCAGATGCAGAACTTTACACTTGCCCTTATTGAATTTCATTAAATTTCTCCCCGTCCAGCTCTCCAGCCTGTCTAGGATGGTAGCACAGCCTTCCAGTATGTCAACCACTCCTCCCAGTTTTGTATCATCAGCAAACTTGCTGAGAGTACACCTCATCCCCTCGTCCAGGTCATTGATGAAGATATTAAATAGCATTGGACCCAGTACCGACCCCTGGGGGACACCACTAGTCACAGGCCTCCAGCTAGTGGTGGAGTTCATAACCTTGTGTCCACATATAAATGTTCTGCTATATTACAAATGTAACATGGTCTGTCTTTATTAAAACTGGGAAAGATTGATTAATATTCCATTTATATTCAGCTACAGTTATTTTATATTTATTTCAGATCAGATATTGAATTTAAATCCAGTGCAACATCAGTGTGCTCACCCAGGTGTTAAAGGACACTTCCTGTAACATATGTACTATAACACGGCAGCTTTTGCCATGGGAACACTAAGCTACTGAATGTGATCAGATACTGGCAGTGAGACAAAACAGCAGCTTAGACAAATATTAAAACTTCTCAAAATGTTTTGAAATCTTTTTTAAAAATATTTTAAATTTTAAGTCAGTCTCACAGAAATCATCCTGGGTTATTTCTACCTGAAAGGAGGTTGTAGTGAGGTGGGAGTTGGTCCCTTCTCCCAGGTAACAAGGGATAGGACAAGAAGAAACAGCCTCAAGTTTCACCAGGAGAGGGTTAAGTTGGATATTGGGCAAAATATTTTCACCAAAAAGATTATCAAGTACTGGAACAGGCTGCCCAGGGAAGCAGTGGAGTCATCATCCTTTGAAGTATTTAAAAGATGTGTAGAAGTGGTGCCAAGGGGCATGGTTTTGTGGTGGACTTGGCAGTGCTGGGTTAATGGTTGGACTCAATGATCTGAGAGGTCTTTTACAACCTAAGTGATTCTAGTCTATGGTGTATTCTCTTTAAGGATCTCAAGGTATCCACACTACAAGAAAGTTTCTGTGTTTTTCTGAAGGGTCTTACATTTCTGGACATAGGGAGAATATTGAGAGACTTTGAATGAACCTTCTATTAAATGCAGATAGGTGCAGGAATAAAATCAAAATATTTTCAATTCTGTGCTTTTATCACATATTCACATAAATAATGTTTGTTTTCAGTTTTGAACTTATCAAGGTCAAAATCTATCCCTCCTTCATTTCCCTCTGTTTTTAAGTTAACTCAATGCTCCTTTGGAACAAAACACATGAAAGAGTTTTATTGATTATTTTCTTAATAGAAAATGCTTCAATGGTAGAATATCACATCAAATGTTCCTAACACTGAGTAGGAAGTGAAAAAGAAAAGTTAATATTGATTAACACTCTTTTTATTATCAAAAGAGTGGAGTATCATTTTAAGCAGATTAATTTTAATCTTTAAATTCTGTGAATGGCAAGACAGCTAATTTAGAATTTTATATAGGTGAAATTATGATAGGCTTTGAAAGAAACAACTAATAATTTTAGTTGAAACTAAAAATGGCACACAGTAATTCAGTTTCATCAAAAGCAAACAGTATTTTGATCTATGATGGTATTGCATTTATAGACTTTAAAAAAAAGGGGAAGTAATTCATGACTAAAAATATCCTTTTGAATTAAAAACTGTTTTAAAAATATCATAATGAATTATTTAGTCTTCTGCTTTTTTTCCTGTCTCTTCAATATAAACAATTCAAAAAAGTGAGAAATTAAAAATGTTAAGAGTCACTAAATCAGCACTTCTCAAACACTAACACACAAACCTTTTGACAGAAAGGATCATTGAGTTTAACTTTGATCACCTGTAGCGCTTAGAAAAAACCCTACAAATTGTGTTCTCAATTTCTCGAGCTTCTGACTCACATTTATAGTTACTCCCATTCTAGAATCACAGAATCACAGAAGTATTGAAGCTGGAATAGACCTCTGAGACCATCAAGCCCAGCCTATGACCTAATACCACAACATCAACTAGACCGTGTCACTAAGTGTCACATCCAATCTTTCCTTAAACACCTCTAGGGATGGCGACTCCACCCCTTCCCTGGGCAGTCCATTCCAGTGTTTAATCACCCTTTCTGTAAGGAAGTGCTTCTTAATATCCAACCTAAACCTCCCCTGGAGCAGCTTCAGGCCATGTCCTCTCGTCCTGTCACTGGTTGCCTGGGAGAAGAGCCCAACCCCCACCTGACTACAACCTCTCTTCAGGTAGTTGTAGGGAGCGGCGAGGTCCCTCCTGAGTCTTCTCTTCTCCAGGCTAAACAACCCCAGCTCCCTCAGCCTCTCCTCATAAGACTTGCCCTCCAGTCCCTTCACCAGCCTCGTCACTCTCCTCTGGACCTGCTCCAGCACCTCAAGATCTGTCTTGAAGTGAGGGGCCCAGAACTGCACCCAGTACTCGAGGTGAGGCCTCACCAGTGCCAAGTACAGGGGGAGAATTACATCCCTAGTCTTGCTGGCCACACTATTCCTGATACAAGCCAGGATGCCATTGGCCTTCCGTGCCACCTGGACGCACTGCTGGCTCATGTTCAGCCGGTTGTCAACCAGTACTCCCAGGTCCCTCTCTGTCTGGCCACTCTCCAGCCACTCTTTCTCCAGTCTGTAGCGCTGTCT
>VWZK01016465.1:63899-150959 GCA_013396935.1 Baryphthengus martii | reverse complement strand
GGAAGAGGCGGCGCCGAGGGGAACAGGGGAGCGCCCAGGCAGGAAGGGAGGGAGGCCGGGAAGGCGCCACTGGGAGAATCCCGAGGGGGAAGGAAAGGAGTTCAGCGGCGGCCCACCCGCAGCTTCTCATGGCGGGAGCCCAGCCTCCAGCCGCTGAGGCCCAGGAGAGCACAGCATCCCTGTGGGGACAGGCCGGCCGCCAGCACTGAGGCTCACGCAGCACCCAAGGCCGCCCCTGCCGGGAACACAGCATAAGCAACGAGGACGGCAGCATTTCGACTCCGTGGGCAAAAACACTCCTTCCTTGCATGGCTGGCACATTGTTAGAGGGAAACCTCCCTGGAGCAGCAGGCACAGAGCTGGTGCAAGGACTGCCTCCCTTGTGCCAGTGGAGGACACACCCAAAAAACAAACAAAACCAAACCACCCCCAAAAGCTTAGGGCAACAAGAAGCCCTGAAGGCAACTACAGCCTCTGGAGCCCAGCAAGGCAGAAGTTACCCTAGAATGCTGTGAGGCACCTGCCACTCAGTCTAACTGTACCATGAAATACCTCAGCTGAGAAACAGAAGCAGACGCAGAATGTCCTTTTGTTTGCTTTAGCAATCAAAGTGAAACAGATGCATGTGTGTATGTGGGTTTTTTTGTTTTGGTTTGGTTTTTTTTGTTGTTTTTTTTTTTTGTAAGGTTGGACCAGATGATCCGGGGTCCCTTCCAACCTGGCATTCTATGATTCTATGTTGCCAACTACCCAATTCCATTCCCCAACCTGCCAAAGCCTACACCAGGCAGATTACTTCTAAATCTTTATTTGTTTTCTACACAGAGAAAACAGGAATGTTGAAGCAGCAATATTTAAACACACTAGCAAGGAGCCATCAATCTGTGAGAGTGCACAAAATGCAACAAGGGCCATTTGTGCAGCGGTCTCTAAGGGGCAGGATGAGGGTCGGTCCACGAGCAGCCTCTTCAGACACGTAGGAGAGCTCTATGCAAAGGTGGAGCCATTCCAGCCCACGTTGGCAGCGTTCATGTCAAAGTAGTTGATGTACACCCTGCAGAAGAGGCACAGGAAGACACATACAATGACTTTATTAACTCACTTTTATAAGTAAGGAGCAAGACAGGGCAACAGGACAAGGGACTGTGGTTCCCATTCCTCTGGAGATATTTCGAGCTTCATTTCTGCTGAAATCTAACTACTCTGCTAGAGCCTCCAAAGAGTCAATATTCCTAAATCCCTGGAATTGTACTTTTTCTTTTTTAAAACACAAATTCTTTTTCAGTCAGGGACTGACCAGACACCAGACAGCTTTTGATTAGCAGCCTGTCAAGAATTTCCGGAGATCAAAACCCTTTGTTTGAGTGCTGCAGTCCTTTACACATGTCCAACAGACAGGCAGCCTTACGAAAGCCAGGCAGGCCCTCGGGGCTGGCTCTGCATTTTTCCCTTCCAACCCCAGCACATCGGTGGCAGCAGGCTCTTCCTGCACGCAGATGCTCTCCCAAGGCCCCGCAGCCTTCGAGGGAGCTCTTCACAGCCTGCTGGTTTCTACTTTGTCTTTCAGCTCCAGCCTGTTACTGCTCCACTCTTGTACTTTCAGTCTCCCATCACCAGAGGACAAGACATCCCATCTCAGAGGCAGAAAAGACACTGTACAACTTATTCCTGTGTTATTCTTCCCTGCTCTGAGAATATGAAGTCATTGAACAAGACTCTCAAGGGAAAGATGTAGGCATCAGACTCTTAAAAGGACATAAAAACACTGCAGATGATAATTTTATATTTCCTTATATATATCTGAACTCATTCCTGGCTTTTGGCTTTTAAAATAAACCTTTCAAAGCAAGTTCAGAAAGCCGGGTTAAGTTTAAAACCACATCCCAGCCTCACCTGTCTGCAGATACATGCAAGTGCTTGGAGATCAGATCGCACAGGAGCTTGGTGTAACTCTTGTTCTGCTGCCCTCCGATTTTGCCGATGCTGTACAGGCTGCAGAGCGCGCAGGGATCGGTGGAGCCTCCAAAGGACATCATCTGATCAGGTACGATGTGCACAGCGATGTACTGCGGTGAGAGAACAAACGGTTACAGCCTATCTCACCTGATGCAAATGTGCTTGAGGTACCAACTTTAAACAGGGCAGTGGTGGGCTCTGTTGTGGCCCGGGGCTGGGGCAGGCAGCTCACCAGCACCACCCTCTGCACCTTTCCCAGGCTCAGCTGCTGCAGCCCACATGGGTACACGCTGCAGGGATCCCCTCAGCCTGGCTCACAGCTTTGGGAACGAGGGCTGTGTTGGTGCAAAGCCGCAGGTGAGTCGGGTACCCTGCCTGCTGCAGCACGGGGCAAAGAGCACACGGCTGGAGATAAAGGCCTTAAAATTGTGTTTGCGTGCTAGAATTCACACCCTCAAATCACTGACTGAGCCACCGCGCCCGTCTAAGGGCCCGGCTGCAGCTCAGCCTTATCAGGCTTTGGCTTCTCAGCCCGCATCCGATCCGGGGATGAGCGGGAGCAGCTCGGAGGGAGGCGCCAGCCCGGAGGGGAGCTCAGTATCGTCACATCGCTTTGCCACGGCCTCACCGGCCCGGCAGAACCCGGCCCCTTCCCCAGACGCTGCCCGGGCACAGCTCCGCGGCTGAAATCCCGGCTCCTGGGCAGAAGCGCTGGCACATCTCCGGCCATGTAGCTGTTCGAGTACAAGGTTTCCCGCAGGTCCGGCTGCTGCTCCAGGCGGCCAGGCCGATGGCCTTCGGTAGCCGCCCGGCCTAGGGCNCGATGCGGCGGGACCGACGGCAGCGGCGGAATGGAGCGGGGCGGCGGCGGCAGCGCTTTTAGTGCGTGGGGCCGCGCCGGCCTTAAAGGGGCCGTGCCCGGCGCGAAAGGGGAGGGAGCGGGGCGGGGGGGAACCTGCTTCCGCAGTCTGCTGCCCTTTCCGCCGGTACTCGAGTGCTTTGTTATCTACGGCTGGCGGTTTTTTGAGGGTATGTTGTAGGTTCCTCCCTGGAACTGAGTCCTGGCGCTCTGGGCAGGTCATACATAACCAGATAGCAGCACATGTGGTACTATGGCTGTAGCACTCCCACGGCTTTTGCAGGATCAGGGCCAAAATGGGCTACGAGCCCTAGCTTGGCAGTTGCAGAAAAGGGTACTAGCCCGGGCTCCCATAGGAATTTTTCATTTTGTAAAATAAAAGCACATTTGTATGTTTTTTCGGTTTTTTATTTTAACTGCACGTAGCTTTAACACAGTGTAAGCAGAAACGTTTGCAGAAACTAATATGCTGGCATATTAGTTATTTTCTAGCGTTTTTCAGTCAAAAGCGATCTACTACTCCTCAGCATCCTCATTTTCACATATTTTTCTACTGGTAAAAGGCAGATGTGAGCTTAGCTTAGAAATGAAATGGTGCGTGTCTATTCGGAGGTGAAAGGCAGCCTGAGACGAACCTTACGCTGGGTTATGTGATGAGATGCACGTAGGCTGCAGAGGGCACAACTCCCCACCCTGCCGGGACTTAAAATGACTCACAGGAAGGCTAAAGAGAATCGAGCCCTAAACCCAGTCAACAGACATTTTACACACAGAGATCAAGCACGTGTTAATTTTTCACAAAGTCCCAGCACTGCTGCTGTTAGGAAGCTTGACCGTACATACATGTTACACATGTGAACACACATAACACTGAACAAAGAATAAGGGATGGTATCATATGGGAGTTCTTTGGAGTGGTACAAGCTGTAACACTGAAAACTGACAGGACTGGAGCACTTTTAGCAATTAACAGTGCTGTGAAGAACTAGTATCTTCAGCTCCCTGTCATTGATTAGCACCACTTATTCCTCCCACCTTCCTGCCACCCACAATTGTTACATGGAGGTGGGGTGAGAATTCTGGCACCACCAATATGCTTGCTCTGTGGCCTGCCAGGCCCAAAGAGATAGACTGTGGCCACGCTGCCACACAATGGACAGACACCCCCACATTTTCATTCTCTTTTGCCTCCTTGACGAAGGAGCATTTTCATAGCTTCTAAGGATGAATTTTTAGAAGTTAACCGAAGATGAGTGTGTATGTATGCACCCCTCCCTCATGTGATTGCTCCACACTCACACATTCACAACATTTTCTGGATGCAAGCATCTGTTTTAAAACACAGCTTCTTGTGATCAAAATAAAAACAGTGAAGAAATGTGTCTAAAGCAGCAAAAAGCTGAAAGATAAAACATTTTACAGAAACATACCAAAGTGCATTCTAATAATGTGCCAGAGACAGAGGCAAAGGCAGCTTTTATGTTCCCTATTTGGTAATACAAGGACTGTTACCAAGTAGAGGTGGTCTTAATTGTGTTTGTACTATGAGGTATCCAAAGAACACACATTTCAGGGTGTGGATGCTCTGAGAAAAACTCTAAAGGCATTTCGTGTAGAAAGGCTTCAGAAGATACGTGGGGCAGGCTGAAGCCTCTGCTGGAGACTGACTGCAAATAGCAGGGCTGGGGTATTCATGGGTTGCAGTTGTACGTACCCACCTGCATTACAGCCAAAACCTGAGCACAGAGCAACGGCACTGGGGAGGAGGAGCCAGGAGAACACCAGAGGATGCTGGTGCGGTGGCTCCAAGAACAGGCAGGGGCAGCGTTCTCTGAACAGGTGGCTCTACGAAGAAGGCAGACTGATTTCTAGAGAACTACCTCCTCATCATCGTTTAGGAGCTTTGTAGCCGTTCACCACAAGCAATTTTGCTAAAAGAATACCTGCCTCACTCTTCCTTCCCCAATGGGCAGCTCCACAAGGCTTTAAGCAGAACCAACAGCATTTAAGAAGGTATTTTGTATTTAGTTGCCAGATAGCACGTTGCTTTATTTCGGTATGCTGCTTTGATTCACGTTTGCAGGTGGCTGCTTTCATTTTTTGCAGGTTGAGTTGCAGGCTTGTATTTAAAGTTTATGACTGCAAAGCAAAGCTGTGATAGGGACAAAATGCGATGTTCACAATAGAGCTCAGAACAAGGGTGAGATGGGCTTGTTCTTCCAGAGGAAAAAAAAAACGTCACAATAGGAAACAGATCTGTACCTAGTCTTTCTATTTTACTTTGGAAGCAAATGCTCTCATTTGACGCAGGGCTTGAATAATAAATATTTATATGGAAATCTTCCTTTTGTAAGTAATTCATTACTTTGGCCTCTGGGAATGGCTCACTGTGCCTCTGCCTCATTTTGAGCTGTGCTCTAATCTTCACTGTCACTGCAAATTGTTCAGTGGACAAAAAGGGGAGGGCAGAACAGTGAACAGTGGGTTTTTCCACTTACTCGCTCTGCCTATCCCGAGCTCTGGGAGACACTCACAGCAGAAGTTTTTTTCTGCTAAGCAGCTAGAGTTCCATATGGTGTTAGATCTAAGGAGGTCCTAGACTACAATACACCTCTTTTAAAAAAGGGGCAATCATGTCTTTCCCCCTTTCAAAGGGAGGGCTGTGTGCCACAGCGATAGCCACATCTATTGACTTAAATGTATTTTCAAATGAGGTCAATATACTTCTATTTATTTTAAGCAGCGGACAAGATGTTAAAGCAGCATTGGATAGCAGTGACTAAGGCACTGCTGATGTTTACATCTGTGCCAAATACAAGTAACATGACTAGAACCGCAGTGCTCAAAAACCTCAGTGAGGGTTCAGGAATAAGCTGTTGGCACCCAAGGGCACCTCAAGCAAAGGTGGTGTTGTTCCAGCCTATGTTGCCAGCACTGGTCTCAAAGAAACCGATATAGATCCTGAAAGGGAAGACAGACTGTTAGTTGCTGAGAGCAGGGTGCTTCAGGATGGTCAGGGTGTGGATCCTACCACAGCAGGATATGGACACACACACTGCAGACTGTTCCCCAGGGCTTTACACTGCTGAGACCTACACTGCATCTCAGCAAGTTACGCATTTCCTTTGGCATATTTTGGCAGGCATGTTTGAGTGCTGCGTCTTCCACACACCTGCTCCCCCTTTTAATGCCTTGCATCCACTTGCATTCTGGAGTTCATGGTGTGTTTTTTACTTGTTGTTTTAAAGAGATTTCAGGATGGTGTGTTTTATTTACAGTCATTTCTGGAGCAGATTGATGTACCTTCAGTAAAGGGACTAGAAATGCTTTTATGTGAGTGGAAGCTTCTGTAATGGAGCCCGACTCGTACCCCACAGGCAGCAGGGAAGCATTGGTGCAGGTTACCCAAGTTATCAGTTTCATAATAACAGGTGATTGTGTCTGTGCCTAGGCTTTTGCATGTGCGAGCTCTCTGGGCACATGCAGTGCCTGAACCTCCTTCATGGTAAACAGAGATGTTTTACAGCTTCTAGGCATTGGTGTTGCAGCTCATGCAATTGCTTCTTTCCTACTTTTAGTTGGAGAGTTGCTCTACTGACTTGGCATTTAGCCTCTTCAAGCGTAATGTTAACAGAAGAACAGCAAAGGACAAGTCTGGAATGAATAGTTTTAACAATCTGTGGAAAGTCATGTCAGAGAAGTTACTGTACGAGCTCACCCGTCAGATGGTATTTTCAGCTGTTTGTTCAGCAGGTCACAAAGCAATTTGGAGTAGACCTTGTTCTCCTGCTCCCCTATCTTGCCCATGCTGTAGAGAAAGCACATAGCACAGGGGTCTGCAGAGCCACCAAAGGACATCAGCTGGTCAGGAGAGATCTGTATCGCTAGATACTGTTGGAAGGAGGAAGGAATGTTATTTTCCTTTGCTAGTTTAAGAAAAGTTTTGAAAATCCAGGAGGTATCTGTGTACCTAAACTGCACTGAAAATAGATGCATGCCTATCAGTTACACTTTCTAAATTCTTCTGTATGCACTTCACTGCACTTCCAGACTTCCTAAATATTTTTCTGCAAGTCACAAAGATTAGAAGGTATGAAACAGAACCAGATTCCCAGGACATACCATTTGGGAACAGACACTGCTATCGTGATTTTTTCACCTACTGCAGAGCAGCTGCATTCTTAACTAAAGGTACTAGCAGCTCATAAAATTAAACAAAATAACAACAGAAAAAAACAGTTTCAGGTGCTCGGAGATTCTTTTCACTACTTGGTAAAACACAAATATTTGTCACAGGGTAATCTAAGAATAGGGTGAAGAGGACCTTCCCTGCCTGCTGTCTTGCAGCCTTCAACCCCAGTGTGCCCAATTACCTACTGAAAGACGGATTCTGGATGCTCAGCCCAGGTACACTGCTAGAAGGAGGACCCTGCAGTAACTTCTTTACTGACTTTGAAATTTGGGTTGAAAGTTCAGATGCTTCAAGAGCTCAGTGACCTGCGATACCTCCAGAATGTCCTTGGAGCCACCGGGCTCTCCCCGCCTGTGTGGGGAGGCCGGGTGTGAGTGGGGGTGTGCGATTGCATTGCTGCCGCCCTACGTTCCAGAGAGATTTTGCACCTCACTGGCTCCTGCTGCAGTCTTTTCTGCTGAGGTAAATGTGAACTGACACAGCAGAGGTCTAAATCAACATCCCCCTCATTAAACAAAATACAGCCTAATCCTACTTTTGTTCTTGATAGCAGGAGAAATAGAAGAAAGTATCTATGTTAATATTAATGACCAGCCTGCAATTTTTGCTGCTGCTAATACACAGTGTCAGATCCACACACTGGGGAATCCAGGGATCAGGTCCTTTGGCATCCATCTGGCTTCTGTTCTGCTCTTACCCACGTTTATTAGCAGCGCATCATTGGAACTCAGCAGCAATTAACCCCCTTGGTAAAACAAGCTAGCCTGAGTACCAGGAGTTGTCTGGGTAATTAGTCTTGGCTGTCGTTTACAGCTTGTTTGGGTGTAAGGTGCATCAGATCACAGCAGTGCAGGGTAAGCCAAGAAGATCCTGCTGAGGTACCACTTGCTTGGCCCTGTTCTCCCCTGGATGGACACCCTGTGCTCTCAGCTTGATGCCAAACGTAGGTACATACATGCCTTTAATATCTACCCTGGGAACAGATTATTATCTTAAAAAAAAATAAATGAAACTGAAGTGTTAATCAGCATTATTTTTGTCTTAGAGCAGTTTGAAAGTGTTTGAAACATTTTTTTCCAGTAGAAAAAAACCACTATTTGATTAAAAAAAAAAATTCAGTATTTTTTCAAATGGTACGATTTCCTGCGAGAGGAAAGCTCTGCATTCCAGCCCACCCTAATCCTTTCCTTCTTTCTGTGTTATAACTAAGAGATTCTCCCTTTCCTATTGCCTCCTTTGTCACGAAGAGCCTGCATGTCCTCTTTGAAAAATCTCTTTGTTGTTCCCTGTATATTTCTCGGTTCCATCACATATCCCTTCCACACGGCTGCACAAACCTGTTCCAGCTGCATCCCAGCCCTGGCCTCTAGCTTTATATTCAGGAGCTGTTATGCAAGAACCACCACCCACAACAGCAAGTGCTTGTTTGCTGGACTGAGGAAAAAAATGGCTTTTGAAGAGAAATAGAACACATCAGTTTTACATAAAAATTTCATTATATTGCTGCATGTGTTGAGAAAAAAATATTCTTACTCCCATTTACAGCTAAGTCTGCTTTCTCTGGAGATGAGGCTTATACAAGCCTAAAATATGCTTCTGTCTATTCCCCAAGATTGACAAAGATTGTTTTCCTACGTGTTTATCGAGACTAGTTGGTTGCACAGGGCTCCATCACTGTCCCTAGAGAAAGAAGACCTCCTTTATCAGACATCAAACAATCTGCCTGAGACACAGTAGAATCAGGCTCCTTCAGGTCTGTTGGCTTTTTAACTTCACGTCAAATCAATTTGATGAGAACATCCAACCACATACAACTGTTTTTTAAAGCCTATAGCCATACAACAACAAATAGAAAGATTCTAATTATCAGTGCTGAACTGAGAATTTCTAATTGGTCAAAGAAATGTCAGTACTATTAATCATCCTACCACTGATGAGATCTGTGACACAAGTCCAGCTGATGTAGTGACCTTTCAGGATTAATTAAGAAAATGAAAGCCTTCTAA
The DNA here is from genome assembly GCA_013396935.1 of Baryphthengus martii. Lineage (NCBI taxonomy): Eukaryota > Metazoa > Chordata > Aves > Coraciiformes > Momotidae > Baryphthengus > Baryphthengus martii. Next base: position 141,946 of record VWZK01016465.1, on the reverse strand, counting down.
GACCCTTAATGACAGCATTTCAGTACTTCACCTCAGCAACATATTGCTCTGGGTTTTGGCACATAAAAATCCCTCAGTTTGATAATGAAGTCAGCAGACAGATTTTACTCTGGTGTTTTGACTGGAACAGCAGGATGTCACATAGGTATTTTTGATAGATGTCCAAGCAACCCGATTACCTTATTTTTTTCTTCAGCTGTAACCACTTTAAAGATCACCTAGTTCCAACTCACCCTGCCATGGGCAGGGACACCTTCCACTAGGTTAGTCAGAGCCCTGGCATTGAACACTTCCAGGGACAGGGCATCCACAACTTCTCTGAGCAACCTGCTCCAGTGTCTCACCACCCTCACAGTGAAGAACTTCTTTCTTACATCTAATCTAAATCTACGCTTAGATTAAAACCTTTACCCCTTATCCTGTCACTACAAGCCCTTGTAAAAGTCCCTCCCCAGCTTTCTTGTGGCTCCCTTCATGTACTAGAAGGCTGCTATAAGGTGTCCCCAGAGCCTTCTCTTCTCTGGGTTGAACAACCCCAGCTTTCTCAGGCTGTAATCATAGGAAAGCTGCTCCAGCTTTCTGATCACCTTTATGGTCCTCCTCTAGACTCACTCTGACAGGTCCACGCTCTTCTTTTGTTGGGGGCCCCAGAGCTGGATGCAGTACTGCAGGTGGGGTCTCACAAAAGCCAAGCAGAGCACTAGAATCACCTCCCTTGCCCTGCTGGTTTATGTGTGTACAGAGAGAAAATTCTGGTACTGGTGAGTCCTTAGGTATATTAGTTTATAGAGGCTGTCACTGAGAAATAACTCATTGCATAGGCACAGCTGTCTAAATAAGGAAAACCTTTGAGCATCTGGACTTACCTGCGCTGGTTTGCCCATTGCTTTTGATAACTTGTGGGTGAGCTCCCCCATAAAAGACTCTGGAACTTCATCCTTGCATATATTTGTGTTAACAATCAATTTAGGCATCTTTGGATCACAAGACTATCATCCTTCATCTCACCTGCAAGCTGCCTTACCCCAGTGTGCTAGCAAGTGCCTCAGGAGCCTTTAAATAGTCCACAGTGCCTTCCTGAGGTGCACCTGGAGGGGTAGGAGTGCCTTGGGAGAGGTGGGGCTATCTGTACCTTCTCCAGTCTGCTAATGCAGGTACCACTGGACAGCTTTCAGAGGAGAAAAGTGGGGGGTTGTCCTCTGGGAATTAAAACATCCAAAACCATCATACTTGAATACAGCTTGTTTGTGGAAACCAGTGAAAACACAAGTGTTTCAGGGATTGGTTGAGAGTGGGAGAGATTTAATGTGCCTCTTGATGCAAATCTCATTAATTATTAAAAAAAATTAGATGGATGCCTCAATTGTGAAGTCTGGGGCTCTTTCTGTGGAACAGATCATAACAGGAAAACCCCAGTAGCACATGTTGTGGAGACCTCCCTGAACTGTGACTAAGTCACAGGGATGCCTTAAAAATCAGGGTCTTGATTTTCCACCGTGGTGAGTGCTGGATTCTACATACTCAGAGGTAGTTTTTTTCCAACTTGCTTCTTTGGTGTGAAAATAGTCCCAAAAGAGTCAGCTAGATCTCCTGAAGATAGGAAACCCACAGGCTTTCTAAAATGAGAGGGGTTTATCCAGAGCCGAGTATGTGGCAGAGCTGGGATCCCTTCTCTTCGCTGTCTAGTAGAGTCTTCTCTGAGAGAAGAGATTTGGAGGGATCATACGGCATGTGGGAGGGAGCGTTTGCAGTGAGACCTGTGTAGGAAAAGCAGGTTGAAAATGCTGATGGGGATGAAATAAACGGTTTGTTAATCTCTCCATCTTAAAGGAAATGGTTGTGTTTATGCCTGGTAGTTTCTGTGATTTAAGTGCTTTTCTATAAACTCCATTCCCCAGCTATGGAAAAGAAGGAGAGCTTTGTGCAGCTTGCTCTAACTGCAACAGGGTAATTTAAACTGATACTTTGAAAATGATGATAGTCTCCATATGAACATGCTTAAGTTGATTGTGTGGTGTATACTGAATTTAAGTCAGTTCCTTTTACAGCCACTCTTGCTGTAAAAAGCCAGTCAATAAGAAGTCGGGAGAAGAGTTACTATGTGCCTGTGTTCATCTACAGCCTGTGTTAGTTGGTTGTATCTCCTGTATCTGAAGCATTCTGAAAAAAATGAGAGTCCTGGAAATAAAAAATAAATCCAGAAATAAAGTCTGTTTGTATAAACAGAATTTTCATGGCATGTTTTCTATGTCAAAGTATTAAAACCAAACTCAAGTGGCAGCTCCATCTGTAAGCAGAGGGAGTGCTGTTTGTAATATTGATGAATCTTTTCTTCAGTGATTAGTTAGAAGCAGGTGGTGTGATCCAAAGTATTTAGTCACAAATCATATTATAGTTGTTAGTAGCCACTTGGAAAAACTTACACTGTATTTCCAATAACTTCACAACCTATTTTTTCTCCTGGGTACTGCAGTCACTGGATATTCGCAGCTTGCTTACATAACAAGAAAAACATTTTCAAAACAAACTCTTTCTTCTCTGAAAACATCTGATGTAATTCCCAGAAGCTGATGGACCAGGTTAGAAATCAGATCCTTAGACACCACAGATACTCTTGGGAGTGTGCTTTATTTTATAGCAGCCATTTTACTTCTTTTGCATACACTAATATTCCTGTTGGGCAGGTGCTTCCCCCTGCCTAGAGTTACTAGGATGTTCTCTGCTGAGATTTCCGTTACATGTCCAGAAGAATTGTTGCACAGTACAATTTCACTTTCAATAATTTTTTTCTGTTACCATAGTCAGAACCTTTTTTTCCTAATTTACTGTGCTAAGTTTTGAATCAGGATCTGCTCAGGTCACCCTAAACCATGTATCTAGCTTTTCCTCCATTGGGCTGCTAGTCAAATATTTTAGCTGTGTTTACCCAGCCTCATGACTGAGGATCATAAAAAATGATGATTATTTAACCTTCTTTATCCTTCCTTCCCTTGGTTTGTCTTCTTTAATTATTTCACTTGGCCCTTCATATTTCCGATACTCTTCTCTGAGCTATTTGTCAACAGTTTCCTGATGATGAGGTACGTAGAGTTAGCGAGGTCTCATTTAGGAAAGCTCAATAATAAACTGTTTGGGTACCTGTAGCGTTGGACAGGACTACTGTGAACAAGGGAGAACAACTGAAGCTGAGGGTTGTGGATCCAGGACTGTGAGCAGAGCCTGTATGTATGTTCTTGTAGCAGGATTTGTGCCCTATGGACTGTTAACAAAATACTTTAAAACTTCATAAGTTAAACTATCATAAAAGGTTGGGGTTTTTTTAATAGAAAAAAAAAATCTTCATATCCAATAGATCTTAAAACTAAGCGGTGAAATTTCCTTGTCAAAATGTTTAGATATCATTCAGAAATAAAACTTCAGCATAATGAATTTTGTATCTCTAAAAAAAAAACCAACGACGAAAAAAAACAACAAAAAAGGAATAAGACACAGAAGAGACTGCAGTCTGTTTTTAATGTTTCCTTTTTAGTTCCATTGCAACATTATTTCCTGTCTTTTCTAAGAGATGCAAATTTCTCCTCTGGATGTTCAGAGTTTGGTGCAGAACAACTGTTCCTTAGGAAAGTTACTTTCAGTGACTGAGGTTTCTTTTTTTCCAAAATTCAGCTTGTTGAACTCTGCTTTTATTTCCATGATTGACTTTCCCTTGGTCTCAGGAAGATACAGGTAGATGAAAATCGCTGATAAAGCAAGGATTCCCAAAAAGATAAGGAAGCAGAAGGGTCCAAGGTTATCCTGCAAGCAGAAATGTGAGACACTGTAAGGAAAATAAGAATCTCATTTCTATTTCCCTGCCCTTGGGTGCAAGTCTGTGTCTTAGTAATTAAAATTCAAAGGTGTACTCAATGCACAAATCAGGACAGATATCAAACCAGGAACTTCCACTGGCCACATGTGACCCGAGTCCAGTTGCCGCTTCTAACAGGCCTGGAGGATTCCTGAGCAGGTTTGGTATTTGCATAGAGCTCTAAGCTTTGCATATCATTGCAATTTATTGCTATTATTTAGCTCACTGTCAGCATTTGGAAGTGGATTAGCCTGGAGGGAGGGATCCAGTTAGAATCACTTACAACAATCAGTGGAAAAATCATCCCAAGTACAAACAGTCCCATCCAGTTGATGCAGCCGACAATTAGAAAGGCTGATGGTCTGAACGACTGGCTGAAGATTTCAACCATGATAGATACAGTGGCTCCAGCTGAAAAAGAAAGGTAAAACACAAACCAGGTATACTTTTCCTTAGTTCCTTAGTGCACCTTGCTCCGGCCAAAAATCCTTACAATGGCAGTGCTAGACATTGGCAGCCAGGCAAAATAGGTGGCCTGCTGGCAGGTGGCCTCTGCTACGAGCCTGAAAGACTTTGATTCCAGAAAGGGACTACGGCTCTTAGTCTCAGTCTTTAGCTGTTACGTTTCTCTCGTACATACTGGAATCCTGTTTCTGGTGCCAGTGGATCTGTGCAGTTCCATATTGCGCTGGTAGCCATTATTAGTGCAGTCATTTATAAAACCAGCTCACCTTTTGGGTCCTGTGGTCAGTTCCACCTGAAGCATGTTGGTAGGCATAAAGCTTAACTCGCTAAATTAGCGAAGGTGATTACTATAATATAACTGGCAATGCCTAGAATCCCGGTTTTAGCTACATATTAAAAAAAATTTTCTGAAATTTCTGTCTCAGACCCTCTGGGGAAGATGACATTGTACTTTAAATTATTTAGATCCTGTAATCACCAATAAGATTTGAGATGTCTGTATCCTTTTTCTGTGTCCCACTTGTACATATCTGCCCTTCCCTCCTTAATTTTCAGAACTTTCTACCACGTAACTAGTCTGTCTTTCTGCTGCTAGTTGTGTCACCAACAAATATCATAGGAAATTTCCTCCAAGCATTGCCATTGATGTACTCACATGGTCCAATTCCATAGAAGATAACGAATAGGAAGATCAAGATAACACTGAAGTAATGCATCCAGAAAAACTGATGCTAAAAGTGGGAAACCAGTGATATCAAACCATTAGATACATGACAGAATAGCAGAGCTCTGTATTTTCTGTCTCTCACTCAAGTTCTTGTGTGTATCTTGTGAGGCAAGACCAGGAAGGTGGGCTGATGTTGGGCAAGTAGCCCAAAGAGAGGCCACTGCCTCTTTACCTGCAGTGATAGGGTCATGGTAAGGAGCGCTAGCACCGAACCCATCAGTGTGTATCCTCCCCACAGCAGCACCTTCCTCCCAAATCGGTCTATAAGGGTGCTCTGGAAAGCAGAAAGCACGGCTCGTAAATCTCAGTTCTCAAATCAAACAATTCCTTCCCTCTCCATGTGTTCTTTGCAAAAGACTGAATAATAGCCACAAATCAATGCCATTTGAGATGCTCTTAATCCCTAATGAGTTTGATAAGGTTTTTTCCAAGCTAATTCATTATTAATTAAGCTGTGTTTATTAGTCGACCCTAGGTTGTTACAGATGGTTCCATTTCTTGCATGCTGGTATATACTGAATTGTGCACATGTACATCCACACATCTAATCCAGAGCATCAGAAAATTATTCTACTGATTAAAAATGAGTCTAAAGATACACAGTCATGCAAATAATTTGGGAAAAGGGCTGCCTTTTATCCTGCATATGGTTTTACAGAGGCAGGAAGTTGTGTCTTAGGTTATGCAAATCTTCCCCAAGCCCAGTTATAAGTAAGGAAAAGTACAGTTGTTGACAACATTCATTTTTTCCTTCAAAACTCCAGTCTGAAAAGACTTACACATAATATAGAGGATAAACATTCACATAACCCAACTCCCAGGGACACATATGGGATAAGGTATTCCTCAAACTTGGCTGTGTGGAATACTTCAAAGGAATAGAAATATATCTGAAAGAAGCAGAGAGGAAATTGCACCTGTGAAAAAAGTGTTGCAATTGTGATGCATTTCTAAGCTTGTGCAATAACATTAAGTTAGAGGGTTTTGTAACACTGTCTAGAGTTGTCTGTTGTTCTGGGGATAAAGAGAGCACTCAACTGCATTGATTCCACAGAGCTGCAAGGTAGTCATGACAGTCATCAAAATGTAAAACTGCCAGCGCAAAGATCGCTCTTTTATTAGTTCGAGGACACGCAGGGTTTTTGAGCTTGTCATTGCAGCCTTCTCCTTCATAATGTCATCGATTTCTGCTTGATGATCACCTTCCCCCCAGAGCTTCCTGATAGCTGTTGGAGAGAAGGAGGGGAGTGAGTTATTCTACCAGAGTAGCTCCATCGTGAGTGGTTATGTTAAACCTTTTAGTCTGCCTGTCCATGGGTGTAGGTGATGACATCAGTGCTCTTTGCTTCTGCCATCTGCTTGGGTCTGGGATAGATGGCAGAATTCTGTCTCTTTGGTTGTTAGTATAGCATATCTTTCTAAAATTGAGTTAACTTAATTGTAAACCAAGTAAACATTTAAGTACATTTCATATAATAAAAAATGAACCACCTAAACCATTTCCTTTAAAGAAATAAAGTAGTTCCCACCGAAGTGGGAAATGTTAAACATGTAAACATATATCTATCTTTCCCGTCTTAACTGATTCAATTAGGTGGAGTGAGGCCCCACGTTAATACAGATGCATGGCGTAGGGAGCTCAGCTGGTTTGTTTAGGACTGCCTCTGCTCTTAGTCCAAGGCACTGCGCTGTGCTGAGCAGCTCTGCCCTGCTTGCTTGTCTTCTAAGAGGCTCTCACTCCAACGAGTCTAATGAAGTGAAGTGAGGAATGTAAACACTGTACCTTTCCTGCAGGCTTCCTCATTACTCTTCTGTATCAGGAGGTAGGATGGTGAATCAGGATAAAATGGGAGGATAACCAGTTGAACCAATGCTGAAAGTCCACTAGATGCTAACAACCATGGCCACAAATCTTCACTTCCTAAAATTTCCCTGGAAAGTGTATGTGAAGCAAAATTATGTTGAAATAACGGAATGAATGCTCAGAAAGTTTTTCTGAGTGCTGAAGAGGGCTCAAATTCCATTCAAGGGTGCAGTGGAGAAAACCCCTGTATTGATAATTTGGCAAATTTCACAACTTTGGCCACTTTTACTTCTGACAATTTTAAAGGAATTATTTGGCACTTTGAAAAACTTTCCAAGTATCTTTAGGATGCAATATAATGTCTGGAGAGATGCTGAGACATATTTAACCACTGTTTGACCACAGGATCAAAACATCTTGCTAAGACTTTTCTTGTAAGTATCGTAAACTTTGAAGGGGAAGTCCCCTAGTAAAAGAGGTGTGGAAATAAGAAGAAATCAGATGATAAGTAATTAATTTGCTGTCTACCATATTTAAAACTATATATTTGCCTCAAATATGATCAAAACTTTTCTTTCGGCACAAGTTAAGGCCTGTTTTGGGGAAGATGTGAGGATTTCTCAGTCATTGACTAGGTGAGAGGGAAAGGTTATAGAAAGATTTCTCCTACCAGTGTAACCTGGTAGAAAGATTGGAGTATTTACCGTAGTCCAATAACCTGTCCTGTGAGTTTTCCCAGTGTCAGAAAAACAGCAACTGTGGAGTTGGTAAATCCACGCAGCTTCTTGGGTGAAATCTCTCCTACATACTGAGGATGTATATTGAGAGAAAAACCTTTAACATAGAAGAGGATAAATGGCTGTCAGAATATTTAAAAAAGCTTAACTTTCTGACTCAACCCTCACTTAACATTTTTTCCATTCACTCCGTTATTTAAATTACAGTTTCTTGCAAAAGGGATGATGTCTTTCATAATTATTAAGTACCTATTATGTTCTCCAAGAATGGCAATACCTGTAGTGACAATCCTGGGACAGCAAGGATGCTTGCGCTCCACGGAGACACGAGCACATACCTGTCCCAATGCCATAGAGAAAGCGTCCAACCAGAATCATCTCGAAGGATTTGGCTGTTTTACTGAAGGCCATGAAAAGTGCAGCTACCAGCATGATCAGGTTGGTGCACATCTGACATTTTTTTCTGAAGAAAAAAAAAATAGCCCATGAGAATTTAGCGTGAAATGAGAACCTCTTGTACTCTTTTGACTACTTGCTGTGACAGGAACCTGGTACTGCCATTCTTACTGTTCTGAGGAATGGCTGAAATAATTTTGACTTTGGATAGTCAAAGTGATTCTTTAAAATTTCAGGACCCTTTAAATTTGAATTCATTAATTTTTTTTACCTTAGAATTTAAATACTTGGAACACTTAATTGATATTTCCACAGTAGAATTGGTGAAAGAGATCAAAGAACTGGCTCAGTTTGTTACCAAGACCTTTAAGTGGCTAGAATTATTCATAAAATGTCAGACTGTTCCCCAGAAATAATCTGAGTTCATGGCTCCCATTCTAGAATGGCTCATGTTAAAGACCTTCTTGGCTAAATGGATGTGATCTGAGATGGCAAAAGGAGTTTTTATAGACATGTTTCAAAAGACACTCTGTGAATTGTGGGCTGGTGTGTTCACAACCCTGATGTCTCAGGCTCAAATCAAAGTCTTTCACACTCAGTTGTTTTGCTGTGATGCTTGCTAGACAGGAGTCCTCTTACACACATTAAGGATTCAAAGAGATCCTGTGTTTAGAAGGCTATGATTCAGAAAATAGATTATCATGTGTTAAATAACCCATGGGAGAAGTGCAGGACCTTGTTTCCACTCTTGGGAGACCCTCCAAGTGTGGGATGAGGCAGTGTCCCACAAGAAATTTCTTGGGGGCACTTACCTGATAGGAAAGAACACAATTGCAGGCAGGCTAAGGTGGTTTGTTGAGACCCATATGAGGGGCCTCTGGATCAGTGGGTTGTGGAGCAGATCTTTAAGTGGGTCACACCAAGTAGATGTGTTTGCCAATTTCTCTGCAAATGAAATTAGTGGTGTTACACACAAGGCACTGAGAACAGACCAGACTGGTGAGAAATCCTTTCTCCATCCAGTGGGAAAGAGTTTGGATTGCCACGAACAGAGATGTCTCTTGGAGAGTTTGTTCTAATGCTGATTGTATCTTTACAGCATAGTTAGAGGCAAGTTCTTTCTTTCTATTCTGTTCACATTTTCATTAGATTAGATCTGAATATTTAATATAAAGTCATCTCCCCAAAATGAGTTCATTTAAATGGAAATCTGGCTCTTCTTTGACACTTAAGGATGTCTTCCACACAGTGGTTTCCAGGTAGTAGAGTAACTGCATATAATGTGCTACAACACAAGACACATGGCTCTTTTTTGGGACTGGGGTGCTATCCTGCTATTGATGGTAGTGAGGCACTGATCCGGTGATGTGATGGTGAACGTGGCCTTTGCAGAAATACAGTTCACTGGGGAGGGCAGATAAACAAGATAAACCAGACTGCTTGCTACTTGAAAGAGGTGGATGTGCTAGCAAACCAAATCAGTTGTCTTCAATCAGACTGCTTCAGCCAAAAAGAAGAGGTTTAGTTGTTCACCTTGGTATTTCCCTGTGCTTTCTGACTATTGAGCTGTTACACGAAACACGTACTTCCTGTATTTCGTAGTCAGGTAGCCACAGCAGAGGCTCCCCAGGAATCCTCCTATCCCATAAACAGACACAATGAAGGACCACAACAGCATGATTGTCTCAGGATGGAGAGGAGAGCCATGTCGCTCTATCCAGGTTTCATTAATAAATTTCCTGATGTGCTGAAAAACAAAATGAGATTTGACTGGATATTAAGTGTAAGATCCTTTCATATTATTTGGCTATTGTACTTCAGATCTAGCCTGTGATTCTATTATTCAGCTTCTTTTGAGACTGATTTTCTTATTAAAACAAGTTAGCTGAGATCACATTGCAAAATCTTCCAAGTTTGTATCAGTCAGTAAGATTCCTAGGAAGCACATTTTCTGCCTTCCTTTGGATGCTTGTATACTATGTGGTAAGATCTTAAACAGAAAAATGCCATCCTGTTCTTTAAAGGAGAAAAACTTTTTACACATTTGATGTTACTGCTAGCCAAAGAAAAGGCATAGATGTATCAACTGAGTGCTAAGTAAATATGAGATTTGTGGGAGAATGGAGAGCTCAGGCTCTTCATTTTGTATTTTCAGCCTCAGGGAGATGGCTACTTACCACAGAAGGATAGTTGATGACAGAAATGTGGAATCCATATGGGAAACTACCACCAATCCCCAGCACTAAGATCATTTGAAATAGTCCCCGGAACTGAACCTGCAAAGCAAACATAAAATGCTCCATCAGCTTCTTATTAGTCTAGATCTGGGTGGGGCCAGAGTCTCTGTAGCCACACTTGTCCTTCCCCTTTGTTCACTTCAAATCCGCTTGAATTGAAACATTTTTCCAAAGTTCCTCTAACCTACTGCCAAATTGCGCTCATCAGCCACAGTGCCATGACCAGACTACGTGCTAGTGTAAGAGTGGTAACCCACCACTTGGCTTGCAAGAAAGAAAAGGAGTTTTAAAAGATGTTCCCTATAGTACAGGTCACACTCTATGCCTGCAATATCTTACAGACTGGCTGCATAAAGGTGTCACTCCTTGATGCAGGGAAAAGGGAATCAGTTTCCTTGTCTGCAATCTACAGTAACCTCTGTGCATCAAGCCATAACGTTATGCCATAAAAAGCACAGCATTAAAAAGCAGCAGCATTTTATTGTACTCTCTGTAAATAAGGAAAAAACATAACATGTAACTACTTAGACTTTTTCGAGGTATGTGATACCACTGGTCATCTGTCCTGTTTCCAAGTGCCTGTGAGGTTAGATGGAATGATCCTCAAGCAGCTTAGACTGTACCTAGCAAACCAAAGCCAGGACAATCGTGATTTTAGCCCCATCAGGATCTGTGCAGGGTTTAACTGCCTCTCCCTTTTTAGTCAGCACATCACAGACCAGGACAGTAACATCAGCTCTGTATAGAGGACACTGTGCTCCGTGTTCTTTTCATGTCACATATGAACTTCATGAGCTCACAGCTTTTCGGAGACCAGTGCCTGGGTGAAGAAAATGCAATCAGGCGGGAACAAAGTGAAGCAAATGTGAATAATTCTGGACTGGAAGATACTTAGAAGAACACTACTCTTTATGCTCTTTTGAGAACTTGTTAATTAATTTGTCAACAATTGGATTTCCCAAGTTATCACATGACAAGAACCAAGAATCTATGGACTAGAAGACTCTAAATTTCCTTTAAAATCCTGTCTCGAATTCAACAGATTTGCTAATTGGCAAAAGCATTCAAGCAAATTAAGAACTCACCCTCTCTTTCTATTTTTGATTTTTTTTTTTTGTGATAGATTTACGAATTAGCAATTTTAATACTTAAAAAAGAAAACCAAAATAGCTCCTTGCTGGCAGCTGAGAAATTTAGCAAGAAATACTTATCACTTCTTCCCTGTTTAATGCTATGGAAACTCTTGATAGATGATATTAATTATCTTTGGGTGTAATTAAGAAAGTCATTTATTTTAAAGCTTATGGCATGATTTCTTTTCCTTTTGCAATATAGTTATCTATCTATTACTTTGGGAAGCAATCACAGTGCTTACTAATTATTATTGTTTTCTGTAATTCAGAAGACAAAAGTAAAGTAGCATTTTCAGTGGTGGAACAGACAGCACTTTTGTCAGGTTTCATTTCATTTCATTTCATTTTTCATTTCATCTTGTTGGATGGACAAGACCATGCAACATGATTTTCACAGCCCTGAGCCTGATTGTTCTTGGTAATATTTAAATGAAGAAGAGAAAAATCCTCTCTGTACCAAACAAGCTTTCAATCTTTAAGGAAGCTAGATCTTTAGTATTATGTTAGCTTTGTCTTTTATAAGTCAGATCCCTCAGAAAAAGTGACCAGATACTCACCAGATTAGAGAAGAAGGTAGCCATGTCCTATGGAAGAGCCAGTTCCTGTCACTTACTGACTAGTACCTACCAAGGGAACCAAATGCTCACATTATGCAATAGCAGTGTCAGTGAACTAGTCCCATGTTACCAAAGTTAAATTTTACTTTAAAGGTTTTTGAGTTAATTACACATATTTCAACTGTTGTACAAAGTTTAGAATTGTTGGATTAAATATTTCAACCAATGGTTGTGCCTAGCCCGAGTAAACACGATAGTCCTCCTTGCAGGGAACCTGTATACTTCATGAACTCTGTTGTGTGCTGAGAGGACAGGAAACTGAGACATCAGTTTTAAACAGGAAATCATAACTTTCTTAGTTTTCAATATAAACTGCGAAGGATAAAGACAAACATCTCTTGGGAGTCAGATAGGACTTGGATAGTGAACTATAGGACTTTGACATATAATAGGAAAGAGCTATTCTCTCTTCATGTGAGGGCAACTGGAGCACATCGTAACTTAATCATTACTTAAAGGAATTGAAATGCTCTATCATTTTGGAAATGGGGTGGAGTCTTAACTATTCTAATTGGCATATCAGGCTTGAGCAGCTAAATATTTAATAGCTGATTTTCCTTTGCTAGGAGAGAAGCATTCAACATCATGCACAGTTTTGTCTGGCATTTCTATTAGTATATTTATTTCCATGTGATGAAAATAAAGATTGCTTTGAAACTGTCCTTTAACCTCCATAGATGTCTCTTCCTTCAAACAGAAAATTCTCAGGCTTTAGCTTCATTTATTTCATAGTTAAGAGAGTTTTGTATCTATTAAGTTGTCAAATGGCTTAGTTGTCTTAATTCTAATTTGCCATTTACACTTCAGCTAAAGAGGATGAAGGAATCATAAAGGACTTACTGGATGCAAGCAATCATGTTTACTAGAAAATACATCACATCCAAAGCGTATTCGCAGATTCTCTAGCTGATGTTTGAAACGAAGCATGTGGCACTACCCCACTACTCTTGTCATTATGTAGTCCTCGTCATGACATGGTCCTCATCGCGGTGACTTGGTTCATTTGTGTTGAGGTTTCATGGCGATTTTTTCCAGATTAGGTTCTGCAGCAGATAAGCTCTTGTTAGACCACAAATGAGACAGTTCCTTTGACACTAAGAACTGATTTCCTTTTGTGTGAAGTAATGCTAAGTTGAAATAGCATAATGTGCATCTGACAAAGGAAAGAAATGCTGCCCTAGCTGCTAGTATCTGCCTTGCTCGGATGGTGCTGGGGGAAGACACAAGCAGGCAATAATATGTAGCTACCAGTGTGGAGCATTCCTTCTCAAATACAGCCTTTTGCACATATTTTCTTATGTTCTATTTCACCCACTTTTACTTAGTATACTTTATACATATTGTAACTTTTACTCTTTGCCTTTGTGGTTTAATTTAGGATTTCTACTTTTGGTAGGTTGAGTCTTCCTCCCGTGAAGCCCTTAATGCGTGATGTCTTTTGCATTTATGTCGGTTAGTGACTGTGCTGCTTCTGAACAGTTACACTGTGCTGAGGGCCCCTTCATTACATGTGCAGTTTCATAATTAGTGTTAACAAGTAGTTAGCAGATACCTTGCAGATATCCTTTAGTCATAATTGTGATCAGGACAGCAAATCTCACAGCTTCAGCTCATTTAGTCTTTTAACTTGCAATTTTGCAGTCACGTATGATACACATAGGCAAAGCGGTGCTAAGCCTCCCTTGATACAGACCAGCTAGACCAGATGGATGTTTTTTTTTGTCTAGCTGACAGCAGATCACTGATCCGGTTTTAAAATGTTCGTATCTGCCTCAGTTAGAGTCAGTATTTGAGACGTAGCTCATCTGTCAGTTGGTGTCTCTGGAAGAAAATTTACATGTAGCGTTCTTGAAACTTTTGAATGGCTGTCTTCTCCCATATATATCTGAACCATACCTTTTTGCTGTTTCATCCCTTGACCAGACTGTTACCAGAATTTTTGCTTCACTGAGCACAGGCGAAGGTTGACCTGTGCTCCGAATAGCTGTTCCACTTCGTTGTCACATTAGTGTTCCATAGGGCATCTGCTCACATCCTGGTGAGGATCTTACAGGGAAGGCTTTCCTAATAACATCTAATGAATAACTGAGATCAGAGAATCAGAGAAGTGGCTCACTGCAGAGTCACTGCGGCAGTGCTACATGGTGCCTCTGCTTACTTTTCCAAAGACTTCAGGTACTGTTGTAACGCAAGGAAGGATGTTTTCAGAATGACCGCTTAGGAAAAGAAGGTTCTGTTTTGCAAAATGTTGAGATTTCCTTTCTATACTGGTATTTTTTCTCCAAGTGACTGGTAATTTTAAATCATGTTATATATATATGGAACACTACAAAATTTCTGATTGTGTTCCACAGTTTATCTTTTAGTGAGAAGTCTTAAGTGTCCCTCAATACTAAGGACAGGAGTAACGAAAACCCACAATCATGAAAGGTTATGCACACCAATATTTTTTTTTTCAGTCAGCTATCTCTAAAGGAGATCTCGATGTTGGGAAAGAAACACTTCTGGGGACCCAAAACTTTTATTACAAGACAATGCCATTTTTATTATGTTTAACATTTCCAATTAAAAATAAGCAGCAGTTAAGATGAACAATTGAATTCATGTTTTGAATAATGTTATTTGAGTTGAAGTAAATATGCCAGTCAAAGCAATATCAGAGACTAGACTGTCTTTTTTTTACTTTATTTTACTGTGCAAGTCCAGAGTTTGGATTTTAATTTATATAGTGTGTTCCACTGTGAGCCTCAGCTTTGTTCATGTTCTTTCTGATAGTATTGCTTTGCTACTGGGACTGTGTGAGCCTATCATTAATAGAGGGAAACATGCAGAATATTAGACACTTTCTAGAGAAAAGAAAAGTCCCATGAGTTTGCATATTTCAAAAAAAGTTTCTGGTGAAATGATCCCTGTGGTACTTACAAGATCACACTATCCTACAGAGCTCACAAACTCTTTTTACCTTTAACTATGTATAGCAGGAAGAAGAACTAGGAATTTGGTATCAGATTGTCTTGAAGCTCATTCACAATTTGAAAGCCTGCAGTACATGATCTCAAGCACAGATCAGTGTAGAAAATGATATTGCATCTATTCCTACACAGAGATCATTGGGAATGGTATATCACACTACATCTGGAAAGCAGAAAACTTGCATATGAGATGTTTTAACGTATTCTCTCAATTTGTTTCCTTATCTCTGTGCACACTATATGCTTGTAAAAATTGGCAAAACTCCTGTGGGAGACTGTAAATTAAACCACAGATTCTTGTTGGAAACGCTGAAATGAATGCCTTAGAAGTTCCTTATGTTAGAATTACATTTCCCGCATTTACTGTAAATCTTATCTAGCTCTATGAGTCTGACAAAACAGTCAAGGCATAAAGTATTTACAGTCATCTCTGCAGCTGTCAATCGGGATCTACACTTGCAGGGAACAATAACTGAAGAGTCTGTAGTGATCGCACATCCCTGAAATATGAGTATACCTGGCCATTTCTTAGTCAGGATAGAGAAATACAGCCGAGGCAGGAGCCCTGCGTGTATCCAAGAGCTGGAGGACATGACTGTCAACATTTGCTGACAGTCACGAGCTGCACATACAGCAAGGTACCGTACAGATGTTTTTAGAAGAAACTGTAAAACAACATATATTCTGTTACAGCCAGAGTTCTAGTCTGGGGCAGTTCTGGGGTAAATTGAGTCCAGGTAGCCAAAAGTCACACAAAAGGAAGTAACAGCTAAATTGCTGTGGGATTCACAGCCCGTGAAATATCTGTAGGAACTCTGACCCTGGAAGAGGAGTCACGGACTTGAGGTGATGATGACGGTGGGCAAGATAGCACACAGTATCTAATATGACTCTAGATGCCCGTGTTTGTGATGACTGGGTTCCACCCGTGAGTCTTTCAGCTGTATTACCACTGAAAGGCACTGTTCCTTGAGGGGAGATGTATAGAAACATTTTCCCCATACTTCCTCGTGAACAAGTCTGAGCTTAGAATCAGATGGCTGAATTTTTAGCAAAAAAAAAAAAAATAAAATTTATGTTGAAGCAAGGATGACTGCTGACATGAAATACTTCAAGACTGAAGTCTGTCAGACTAGATACCACAAAAGGACAACATGGTGTTATGCATGGGAATCTGGGAAGGTTTGATTATTCAGTTGAGTCTAGAGAAACAAAGAATTACTCTCCTATTCCACTAAATTTTTTCTTTAATCTGTTACAGATTGAACCCTAGCCAGAGATAGCAAGCCAAGAACTTCACTATTCCCATTTCAGGGTTGTAAAAACATACTCAGAAATTAGAGAGAGAGAGGAGATCGCAGGTCTTCCCTTTCTCTGTGGTCAGCAGAGTGTTTATAAATTCTACATGTAGTTTCAGTGTGCATTAGTTGCTCTGGTAAGAAGATATTTACACATCAGTAGGTTAAACCGAAATGCTCATGATTCACATGAGTTTATTCTGTTAAAATCTGCCATCATCCCTTTTCTAAGCTGCCCAGAGTGGAGTGCTTGAGAAATGTGCTAGTTTGGCAAAAAGGGAACCTTGTAAGCGACAGAGATGAAAACTGACAGTTCGTTTGGAGCTACTTGCTAGTCAGAAAGTGACTAATGTCTTTTTTTACTTTTCTTTTAAGAAATCCTCACTCCCCATAAGGGCTGGTCAAAGCCTGGTGCAGAAGGTGTAATCCTCTGTGAGGTGATTTGGAGTTGTTGGAATTTGCTTCTTTTTAAAGTTTAGCTTATGGAATTCTTCTGTGATTTCCACGATCGATTTTCCTTTTGTTTCTGGAAGGAAGAGATGGATAATTATCCCTGAAGTGAAAAGTACCCCCATGAAGATGAGGAAGCAGAAGTGCTTGAGTCTTTCCTGCAGGGAAGAGCAAAATGAGAAAGAGGGCAAGATAAGCATCTTTTCTTTTGTCACTTTCTTGTCACAGTTTTTGTATTTGGGTCCCAAAGTGCTTTGATGAAGAACTCTTTGCATTTTGACCTTTTGACAAAGATTTCGTTCTGAATAAGTATCTTTCGCGAAGCAGGGCCCTTCAGTTGCAAAAGTGGACCGGGGAGAGCCGGTGCCAAGGCTGCTCTAGGCTGACAGGGCATTGTCATCTCCTGCTGCTCTTATTCCTGCTCCCATGGCCAACTTGAGCTTAGCGGCCCTAGGGAGAGTCCCAGAGAAAGCTACTCACCACAATGAACGGGAAGGTCGTTCCGATCACGAAGACGCCCAGCCAATTGACAACTGCGCTGATCACAAAGGCAGGTGGTCTGCATGAGAGCTTGAAAATTTCAGCCCTAACAGAAACTGTGGCACCAGCTGAAGAGAAAGAAGAATAAAAATTATTATTTCTATCAACAAGTAATAATTGTTTGTTTTGAACATTTGGATTAAGAGTTAACATTACACAGTTAACAAATAGATGGTATTATCATGGACTGGCATTCGAAAGACTCGAATATGTCACTGTTTTTAGAAAAGAAAATGTTTGTGGCATTTTATGTTACTACAAATCAGTTTATTAAAATGGTAAATTATTCAAATGCATTTATTTAGTATATTCAAGCTTTAAGTTGTTAACACTTGAGGCAGTCTGACATCTCATGAAAGAAGCTGTGTGAGGATGGAATAACAATTATTGTTGCTAACAAGAATTGCCAACATGATACTGCTAGATTGCCAGTGAGTGATCATCCCAAATTTGCTTCCTGCACATTTCAGTTATGTTTTGAAGTCATGGGACTTTGACAGCTTTGAGTTAGGAAAATAATTCAGCTCTGCCATATGGAAAGGCAAATACTTTAAAAATTAATGGGCTTTGAAGAAATTAAAGAGGAGCAGGTAGTATATGCTAGGAAAAGAATTACTCCAAAGTAGGTCTTCTGCACTGCTGTCTGTGTGGGATAAGATTTAATATTATACAACACTGAATTTAAAAGAACTCTTGTTTTTATTTGTCTTTCTTTTTTCTTAGTATTAAAAAAAACCCAAAACAAAACAAAAAACATTTTACCCATCTGCTTTTGCTCTATTTTTTCCTGTATTTTTCCAGGGAGTACTTTTTGCTCTCTTCCTTTCCTCTCATTATCAAAACCCAAACCCGATGGTATTGAAGTTTTTGGCCAATGATCGGACCCACTATATTTAAATGACTACAATATTAGTGTTGTTAAGTGAATTTACTTAAGTTAAGTGTTATGAAGTATTACAGAATATTTTCCTCTCTATATTCACAAACTCAGATGGCTTGATTCCCTGATTTTTTTTGAAGTACTCACCTGGCCCGACTCCAAAGACAACTGCAAACAAGATAATCAGACAAAGGCTGCAGTATGGCATCCAGAAATACCAGTCCTGGGAAAAAAAAACCAAACATAACAAACTTCTGGGTGAAATCTGTTGATAACCATAGGTGATAAATGCTACTTGTTTTCCAACATTGTCACCTCAAGGAAAAAATATACAGTGTGGGGGAACTGGCAGAGAAATGTGAGTGCTTTTTCTTGTGGGTGGAGCATAAAAGTTTTTGCTAGCTGAGCAGAGAAGCAGGTTTGCTGGTCCAGAGCAGCTGTCAAACTGGAAAGCCTTCAATTAAAAGAAGTTTGAATAGTACTTTTCCACCCTATTCTCCTTCCTTTTTGACCCCACAGTGCTTCCCTTAAACCTTAGAGATATGGGAAGGCCAAATCATATCTTTTTTCACTTTCGTTATGGGATAGGTTCAATATCTGGTACTGAAAAGGAACTTTCCTGGATCTTAGACAAGAAAATACAAGACTTGATGATTTCAGAAAAAAGATTTCTCCCTCCTGTATTTGAGATCCTTCACGAGTGAAACAAAAATGGAAGTCTGCTGCCACCTTGCTTCAAGGCTAATTTTACAGTAGTGTCTACAGAGCAGCTCTTGGGTGAATAATCCGGGCAACTTGCTTCTGAAGAAGCTACAGTATTGGTGCAGTGTTATAAAGGTGAACTAGTTCCCAGTCTGTGAACAAGTATGTGCATTCCCAGTGTCTTCTGCAGCAAAGTTAAATTTCCAATTAACTGATGCAGAGTCTGAGGTTTTGCTCTTACTTGTTAAAAGCTGCATGAATAGAAAGGGCCGTTTTCCCAGGACTATACTGGCCACTGTTTAGTGCTTGCAGTCTGATGAAATCAAGAATCAGTGCTAGTCTCCCGGTGCTCCGTATTCTCCTTGCTGAGCTCATAGAATCATGTTCAAACGAAGGCAGGAGTACAAGAGACTACTTGCTGAGAGAGGGTTTAATCCTATCTATAGGCAAGCTTGATCTTTAGGATATTCCTCTCCCAGCGAGTAAGCTGGGTAATGTTGTTTTGGCACTTCTAAGCCTCACTTTCCTTTCTCAGCAGCATGGTCCTGACTGTGAGCAGAGAAATCTGTCATGAGAAGAAGTTGCTTACCTGCAAGGAGAGAGTCACGGTGATACCAGCTAGCAGTGAACCCATGATACAATAGCCTCCTCTTAGGAGCACTTTCCTGCCCAGTCGCTCAATGATGGAGCTCTGAAGGACAGAAATCACACTGCTATCCATGCCAGAAGAGCAAATTGTGACCCATTCCCATAGTAATGTAATTTACACAGACTACACAGGCCCATTCCCATAGTAATGTAACTTACACAGACTACAGTAGCCACAAGTTCAGAGAGCCCAAGAGAGAGAGTCATATACGAGATCATTTTTTCATCAAAGCCGGCTGCCTGTAGGACTTCAAATGTATAAAAATAAATCTGAAAAAAAAAAATCAACCAAAAAACATAAAACGGTAAGAGATGAAAAAGAACTGAATTTTACCTGTACTTGTGTCACGCTGCCCTGGGTAGGAGCTGCTAACCAAGGAGCATGCAGCTCAGCTTTGCAGTGAGCTGTGCTGGTTTTGGTACTATTCATTTATTGACAGATAAAAACATTGTAAAATGTAATTAATTAATTAAATTGATTAAAAAGAAAATAAAAGGACCTCCAGCTGCAGCAATGTAATTAGATTTGCAGAGTTCTGATTTAGGTGCTTTCAGAAACAGCCAGGTATATCATCACTTTGGAGCCCATCCAAAAACATCATTGTAGGATATACTCTTCTTTCTCGAGAATGATGAGCATGGGTTATGGAGTCATGAGGGGGTAAAACAAGCATCTTTTCAAGTATCTCAGCTACTACTTGGAGATGCGCTGAGATGATGAAAATTCCAGCTTAAGCTGTGTTAGACTCAGATGCCTATTTACTTTACAGATGTTGCTGCATCGTGGTGTTAGAGGAAGAAAAATCATGCAGGCAAGTGCAAAGCTGTGGCTTCAAAACAATCCCAGGAAAGTCCTGCTGTGAGGAGTAAGGAGAGAACTGCGGAAGCTGCCGGAACAGTGAGTGTGCTCATTGATTAGCATTAAAGGTAGAGCAAACGTACCGCCACCACAGCGTCTTAGGGTGCTGAGAGCCGGGGACCAAATAGCAGCAGTTGTAGAGAGCCGTAACGTAAAGCTACTTTGTGGATTTGGCCAATACAGGGTGGTCTCACTTGTAAAAGTGTGTTCTGGGGCCTTGTAATGGCTCCCAAAAATGGCTGTTAAATAAGCTCAACTACAAAGGAAGGTAACCAAGAGATGGATAAAGGGATGCCACATGAGGAGCCTGGCCCAGCTTTGCAGACTGCTGCTGCTGCTGCTCCTGTAGGAAGTCTGGCAGACAGCAAGTTGTGAAAAATGGAAGGAGCTCCTGGGAGCTGTGATGTCTTCTTAAAGGCTGTCAATAAGTGTTCTGAGACTTTAGCGGGGAAATACACTCAACTGCATTGATGCCACATAGCTGCACTGTGGAGGTCAGAATAATTATCATGTACAGCTGCCAACGGAAAGCTGGTTCTTTCATTAGCTCCAGGACACTCAAGATCTTGGTGTTTTTCATTGTTGCCTTCTCTTTCATGATGTCATCAATGTCTGCTTGATGATGGCCTTCACCCCAAAGCTGCCTTATGGCTGTGGAGGAGAAGGAGAGTGAGACCTTCCATGTTAATTCATCTGTTGCTTGTTGCCTAAGGAGTTTGTTGCGTAGGTGATGCAAGTGTCTGGCAGCACAACATATATGAGCTTTGGCTGTGGTGTGAGACGGAGATGTCCCACAAGGTATTCCAGAGCCTTGGTCTCCTCCTGCACAGAGGGCCCTGTTCTGACAGAGGGGCCTAGTGAGGTGCACAATGACTCCCTCCCTGCTCATGGATCCTCGTTCTCTCAGAGTATGAGCAGGGTACACAGCCAACAGCCAGAGCTGAGGGTTGCTCTGCAGAGCCCTGCAATGCTAACAGCCATTTATCAGCTATCACTGGACTGACTGCTCAAGGAATGTCACCTGAATGTGAAAGGTTTTGTAATACAGAACTACAGAGAGAAGTAGTTTCATGTTCCACGTGAGGACTACAAGAAAAAGTATACTTAGTAGGTATTCACAGAGTCAGCTTAGAAATGAGCAAGGAGCAACTTTGTCCTGTTTTTTTTGTTGTGGGTTTTGTTTGGGTTTTTTTTTCATATGGGGAGAGCAAACATCACAAACCAATTGAAAGCCAAATGAGGAACAGGAACCTGGAGCCCTTGGTTACCTTTCTTGCAGCCTTCCTGGTCTCCTTTACGCATGAGGAGATATGGTGGGGACTCAGGGAAGAAGGGCAGAGTGACCAGCTGGACCAGTGCTGGAAGTCCACAGGAAGCCATCAGCATGGGCCACAGGGTCTGGCTGCCCAGCAGCTCCCTGGTGGGGATAAAACTCTTGTGTAGTATGAAAGTTCATTGCATTTGTTTTGAGGAGAGATGGATGGAAAAAAGAATAGAACAACAGAGGAAGAAGCAAAAGGTAGAGGGGATCCAGAAATTACTTGAGTGGGAAATCAATTGTATTATACCTTTGTCCTGAAATTTGCCCAATGGCTTTTCCCAGTGACCAAAAGCAAGAGGAAGTAGCGTTTGCAAATCCACGTAGCTTCCTAGGGGAAATTTCCCCAACATATTGATGATGTAGAGGAACACAAAGACCTTGAGGTGAAGAGAGAATTATGAGAGAGAACAAAGAAGACATTCATAACCATTGGAAATAAAATTGCATGTAAATAAATATCTAAGTGTTCAGGAATATAGTGGCATCCTGCACCAAGTTGTTTCTCATACCTCAATCTGTGTATGAGACTTTCCAGTGCTAGATTTTCTAACCCTTTCTACAAAAGTGTTTGGTTCCTGTCCTTTCTGCACAGTGGGGTTTCCCGATCTTAAGAAATGTGCAGTTTTCCCTTTGTGGTGTAGGTGTAGCCTCGTCATAGTATCTCATGAGCCTTAGCATATTTTGAAGGACACAGAGGAAGGGAAGTGCTGAATAACTAAACACCCTGTAGTAATATTTAATTTGCTTGTAGTTAACCCACAAAATCTCCATCTTTTCTAATGCTATGTTATAGAAGAGCTATATGATAGACCCATTGCAAATTAAAATATGTAGTGTTCAATGTTGATTTGTAGTTGATTTGTGGGAAGACACAAATATTTCTTTTCCACTGTCCAGCAATAATTTTGATGATTGCAGGCAGAGTTGATGTTTCCAGCTATGAGTGAGGTACTTAATAACTCAGATATTCTGAAAACTAGTCTGGAAACAAGAGCTTTTTCCTGTTATGGTGCTTATAGCCCCTTTTGTTTTGAAAAGCAACGTATTCTCTCCTGGCTTTATGTGATGGCAAAGGAATGGAGACATGCAATCTCTTCAACAAAAATTAGATCTTTGCATGAGACATGACACAGGTTCTAGATCATGGCAGGGTGAGTGCATGGCTAGTTATTAAAGTACAACTGTGGTTCTTCAATATGACTGTATGTCAGAGAAGAAACGTACAATATCTTATTATTTGCAAAACAGACATTAATTTCTCATGAAGTAAGTTAAAATAGGTGTCCTTGTGAACTGTTAACCAAAGTTAAGATAATATTATGCATATTTTTTCTATCAGAAAAAAAGCTTCTTTCATATGGTATCAAAACATTCCTGGCAGTTCTGATTATTTATGCACTTGGGAAAGCTGAATTTCATTTGTTTTCAGTGAAATTATTAGGAATTATGCTCTTTATTGCTGGATGTTGTAGAAGACCTTCTGGCAAGGGAACACTGACTTTAATATTTTCTTTTCTTAATGGGAGTTATTATTTACTTTGAATAAAGATGTAAAATATTGGGAGAGCCTGCAGACCTATGGAGAAATCACTTACCTGCACTTATTCCACACATGAAGCGTCCAATTAGAACCATCTCAAAGGACTGGGCTATTTTACTGCAGCCCATGATAGATGCCGCCACTAACATGAGCAGATTGTTGCACAGGAGACATTTCTTTCTGTAAGTGCAGGAAAGTAAAAAGAATTTTTGTAAATTAGAAGGGAAATGGCACTTAAGCTCCCACCATGTAGGATATCTTGGATGAAATTGTCTTGCTAGATTTGTGAAATTATACATATGTGGTCCAGGACAAAGTAAGCCTGTCCACACTGCTGGCACGGGATACTGTGGACTCACGTGTGCCTTGGCACGTGGCTAGACCTGAGAGTTTGGAAACACTTTTGAGCTTTGTAGCAGACAAAAGTCTTCAAGCTTTTCTGCACTTGAAAAACCACCATGAAACACATTGATGTAGCACTTAGGAGCATCTCAATGCTGCTAGATTTTGAGTAGCACCTCCAAGGAACCCACTCCATCTTCATCTGGGGAGCTGCATTTCCTCCTTACTGAGACTAACCCAACTTGAATAACTGTCTCTGGTGTGACAGGCTGACAGCACAGCTGGTTGGTCTGTGCCACATAACAAGGACAAGAAGCAGCAAAATCTCTTGACACCACTGCTAAGATGGGTGTATTACGGCCATGACTAAGCCTAAAAGTCTGCCTCAGATTTAAAACCTCAACAGTCATTTCCTTAAGCTAAGATTCAATTGACAAATGATCTTTACATGTACATACTTGCCATACTTTACAGTCAGGTATCTACTTCCTGAAGAACCCAAGAGACCTCCTATACCAAAGATGGACACAGTGATAGACCACAGGAACAAGAGGTTATCCTGATGGATTGGATACCCATATCGCTCCAGCCAAGTTTCATTAATGAAGGCCTTGACATGCTGAGACAGAAAAAGAATTTTCATTAACAGGGACTGTGACTCCAATATATGTATTTTATTGTATTTAGAACATAGTTTGGTTGGTTCAGCTAAAGTCACTATTTTATGAAGACTCTAAAAGTGTGCATTAGCTCATAGACATAGCGTAGCAGAGTATGGTGCATTCATTTGATAATTAAAAGGAGTTCATTCTTTGTTTTTTTTGTCCTTGAAATACAAGGAACTGAGGCACAGACTCGTAGTGAAGAATAGCGTCAAATGAGACCACTGAAGTAGGCACATGTGCTGTAGATTCACAGAGGAGAGAGATGCCACTCCAGTCAGTCTGCGTCTTCTGAGGAGCTGTTCTGTAACCGACTTGCAGGTCTCTCTTTTTTTCTTCTATTTTCAACACTTTGACATGTTCTGCTTTACATGATAGCATAGTAATGAGAAACAGTTATGAGAGGAGAATACTGTGATGAAACCCTTGCTGACTGCCAGAAAGGAGCATCATCAAGCAGGAAATGTAGACTCAGTGTCACCAATAACCGGTGTGCCATGTGTGTCTTTGCCTACCTGAGACATGTAGGTGATGCTAGAAATTTGAAAGCCAATTTGGAACGTTCCACCGATTCCCAGGACAATGATCATTTGAAAGAGTCCCCGGTACTGTACCTGCAGAGATAGAAGAAAAATCTTCTTAGCCACACCAGGCTGTTCTTGGAATGTGTCTTTCATTCTCCAAAACATCTCATTCGTTCAAGGGATTTGCAGATAGGCATGTTCCCTCTGCTTGCCCTTCTGTGAAACGTACATCCTTCTGTGATTCCCCTACATCCAACTCAAGGAAAGGCAGCAACTCAAGGAAATCTGTGGAAACCACTACATTCCACCCCTCCCCCCGCCTTGATAATTAGTCAACAGAGTAGTAAGCTGAAGGTCATTCTGCATTCCAGAGCTAATTTATTTGAGAGTGGTTTTGTGGAGGGAGGTCTTGCTTTCATCTCTACTCTCTGGACAATGACCAGGCTAGCTGCAGCTCAGACCTGTGCCCACAGTAGTGACCAGGCCCTCTGTACCCAAACCTTTCCTATCTTATCTGAGCTGCTGTGCTAGCTACCCCTCGGGCCCTTGAATGATGGGCAGTGATCACTCCACTAAAGTTCTGTGGCAAAGCCTCCTGAAATTGCCCACAGCAACTGAATATTAAAAAAAAGCTCAAAACAAACAGAGGTCTGAAATGGGGGGAAAAAAAATAAAAATGAAAGACACTAATATTTCTTGTAGCATGTTTTTCCACTCAAGTTTCTGACAGGGTGGCAGCACTTGGAAATCTATGGGCTTTTTTACCTAAATGGAGAGAAGGAAAAGGAAAAGCAAGGATGGAGCAAGGAAAAGTCCTGGAACAGAATTTCACTTCTCCACTGGTTCTGCTCGAGCTGTGCTGTAGGAGGAAAATCTCTTTTCTAGCTCTTGTTACCATCATCAGTTGTAACTCTTGCCCCTCCTGCCTGTCAAGCAGTATCGTCATCTTAATCTGTTGGGAGTCTGGAGAGCAAGCATCCGTCTTTGATCTTGGTTACACATCTGAGAATCCACAACCAGTATAGCACTTAGTTTTGCCCTACAGCATCCTTTGTAGCAGGACATAGTGAATATGCTGTGAAAGAATGAAAAGTTGCCAGCCTTTCAGAGGTGCCCTCTTTCCTGGATGAGAGGTTAAGTGTACCCAGCACAAGCTGGAAGCTCTTCCTCAAAGAGACATTGTTCTAATTGGAGGTGCTTCACTGATGTGAGAGTTCAGGGCACAGCCACAGCCAGGCTCCCACAAAGATGCCGGCCAAGATGCCATAGCTGCCAACATCCAGTTCTGCTCCCTGCCTTTCAAAACCTCTGCTTGCCGTCTCTTGCACTAAATTACTAGTGATATATTTAACAAAGCTCTTTTTTTTTCAGCAGCTAAGCAAAACAAATTATGTTTGAGAGTAAGCAAATAGTTTCCAGTAAATGAAAACATTTAAGAAACATTAACATATTGATAAAAATATGACAAAGATGGATGGCAGAACATATCAAGTGCAAACATCTGTGATATATTAAAATGATGTGCAGAACCACTTCTGAAATACTTTTTGTGAGTAAGAGCCTTGTTTTTGCTGTGATACTGATTTTCTTTTCTTTGAAACACTAGTAGTGTACAAAATTGTCACCAACATAAACAGCCCACCAAGTAAACACTTACCAGGTCTGATAGGAAGCCGGTCATCTCTGGCTAGGGGCTGGCTGTCCAGCGTGTGATGTGTCTTTGTCATCACAGGCGTCTGTGTCTCCTGGCTGCTGGTACAGCAGTGGGCATTTGGCTTCAAGGACCAGAGTTAAATTTCTACTATTTTGTCTTCACTCCCTTATATTTACTTCGGCTGGCCAAAGTTGACACTGCTGGATTAAATATTTCAGGAAATAATTGCATCTAGTCCAGTCCACAGGGGGAAGGTTTCAAAGCAGAGGAAGTTTGCTCCTGGCAGGTAGCAAGGGCTTTGGAAAGGGAAAGGAAAACAGTTGAGGAAAAAATATCTGAACAGTTTTCCAGGAACAGTAAAATACTTCTATGATACAAATCGATAAGTGTATCAGCCACAATCTGCACAAAGTAAAAAAACAGCTGGTGCAAAGTTTGAGTACTGTTATTTATCACTGAGTAAAGTGTGCGGTGTTCTGTTTCAGAGTCATTGATATAGTAAATAATGTCTATTAGATGAAAAATAGGTGCATTTCAAAGCCTAGTTCTGCTGTTCTGGATTTATGTTTGAGGTAGAATGTACTGAGGAAGGGTGTTTCTTTTCTGGTGTTATGAGGGTGTTTGTGGCCCACGTGTGTTGAAAAGACAATAAAGGATACTGTGTCCCGGCAGAAGCTTTTGGAATAGAGCATCTGATCCTGAAGGCTCCATTTGAAACAGCTGGTCACTAAGACCCATTTAGTTATTAAGAGTAATGCAAGAAGGTAAATATTTCCTAATGAGTTAAGATGGGACAATTGGGATCTTAATCCCTCAGGTTTCAGCTTTGACACAGGACAACTCTCAAATCAGTGTTGCAGCCACTGGAAAGTCGCCTTTGGTTCCCCGAGGCTCCTCGCTTGTGAGGTGGAGCTCAAACTGTAGCTCTATGTGGCTTTTGTGGGAGACAGAGCTTGGAAGAAAGAGGTTTGCCTGGGGCCTACATGTATGGTTGATGCCCTGTGCTGTTCCTGCTTTCAGTCTTTTGCTTGCTCTTACTCATGCCAGGGAACTTTCCCCCACCCCCAAGGCTTGGGGTAGGGTCAGATGGGGCAATGGGGTTGCACTGAATCTCTTGGCAAATGCCCAAGATCACCCTTGGGACTTGTATTTCAGTTCATGAAACACAGAATGCAATTATTTACAGAGGAGTTTACCGCAAATACTGCGAGTCTAAAGAAGTGAGAAAAGAATACATGTTAATAATGAAACCTTGGCCACTTGTGTAAGTCCAGCTGTCGCTATATTACTGCATAGCAAATGCTGTTTATTCTGGCCTGCAGTAGCATCCAGAATGATTTGGCATTTTTGAAAGTATTTTCTCTCTAACACTTGTCATTATCATTTAGTGTTTGACATACACAAGTGAAAATAGAGGTGTTAATGATGGATGAGTTTCCTGAGGAAGATGAGGGAATTCACATAAATCTTATTCCGTTCTCTTTTCACTACTGGTACAGCTATTCTAGCCCCGCTATGTCCAGGCAGATCCAAGAAAAGAAGTAAAAATAAAGGATGAGAGGGTTCTAGCAGGCAGTATCTTGAAGAGCTGTGTTCTGTTTTCTAGCCAGTTTTTTTAGCTCTCCTGACATAAAAAGGCAACAGCTACTGAAGCTATAATATTTACAGAACATAAACTTTGAACAGATGCAAGAATAACTCTGACACACTAACGGTGATGCCACTGCTTGTATTCAGTTCTGTTGGGTGCCAGCTGCAGCCTCATGACAGTGGTTTTGGCCCTGAAACATGAGCCTATACTGGAGTAAGGCTGGTTGGCACCTAAATTTCCAGCTTCTTCTTGAAGGTGTCAGTCACACCAATGACACTGAAGCAGTAGTAGAAAGATGAGACAGCTAAGAGAAAAAAACCAAACCTATCTTACTTGTTTTATCTCTCCCTTTGAGTAAAAGACAGGCAGGATGAGTAGTCAAAATAATTAGAGAAGGTGCTTGCTGCAGGATCTGGGAGAGGGGCCTTGGCATGGGGCTAAACCAGCACACGCACATCGATAGTGGTGGGTTAATCATACACTGCCTGGTTTATCAGTAACTGCAAGAGACGCAGCAATAGGAAGCATTTGGGAGAACAGGCCTCCTGAGGTTTGGCACATTGGATTTGTTCATCCTGGGAGGTTGAGTGCTTAAGATAAAAAGGTTCCTCAAACCATGAAGGAGTGAAGGTGCACAGCAAGACTACTTGTGAGGAATTGACTTCTTGCGGGAGACACTGGAGCTATATCAGAGTGAGTGTGGCTGGACTTCAGAAGAGGGACAGAGGGATCCAAGGCTCATGCTTTTCAACCTGACATGGTGCTGTGTGAACAGTCCACTGGAGTGTTCCAGCTGTGCTTCTGCTGAGATCGGTTCCTGAAAAAGGACCAGTAAAGACAAAGTGGCACTGACCAAGATTACAACAGAAAATGCTCTCTTCTCTATGCACAGAAGGGTTGGGACTCCTGAAAACAAAATAAGAAAACGAAAAAGAGGAGAGTAAAATCAGAGAGAAGGAACTGACAAAGGAAACTGGAAGTTGCCACAGCAGAACACGCTATTGATCTAGTACAGTGCCAACAGGAAACACTGATCCTAACATGTATTTTGCCACGTCTATTTAGCTACTCCATGGCTTTAACTTCTACTCAGCGCAGTTCAGAAGTAAATCACTTGAAACTGTACCACATTGTGAAATCTGGGCAAACTGGGAAAAGAACAACGTAGAAGAAGATAAATGTTATATTTGTGTTCCATTGGTTTCATACTGTTCTTATTTTCAAACAGGTGACTCAGGCATTAGAAATTCCCTTTTGCAACATTGTTAGGGAAGCTGCAAGCTGTATAGAAGCATTGCCACAGAGGGGACGAGAGAAGAGAGCACGATGGCAAAAAGAAGTGTAAAATTTCATCCTGGATGCAAACAGAACCCTGTTAGTCTTTTTGGAGGTGTGGGGGCACAGGAGGTGCTGTGGGCCGGTCTGCCAGTGTTATTGCAGAATAAATGTCCATATGTGAAACTCCTCTTCTTAAATAACATGTTACATGAGCTCTGTGAAGCTCTCTCTTTTTCTGTTAGGTAGATAGATAGTGAAGGCCAGTTTTGCAAATGAAGAGTAGTAAATGGATGAGCAAAAACATCCCAGGCCAAATCAGCAGCCAGTTGATGGCCAGGAGTCAGTCTCATCAGTGCTCGACTCTCACCCAGATGCAACTTCTGTTGTAGCATCTTCAAACTTAAACTGCAGAATTTTCTTATGGACACCTAAGTGGTTTTTAGTGTGGAGAAGAGACGATACCCAATTCCATTAATGTCAGAGAATTGCAAAGTTATGATCGAAACGCACAACTGCCAGTGCAGAGTTTGGTCTTCCATCACTTCCAGCACACTCCGGGTTTTGATGTTTTCCATCATTGCCTTTTATTTTTGCAGATCGTCTGCTTCTGCCTGATGCTTTCCCTCACCCTACAGTTTCTTCACAGCTATGCAAAACAAAGTAGAAAGCTTAATATAACTGTACTAGTCATGCATCATATTACTTGTACATGCAGATTTATTTAGATTATTAATTAGTTATTCCCCTAAGGTTTCAGACATCCTGATATTAACAAGCATGGTATGAAAACATCAGTGACATATGTTTATATCCTGTGTTCAGATTCTTGCAGAAAATAAGATCTTATATCACAGTTGTTAGCATTTAAGCCTTAATTAACACTATAGAGTTGTAAAAACATCAGTATAGTCTCTGATTTTTCTTTCCCTATCTGATCATATGGCTCTTGCTTCAGCATCTTGGACATGCCTCCCTTGAAGCTGGACAGAGAAGCTGCGGTAACAATCACTGGCAGCTCTTCACGCTGATAACGTATCATGTTGATTCATTAGAGGGCATTGTGTGTGTGTGATGTGTCTTCATCTAGAATTACAAAGACAAGCTGTATCTGGACAGGTTTTTTGGAAAGAAATTGTAGTAAATTGAAGTAATTTGTGCATTTTGCTGACAAGGCTGCTATTTCTGTCAGGTGGTTGTGGTATCCAAATTACCTCATTTTAAATTACCTTTCACGGTATCTTGTGAAAATGTTGACTGGCCGTGTTAACCTCTGTTAAGTGGAGAGACTGATGTGTTTGTTACCTGGACATACCTGCCCAAAAGCAGCTGTTACTCTTTTCTTCTGTAGAGATGGAGGGTCAGAATTAACAAAGAATGGAAAGTCAATGCAAACAATTGCTACTTATTTTGGGAAGCATCCTTTACATTTTGACACCACTACCAATGACTCCTGAAGATGCTCTATCTGCTTAGATGTTTTTTCACCACGGCTGAGTAGTTGTTCACAGAGACTTGAAAGTCAGTTCTAAGGAATTCACCAACTCACAACACAAAGAATATTACAAACAACCACGGGTACTGAATCTGCAACGAACAGAACAAACTCATTACAAAAGAAACTGTTAGGATCGTTGTCCCTGCATTTCTAGGATACCATCTTGTTTGATGATTCTTCAGTAATCTTAGCAGAACATGCAAAGCATCAATGCAAAAAAAAAGAAAAGATCAGCCAGATAAAGGTTCTGGATTGCCAGTTTTATTGCTCTTCTTCACATTAGTTAACCAACCCACAAAAACATTCTTTTCAAATGCACAATTTCATATCACTATCAGGCTACTAGCTAGGAACTTCCTTCAAAGTAAGTTAATTCCATGTCTTTTTTTTTTTTTAATTTTAAAAGGTAGCTCTAATTCGTACAGTAACAAAATTAAAAGGATTATCCACTGTCCACCCTACTATTTTGAAAATAGTTTTGTACGTATGCATTGTATTTTCTTTAAGAATGGTAATTGTAGCAGACAACCTCTCAATTCTTCTGAAAGCTTAATATTAGCAGCTGATACTGCCAGCTGGAGTACTCACCACTTCTGAAAGGAGCTTTTCCATCTTTTATCAAAAGAATGGCTGATGCCAGGCAGACAGAACTCTGTAAGACTGAGGAAATGTTTTCTATCAGGCCTTTTCTGCACCTTCAGCTTAAGTAACCATTTGACTCCGAGACTGAGGTTAATGTTTACTTTGTATGATTTCTGTTGAATGATGCTTTTGCAGCAATGAGTGATTAGAATGGATGGGTTAAATATTTCAATGACTCAATAGGAGAGGTCCCTTTGAATGGGACCATTTTGTAGCAGGAGTGCTCCCTATTTTGATATAGGGAGTAAAAACAGTTTGAATATAAAATCTAAGCCAGGTTTAGGTTGCTGTAAAAACATTCACACTGTAATATCAAAGCTTCTTCTGTGGCTACTCCTTTAGAAATAGCAGACATTGGCTGTCACAGCTTCTGCTTTTTGATTTTGGGGCAGTTATTTATAAAATGGGCTGAATTTTCAAAGTGTCTGCTCTCTCAGTACTGTTTGAAAGTGCCTTACTCCCAGTATTAGTTCAGGGCACTGGTCCTCTAGCTCTCCATACTGCCT
Organism: Baryphthengus martii; assembly: GCA_013396935.1. Lineage (NCBI taxonomy): Eukaryota > Metazoa > Chordata > Aves > Coraciiformes > Momotidae > Baryphthengus > Baryphthengus martii. The sequence goes on along the minus strand of VWZK01016465.1, from coordinate 110,079 downwards.
GTGTGTTCGTTAACCCTCGTGCCATCCATCGGGTACCCAGAATAAGGCTGAATGTGCTACTTACACTACAAAAAACTTGTTCCAGATTTTGCTACAACTGATATGCATGGAGGGTGCAGGCAGTTTGCTCCAGAGAATGCAGATGACAGTTCTTCTGTACCAAGTGCCCAGGCTGGTGCCTGACAGTCATTATAGAGACAGTAAGGACATATAGTTACTTGATGTTAACTCAAGGAAATGGAACAAAATTGAGTTCTCTTTGTCATTCTACCCAATATTTGCTCATGTGCAGTTTTCATGTCAAAACTAAGCTCTTTGCAGTGTGATATCATAAACAAGTGACATGAAACTTGTTTGCAAGAACTGTGTTTATGTTTCATTCTCTCTTCATCCTGCTCTTAATCCTGAACAGAGCTTTTTTACAAAGTAACAAACACAAAGACAAATCCTGTTTCTCTAAAACCACAGCAAATAAGAAAGACTTGAAATAAAATTGACGTATTATGCTTGAATTGAAGAAGTGTCTGTAGTTACTAATGTCTTCTTGCTACAGAGCTGTCCCAGGAAGGAGTCATTGCCTCTCACCATGAAAAGCAAAGATAAGATACAAAATAGGACTACTTAGATTAATGACAAACTACCTGTGGATTACTTTTTGGATTATATTTTATTGAGAAAAGCTTAGCTTCGTTTTGATCTTGACACAGGGCTTTTTGTCAGTGGAAGTTGCTTATGGTGGCCTATCAGAGCTTGGTGCAGAAAGTCTTTTCTTCGGTAGCGTTTTTCTCTACAGTCTGATGACGTTTCTTCTTAAATTGACGTGTTTTGAATTCTTCTGTGATTTCAGAGGTTGACTTCCCTTTTGTTTCTGGGAGTAACAGGTAGATGAGAACTGCTGAAATGACCAGGACAGCAATAAAGATGAGGAAGCAAAAAGGACCAAGAAGCATCTGGAGATAAAAACAGAAGAAGATGAATGATGTTTCTGATAACACTTGCCTTATAAATTCTCAAAAATTGTTGATTTGTCCCTGTGAAATAAGGAATAAGTTTATTTTACAGAAGGAATATTTATTTATCTTTTCAGTCTGTTTTTGAGGCAACAGATGATATCTGAAGTCTAGGGAAGTGTTTTACGTAAATGGTCTCCATATGCCAGTAGCAATAAGGGATTCACAGCTTTGATCATCTGCAAGGTATTTCATCTTACTCCCTGTCCAGACCAGCCTAGAAAAACAGTTTAAAATGATAAAGGCAAAGAGAAGATTTAAATCAAATTACATACAACAGCAAAGGGGAAAATCATTCCGGTGAAAGTGAGGCCTAGCCAAATGATGATTCCACCAATTACAAAAGCAGAGGACCTTGTTGAGAGGGTGAAGATTTCATTCATGACAGATGCAACAGCTCCAGCTGAGGAAAAAACATAAACAAACGATAGAAACATTGCAGTTAACCGTTTTCCTCAAAATGAGTGAACTGGTATCACTGGTCAAACAGAGCCCCAGTAAGTCAGGCTATTGTGAGATCATCTAAATTTGAGCAGCACAGCCTTCTCTATCTGAATTCCCCTACAGACTTCTCCTGTGGTCCATGGAGAGAGATGGACACCGCTGAAGTGCAGTTGTTATCCCCATAAGATGTACAAAATACAGAGATGAATGGCCCACAGACACCTGGGTTCTGCTACTGTGGGGGCTCTGTTGGGTTTTCAAGACATTCATGGTCCTCATATACAGCCCTTACAATAACGATGGCTGCCGTTTGAATTTAGGGACTGTAATAACTAAAGGTAGTGTTTAGTCAGGGAACTTCCAGAGTAAATATTAGTCTTAAGCAAGGAGGGTCCTAACAGACACCTGTAAGTTTGGTGCTGGCATTATCGGTATAGGTGCTTCAGAGTGACATCGAGAGAGGATGAGAAAGGATGGAGCAATGCTGAGAGATACTATGTGTGCTATCAAGTATCATTCTTTAATAGAGTAGGATTATACAGGTGAGTTGGGAAGAGTGATATTTTAGAAGAGGCTACCTCTGCCCTTTGGCAAAGACAAGAGATGGACCAGTTGAGCTTGCATGTACTGAGCAGCAATCATGCTCTCCAAATCAAGTCGTAGTGAATTGATTAACAGGTGTTTTTTTGGCTTGAACTCATAATCCAGTGAGAGGAAATACGGTCCTGATTCATCAGTGTCTGAATCATTCCAAATCATTTATTAAAGAAATTGTTTCTGGGGTGATTACTGCATCAAAAACTTGACTCTCTCGATTTCAGTCCAAACTAAGCTGTTGATTTTCAGAGATATATTCACACAAACTAGTTCTACTTCCATACATTCATGGCCTGTGCTTATCCATGCACTCCAGGGTTTCATGTTGTTGTTTTTATTGTTGCACTCACCTGGTCCTATTCCATAAGCAATGATGAATAAAAAGATGAGAATAACACTGCAGTAACGCATCCAGAGGAACCGATCCTAGACGAAGGTGAAAGGAGGGAAGAGAATGAAAATTAATTTTATAGCTGTAGCACAACTGATCCAAATGTGTAGAAGAAGCAATATTTATGAAAAAGCCCATGACACTGAGCTCTGTAATAGATGCTCACTAAAACTACTTATCTTTCTGTACTGAATACAGGGGAAGTAGCCTGCAGAGCCATATCTACAGAGGTGAGTAGAACTGCACTCTGGTCTGAAAAACAAGTAACAAATTCCAAGCTAATGATAGCATGGGGAAAGTTGTTACGAATTTAACCTAATTATCTTCTTGAATTTGACAACTTCAGAGAAATGTTTAAATCTCTGTGAACCAGAAGATATCTGTGAAAGAGAAAGAAGCTGAAGATTTATAGGCTAAGACCAAGATTGCAATGCAGTGCAAAATATCGGCACTGCTGAAGTCATGACACCTCTGTACTTCCCACCATCCTCTCTGGAAGTAGCTGGAGAGCTGCACTATGTAGCTAGATCACTTGTGTCAAGGGTAGAAATTGGCGGCTGTTGGAAGGGTCAGTACACGCTGCTTCTGCTGCAGGAGGCGTGGGATAGCAAATGCGAAAGGTGACAGCAAAGATGCTCATCTAGGGATTTAAAGGACAGCAGAACAAAACACAGGTGAGGTTTGGAGAGGTCAGGCAGGCAGAGAGCTGGAGGAAATCTCTGCCAGGCCAATGACTTTACAAAATGTTTTCCAATGGCAGTTTGAAAGCCTGATTTAAAAAGATAAACTACAGAACACAACGAAGAAAATCTTTCAGAAGGGCTAAGAGTTCATATTCAGAAAATATTCTGACCTGCTATTTTGGACATGAAAGCTAAGGCTGGCTATCTGCTGTCCTGCACAAAGAATTCTGGTGCAGGTCCACTCACAGAGAGACATTTGCTTACACTCAGGAGAAGGCTTGTTTCAAGCAACACCAGTATCAGTGCCATCACCAAATAACCTCCCCACAGGAGCAAGCGGCGTCCAAAACGATCAATAATGGAGCTCTAAAGAATAAAAAAAAAATGCCTATCACCGAGAATGGCAAAATCTATCTGTCAGCCATGCAACAAATCAAGAATTCTTCTTGAGTTCTTTTTACTTTAGAGAACACAAATCTTAATGGTACCAAGTTTGTTGTTTATTGAATTCCTCCTAGCCTCTCTAACACTATGAATTACCACCTCTGCCCAGCATTGTGGCTACTTTTTCACAAAGTATAATCAATGGAAACATGTCAAAACTCCATTCAAATATACAGATATACACAAAGATGTCAAAATAAGTATACATACTTTTCATTTATTTCATTTATTTTCTTTATATCTGTGTGAATAGCAGAGAGATTAATATAAGAAATCATGGAGAATGCAGATGGGAAGAAAGGTGTTACAGGTGGGACAAAATTTGGAGCAGATGGCAACAACCACTTTACAGACTTACACAGTACCACAGAAAATTTCTTTAGTTCATAAGGAGAAGATTTATTTTCTTTAAGGAAAATTAGACTCAACTCACATGTACTTTAACTCTTAAATTCCCCAAAAGTTCTGACTTACACAGAAGATGACAGAGATGAGCTCAGAGACTGCAACTCCTAGAGATACATATGGGATTATGCTTTCCTGCAGGTTGGCTGTCCGAAAAATTTCTGAGGTGTAAAAGGTGATCTGGGAAATAAGCAGCATTTTCAAAATTAAGCATAGTCAGTAGTTGTGATATGTGCTTATCCAGCAACCCTTAGAACTACATTTGTCATCACTGCAAAAGCAGCGGTGCATTATTTAAATTCAGTTTAAGGTTGCATATCTTCTTGAGACTTGAAAAATCAAAAGGTTAATGGAGATGATGAAAAGAGATTTGGAAGTCTAGAAATAAAAAAAAGAGGAGTTGAAAGGAGCGTGCTGCCTGTAATACATAGGGGAAAGATGTTACTGCAGAAGTCAAAGAAAGCGGAACTGAAGTCTAGATAAATAGATCTGTGGATTGTAGCCTTAGGGTGTCTATAACCCTTTCGTTTACAGAGTCTTTGATAATACCACTAGGGGAATGAACGTAACAGTGTCCTTGCAAGAGTTTATGCTGAGCTGGATCTATTGTATTCCCACCTGGAAAGGTCCCTTAAAAGTAAGAAGAATACTAGTGAAGATACCACAGATCTTCATAATACAGTGGGCTCTGTGTGAGGAGGAATAATATAGATCCAGAAGAAAGTGACGAGTTGGATTTGTGGCTCTTTGGTTACTTAATAGTAGATTTAAGCATGGAAATCGGGTATACTCAACTGCACTCAGGCCACAGAGCTGTAGGCTCAGTAAGACGAGGAGCATGGTACTCAGCTGCCGATGCACGGATCGTTCTTTCAGCACCTCTAGGACATTCATGATTTTAGTGCCTTTTGTGACAGCCTTTTCCTTCATCATGTCATCAAATTCTTTGTGATAATTTCCTTCTCCCCAGAGTTGCTTCATGGCTACAGAAGAGACAGAATGAAGCATACTCCTCCATCATCTGATCCACTCTGGAGTCCTGTTTTCAGCTTTTAATGATATGAAACATTTGTAATTCACTCCATTCTTTGATTCATTAGTTGCTGTGCAAATAACTAGAACATTACTTGCTAGAACATATTGAAACTCTCCTGGAAAAGGGCTTTCAATTTGCTGTAGTATTTAAGAGTAGCTTTTAAATATTTCTGTTGACTTTGTTTGGTATGGAGGACTTCAATCATGTAATTATCCAGAAATCTGTAATTGGCTAATAGAAAAGCTGATTCCTTCTATTACCTTCACTTTCCCAAGAGTTATGCTTTAAAAAATTAAGGATCTAAAGCTTTAGTTTACCTTTCAAGCAACCAGCCTTGTCTCCTTTTTGCAGCAAGAGATAGGGAGGGGACTCAGGAAAGAATGGCAAAAGGAGCAGTTGAATCAAAGCCACCAACCCAGAGTAGGACAATAGCACATTCCACATGTCATCAGTTCCTAAAAGATCTCTATGAAAGCAAATTAGAATGTATTTATAGTCCAGTACAATTATAGCCTAGAATTAGTTTGGTATTTTCTCCGCCTAGACTAGCTGAAGAGACACAATATACATACAGACCTTGAAAAGATAAATTGAAATAGAATATGTTTAGGCTAGAGAAAGGAAAATGGACTAAAACTTTATTTCTACTGAAAGACTGAGATTTTTCCTTCAATTTGAATATTTTCTAGAGATCAGTAGAATTTGAATATTCCCACAACAGCCCTCTGAACCAATATTGCAATTCTGTGTGAGGTAACCAAGAAATTAGTAGAGATTTCACATCTCAGAAGTTTACTAAGAGTGTTTATATGAAATCTTTTCTTATTAACTTTATCAGAGAGACTGCACCTCCAGAGATGGATTCATCCTTTCTGAAGAGAAGGTCCTGTCTCTCCCCAGTGAATGGCATGGAAACTTCAGTGGCTAGTATGGGTTAGGAGCATCCTTTGTATACTCTCAGTGTATGCCTGTTTCTAGGACTGGGAGCACAACACTTCCTGGCCATACAGAAGACAAATAAATAGAAAACAGGATGAGAAGGAGTAGCACAAGTACCGTAATCCGAGAATTCTTGCTACAGCTTTTCCCAGTGCAAGAAACATAGTGGAGGTCACGTTTACAAATCCACGCAACTTCTTAGGTGAGATCTCTCCGGCGTACTGAACATGGGCATTCATATTTATTCCTAAAATGAAGAAGACGTGAGAGAGCTAAAGCTATAGAAAGTGAGAGGGAGGATCCCTTTCCATTTCACCTCAGCTAAAGGTAGCTCTCTTCATTCCCTTCTGAACTGTTTGCTACATATTCTCTACAGTAATGGGCTGAAAATGTACCTTTTACTTTAAGCAAAGTGTTTAGCTAATCCATCAGATCTCTCTCTCAAACCTCTTGAAGGCAAGGGACAGCTCATCTTACCTTTTTTTAATCTGTTCCTTGTTCCGCTGGGGTTACTGTGCATGCCTGGGTACTCCCAACAGGAAGATTTCTGTATCCACCCCAAGGAAGTCACATTAACATGGAGTAGTGGAGAGTCCTACCAGCACTGATGCCCTCGAGGAAGCGCCCGATCAGGATCATCTCAAAAGACTTGGCTCTCCTACTGAAGCCAGTATGCAGCGTGGCTATTATTAGGACCACATCGTTGAACAGAAGACATTTCTTCCTGCAACAGCAAACAACGTGTGGATATGATCCATATTTTACCTTTTCGTCTTTGACTAATGTCTGCCCGTTCTCTGGGTTTACAGACCAAGTCACATCTGTATTTACATCCACTGCTTATAGGACATCTTATAGGACAAGTAATATTTAATTGTTGCAGCCCTGAGTAGCGAGCAGTTGAGAAATATACTTACTTTCCATATTTTGCAGTCAGGTACCCACTACACAGACACCCTGTCATCCCACCTACGCAATATATAGACACGATGAAGGACCATAGTAAGGTGAGTGTCTCCTGATGCAGCACAGAACCGTATCGCTCCAGCCAAGTTTCGTTGATAAACTTCTGAATGTACTGCGACAGAAAATGCGATTTTCATTCTGCCGAGGCATTCATCACAACAGTTCTTCATAATGTTTACAACTTAAAAAAATTAGATGCATAGTCGTTACTAAAAGCATGACAATGGGACCCTTGCTTGCAAACAAGGATTGATATTTCCTCTCATACGGCCTGATAGCATAAGAGAATCTTTCAGAAATTAATTATACCCTTTAGTCTATTGAATCCTGTCTCTCCTGCACCAAATTATTGGGACCTTTTATTGATTGTAGTGACGTGCAAATGTTCTTGTTGCAGGTAGTGGATATAAAAAGAAAAGGGCTGAACTGGAGGCTGAGACTCAGTTAGTTCTTACATTTTTTTTCTCCATGACATAATCTTTAAGGAGGGTGTTTCAATATGTTATTTCCATATAACTCTGTGGGAAGTTGTCTTTGGAGCACAGCTCCTAACAATGATGTAAACTCATTTTGTCCTTTGCCCACGGACAGTATGGCATCGGAAAGAGCTGGGAAAAAACTCACGTAGCAACTCCTAATAGATTTTTTAGCATCTTCAAAGTGTAAGGCCTAGTCTCATGAGGAGCAGTTACTGATGTGGTTTTATGAATGCTTTGCTTACCGGAGAAGTATAATTGATCACAGACATTTGAAAGCCAGATAGGTGGGTTCCACCAATTCCTAGCACCACAATCATTAGCAGTAGCTTCCGGTATTGAACCTGTCAAAGATGATGAAACACATTCTAAGTTCCTGATACCAGCATGGCTTTCAGATCATGGGTTATTTTATTAGATCTTATATCTTCACATTTCTGTGATAAAGAAGCCTTTAAAATCCAAAACCCCATATTAAATTTTTCAATAATCAAGCAAAGTTGTAGGGAAATTGTTAAGATGCACATTCCTTTATGTTCCTCTCCTGGTTATTAGCGACCTGAAAAGATGCAGTCTCTAATTCTGTTAGTTCTGCTAGCCACAGAAATGAAAAATAAAACCATAAAAGCCTTGTTCAGATAGTTTGTGTTTGCTTTTGTACTAGTACAAAGCTACAACTTTCTTGAATCCCTTTTTTTTGTTCAACTTTGCCTCCTCAGTGACATTGTTCACCAGCTTCCAGAGATGAAACAAGTCTGTCCTCTTAAAACTTTTTTTTTTTAATATTTCACTTTTATTGTCCTTACAGGAAACTGCATTTTTGGAGTCCCTACTTGAATGACTCCTATTCGAAATGCATATTGCCATGATGTACACTGGATTTTAGGGCACTCTTCACAAGCACTTCTGTTTCCAGTCATTTAGGTCACACTAAACCAGTGTAATCAAATATCTTTGAGAGTCCAGGGCAGTAAAGTAGAAGGATTTTTCCCGGTTTTTCTTTTTCTTTGCCACTACTTTCTCCATCTCCCTCAAAGTGCCTATTCTTTCCTGGTTTCCCGGGTCCTCTTTTAAACCTCTCACTCTTCAGTATTTCTAACATATTTTCAGGAGATGCCATGCAGTCAGTCTTATTGCTGAATCAGTGTTGTTCCAAGCATGTGATCATTTTTATTACAAGAAAGACTGTTTGATTCTCTGTGCCGTAATCTTTAAAGATCATGCAACTGTTAGTGACTAGGACTAGAAGACAAGAAGTTGGATACTCACCAGGTCTGAGAGGAAACCAGCCATTTCCCCTTGAAAACCTGCCTGCTCTGAAAGCCCTTGTCAAATCTGTCAGAGGAGAGGTATGTTTTCAATGCTTAGATTGTAAGAAGTTGGGATCATAGCACTGGAGTTAAATTCTAACTATGTGGCTTTCAGTTAATTGTGTCCCCCTCCAACACTGGCCAGGGCCTGTTCTTGCTGGTTTAATTATTCTAAGACCCAGATATGCCAAGCTGATTACAACATTGGTAAATGTTTATTCTTCTTGTATTGGGAGCGATCCCCCTTACTTGCACTGCACAAACAACGGTGTGTTCCTGTTGTGTGAGGAATCAGATGGTGCTACCATCTTTCCTTTAGGGGAGCGGAGTCTCTTCACCTCTCTGATCAGCAGCCTAAGCGGAGGGTGATTCGCCCTCTCCAGCCTGCTACGGTGATAAGCCACTTAGTGTTGTAGCTGAGCTGTAACATCTCTTCTTGCATGCTGTGAGATTTTCAATTGCTTGAAGCGATTTGAACAGCTTCTCAGTTGCAGGACATGAAGTATCTGAATGTTGGCATGTTGGGTCCTTGCTAACATGAGTTCTTATAGAGGGTCACACCATTTCCAGAACCACTCAGAAGCCTCACTCTTACCTCTCTGTGACAATGGAGATAGATAGACTACTGTGGGCCGGGGCGGGATGTTCATTCCGTTGTGGCTGAGAATTGATTTTGAATCAGCTAAAGACTTGACTATTTACAACTAGTGTAAGTTAATTCTTGCTTCCTTCAGGCTTCTATGTATGACATGTAACATTTTGTACTACACTGAATACAACATAGTTCACTCTATGCTACAAAGGTTTACCTGTCTATGATTAGTGCCAAAATGAGAGGTGGGAAGGTAAGGTTATGGTTCTGAAGGCAACAGAAGCTTTGCTCAGGAGCATTGTGGAATAGCTGACAGTCCTCCTACTGTTTCCTTTCCGCAGCCCCACACTGTCCGGTGAGCCATGTGCCCTGCAGCACAGGCTGAGCTTGCTGAGTCACACCTTGACCTTTCTCCTGCTGGATGTCCCAGTACCACCTGCTCTCCAAGCCCTCTGCCCGGGTGTCTTGTTGCACATCAGTACGGTGAATAATTCAAGCTGAATTCTTCTTTCTGTCCATTCTATTTTCATTGTCCCTGAAATCTCCATCACCTGCACATCAGCTGTGGTCACGCATTTGACATGTCTTCCCTTCTCAGCAGAGACTCCACAGAATGGTTTCACTTCCTTTTCTAAAACATCCCAGAATATACCCTTCTCTTCAATTTGTGCTGAAAAAAATCCCTGTCTTTACTTAGATTATCTCTTGCTTCTTATAAATTCCTCCTCTCAATCTCCAATCACTTCACTTTCCTTTTAACTTCTGTTTCCTGTATCAAATTTGAATATCATATCCTATTTCCAGACCTTTTCATGCTATACTATCCCTTACAAGTCCATTTTTCTTTTTCTTTTCCCTCTCAGAGGGATTCTGCAGCACTAACAGCAAACCATTTTGCTAGACTCAGACAGCAGGGTTCAGGTGCCTTAGAGTGGGGCCATGGGCAGGGAGCGGATGAGCCTGAAGGAACTAGAGGGGAAAGGAGGATTTGTTCTTTGAGCTGAGGGTGGGAAGTTTGGCTGCTGGAAGGAGGAATACACGTGTCAGCTCTGGATCTCTCTGGAGGGGTTTTAAACACTGTTTGTGGCTAGATTTTAACATTTGGTTGATCAAACAGTCCTGGCAGAGCCCTGTTTCTCTTCTCCTGTTGTCTGTGTTTCCCTGAGAATACTCAGGCTGCTGTCTCATTTCTATCTCATCTCACACTTTTGTTCAGTGCTGTAATATGGAAAAAAATGAAGACTTATAGCTCTTATTTTCCTAAAGAGCAGGACAGGACAAGTCTTTCCACCTAGGATTTGAACACTATAAGAAATGTGCTTATTCCAGAGCCAGTACTTAGCTCACCCAATACTCCTGACTTGGAGGAATTTTGTTTTCAAAGACACCATGTGTTGCACTGGTGTGATCCTGGAAATCAAACAGATACACTGCAGATTCACAAGTCCTTCTTCAACCTTTATTCCCAATCCATGCCAGTTTATGGCAGTGTTAATGATTTACCACCCTTTCCCTCTTGCAGACAGTATTTACTAGGTGGAGGGAGGAAGGGAAGAAGTCAGGAGTGCTGGACAAGACCACACTGTAGAAAGATATGTATAAAGAAATGAATTTTCAGCGTCTTTTAAGACACTAAAAACTTCCTCACTGGGAACCAGTAAGGTTAAGAAAGATCATATCAAATAAAGACTTTAAAATAATCAAGGTATTGCTAATGAAAAAAGAGAATCCGCTTTTCTCTGTGGATTAGCCCACTCATCATTTTCTGCAGCTCGGTTTTCTTCACTCATGCTTTCTTTCAGTGCTGACATGTCCTTGTTTGTCCCAACACAAGAATCTCAAAAATCTAGCCAATGTACCTTATTATCAAGCAAGGGATTTGTCTTGAGGTGACAGGTTATGCTTGGATGCTTCTCTAGCATAGTGCCTCTTTTACACCATCATCTTATACCTCCTTTATACTTTTTTTCTTCAGGGGTAGCAAGGACCTCCTTCACCCAAAAAAAAAAAAAAAAAGGACAAAGACCATGCTGCAGGTCACAGAATTGTGGTCATAAGCTCATCAAGAAAGTCCTAGTTGCCCCTGTATCATGTACTTGCTCTCAAGTGTGATTGTAAGAAGGGGACACTGCACACCAGTTCTGTCTACTGATAGGCAAGGTACTCTTCTTCCACCAGATTAAAGAACTAAACACTTCTTTTCATTTGGACTGAATCTCAAGTCAGCACTGACTTGTTAATAGGAGAAGATAATTTCAATGTGAAAGCTCTGTCTTCTTTTTCTCTCAGTTTCACAAGTACGCTCTGTATCTGAACCTTCCACACTCACTTCCACCAATAACTGTGGAGTCCTGTTTTTGGTGAGAAAAATAGCAGATCCTGTGTATTCAGTTTACACAGCTGCTAACGTACAGGGACTGACAAAGATCTTATTTCTTTATACTGTGTTTAATCTTTTTTCTGCAGAGGATTTGATTCAGACCATATTTCAGCAGTTGGAGAGAACCACCGAGTTCATCCTGCACCCTGCACTACAGATGATTATTTTTAAAATACACATTGGTGCTGCTTGTGAAATAATGGATTCTCTCTTGCTTGGTGAAGCTTCTGGGCACCACAGTAATAAAAGACCAAAATATGGAGTGGAGAGTTTGTTATTAAAGTCTAGTAACAGTCATCACTGAGCAGTTACTCTGCTGTAGATCTGTCTGTCTCTTCTTTCCACGGTAGTTCAGGCGGTTGAACTCCTCCATGACCTGCAGCATTGTCTTTCCTTTTGTCTCTGGCATCACCAGGAAGACGTAGATAGCCATGGACAGACAGTATGTCAAGAAAATGATAAAACAGAAACTACCAAGAGCTTCCTATAGGAAAAGAAAGAGACAAAATGTGTTCATATAAATTCATCTGGATTTCTTTCTCTTATGATATGGAGTTTCTGGGTTTGTATTTACTAAAAATCTTGGACAAGGATTCGGTTGATGTAAATCCTGCTTGCTGCCACCTGGAGAACACACTGAACGGTAAAATGAGCTAATTCTTCTTTCTTGTTTTAAGGGGGAAAGCTGTATGCTCAGCAGACATTGGATGTCATCCTTTGACAACCCAGAGAAGTGCTGAGTTTCAGTTACTCTTCCTTTCTTCTCCATCCTTCTCAGTCAGTGCTAGACTGGGGAAGGTACGTAATGTGTTAGCTCTGGCTCTCCTTGCACAGCCCTGAATGACAAAGGCTTTAGTTTCCTGCTACTTACTAGTGCTGGTGAGATCTCTGGGACTGCCTGTTTTCCACATTACCCCAAAGGAGATGCACACACAGGACAAGGAGGGAAAAGAAGGGAGCCCCTCACGACATACAAATCATGTGCGATAGTGTTGGCACCTCTGTCACTGCTTCCGTGTTTGCCAGTGTCACACTCTGTGTGTAGGGTTAGGAGCATTTTGTGTGTTGGTTTACCACAATTTCACCAGGTATCTGGGTAAAAATAAAGAGGCCATCACAACTGCAAGTAGTTTGGGCTCTGTCCTTTGCATGAAGTGTTGAAAAAGAGAAGCACGTTCTGGGCTCAAGGAGGGTCTAGCCTCCTCTGAACCGAAACAAAACACCCTACTTTGCTTACCACAATGAAAGGGAACAGAAGTCCAAGGATGAAGAGTAGGATCCAGCTTACAACACCATTGAAAACGTAAGCGGCTGGTCTGTATGACTGAATAAATATTTCTGTGACTAAGGGGCATAATACTCCAGCTGAAAAAAATGTTAGAGAGAAAAAGAAGTTTAGAAATTTCACAAGATGCCTCTGTAACTCACAGTTCATATTGCTACATAAATTAACGATTTTAACTGACCTGGAAGTGTTTGAGGTGCTGCTTGGCTCTTCAGGAGGAAGGCAGGTAGGAATGCAATAGGAAATGGAGTTTTACCTCCTACCACACATGGAGGGGAATATCTACCCCTGTGCTGAATCAGGAGTAGGGATTCACGCTAACTGTGGAACAGCTATGCCTGGGACCTCTCCTAAAGGCTGCAGTGAGGAAGGAATCAGTATATGAAACCATTCTAGTAGAAATACCAACCTGGCCCAATGCCAAAGCACATGATGAAAATAAAGATGAGTGCAACAGAGCAATATGGTACCCAGGAAAAGGAATCCTACGGTAGGAAATGAAAGGCAAATAAAATCAGAAATTAAAATTTATTTATCCAGCTCCATTAGAAACATTCATCACTGCTAAGTATGGTAATGTTAAACATACATCCGCTTTCTCTACTTCCAGAAACTTCACAAGGAGAGAGTCTTGGCAGTGAGAATGGTTGTATAAAGCTATTGGCTTTAATCTGCAGGTATATGGCTGGGAACAGACCTCTCTTAGTGTAATGGTTAGCCCTAAAAATACTTCTACTCCCTCTAAAAAGTGATTGGGGGGGGAGGGCAGAAGAGAGTAATGATACCTGCCGAACCATAAGACATGAAGAAAGGACACAGCTCTAATGTGTAAGTGGGGTCTTACCTGTAGTGAAAGCGTGACTGTGAGGAGCCCTAAAACCAAGGCCATGACAGAGTGGCTTCTCCACAGCAGTGTCTTCCTCCCTGCACGCTCAATTAGGAAACCCTGCAACCAGGAGGACACTGTCAGCTCCAGACGACAGACCTTAAAGGCAAACACTGGTGAGCTGCTCTGGTAGCTGCCCTCAGCGGCCAGGCAGGGAATCTCTGAAGAGTCAGGGACTGGGATGTGGTAACTCTTCTGAGAGTGAGTAAGAGCATCTGGGGGAACTGAGCAGAACCAGGAGCTGCAGGAAGGGTGAAGACGGGGAAGTGCGGGGCTGCAGAGAGCATTGACCCGGCAGAGGAGGCCTGAGGTGGCACTCTGCAGGCAAAGGACAGCCAGGGAGGATGGCAAAGTGGAAATCCTTGCAGTGTTAACTGCCATGAACCCTACAGCCGTGAGTCCGACTGACGAGTGGACACAGGGACTGTCATCTGCCCTTCCTACAGCGGGGAACTGGGACTCCCAAGGCTGGCTTGGGCTGGATCATAGTTTTGAGGGACTCTCCTGTCCTCTTATGAACAGAATATAAATGCCCACATTTGCAGGGGGCATGGAGATGATTTTATGTGACCAGTGCAAAGTACTATGGTTGATCTCTTGCAGAAGTTTGATTCTTGAGGCTCCATTTACAGTCATTCTAAGGATTGAAATGAATCATATATTAACAGCAGAATGAAATTCAGCCAAAGAGCCACTTACACACAGAACTGTGGTGAGGATCTCGGTGATCCCAATTCCCAGGGAGACATAGCGGGTTTGATCAGGGGGGATTCCAGCCTTTATAAAGACATTGTACGCATAGAAGTATACCTGGAAAGAATAGAAATGTGTGATGGCTGTACCCACGTGGGCACGTTTACACCACCTTCTGTCTTTTTGGACAGAAGATAAATAATCAGGCCTTAACAAAAGGGAAAATTGTGATTTCAGCAACTTTTCCTCAATGTTGTCACAAGGCTTATTTGTGCAGAATAATTTCTACTAGCAGCTGTCTTGAACTCAGTAACAAATACAACCTTTTCCTTCTTATTTTTTTGCTTGATTTTAGCACTGTCTTTGTCTTAAGTTACAGGTTATAATTCTGACATCTTTCACATGTTTTAGTGTCTCATGTACTTTGGATGAGGAGCATACATAAATGTGGACAATACTTACTAAGCAAATATTTTAAATAGTATTTCTACATAATCTTTAAGCCTTTGCAGTGGTTATGATAGTGATCATTTTTCTGGATATAAGCACTCCTAAAGCATAAGAAATTCCATGGTTAATATGCTCAGTTTCTACTGGTCCTTCACAATGTGGTTACAACTGTGCTGGTGGTGACAGAAATGGTTCTTAGGAATCTTCAAGTCTTTCTGAATTTGCAAAAGTAATCTGGATTTTGCAACCTTTATGCTTTTACTATAAGCTCATTTGATACAATAACTTTTCCAGTAGTCAATACTATCTACTGAAACACAGAGATACTTCCAGAGAAAGGTATATGAGAGAGTAACCATCACATATTTTACTGGGATGTTGTAATTGTCTATGATCTGATAAAGCTCAAGGCTAAAGGATTTAGAAGGAAACACAAAAAGTTAAAAGTATGGAAGTGCACTGTCACGGAACATTACAAACCTGATTCGGTTTGTACTGAAGTGGCAGACCAACTTTGGGCAGCGCATTCTGGAGTTCAGAGACCCAGAGGAGTTTACGCTGTCATTTACTTGTTCTCTATTTGACAGTTTATTTGATCCCCTTCCATTCTTTTATCATAACAGGGAAATCCATAGAGATGCCTTCAGATAACTGCTGAAACACAGTTCTTGTCTTGGCCCAGGTCCAAAACTTCCATGGGAAAAGATTATAATAAACAGTAACAGAAGATGCCCTCCTTACAGCCGCTGTTGCAGGCAGCATTTTAGTACTTGTTGCAGAGCTTACATTTTGCCAAGAAACTGTGAGCAATCTAGAGAGCAGAGGAAAGCAGCACACGTACCATATTGGCGCCGATTAACTGCATGCACGAGGAGACAAGGAAGAGAGTGATGAGCTGCCAACGGACAGCCGTGTCACGGAAAAGATCACAAATGCTCTTCACCTTTTCCCCGTGGATGGCTTCTTGCTCTGCCATCATGTCATCTATTTCGGCCATATGGTCCCCGTCACCCCAGAGCTGCTTCACAGCTGGAAGGAGAGGAAGAGAGAAGATGACTCCTGCTCCAAGCTCACCGGTGCGGACATGAATTCAGAGGATTACTTCTTGCCTTGCAGAGTGTCCTATTTGAGCTTCGGGCTCTTTGCTTGTGTGAACTTTGTAGAGATACAGGTTTAGATTAGGCACAGATCCAGTTAATTGCTATCTTTTTTTCACCCATAAATCTTAATCATGACCTCACCTTTGGTCAAAAGCTGCTTACAGTGTTTCACATCTAAATTCTTGCCAATCCTTCCCTAAACACACTCCTGCTAAAGGTGGAAACAAGACGAAGAAAAACGACTCCTATATTAAAAAAAAATAAGTCTGCATCCTAAGAGTTCTCTCTTTTGAGATCTGAAACCTCAGAATGGCTGTTCTCTGTGTATGTCAGTAGTTGCTGTTAGTAAAGAGCTGGAATGCTTGTGGTTATGGCACGACGGTAAAGAGCATCCCTTTCTTACACTGAGCCAGAAGGTACTGTATCCACACCCTGACTGTTCAGCAGCTGTATTGATGGAAATACAAGCTCTGTGGGATCACATCCCTCAAAGGACAGTGTCAGAGGGTAAGGGAAATATCAGTGCCAAGAGAGCACTAATATCAGAACAGAAGAGGGTGTCTTTCATTATACCTGAAGGTGGGTTTGGAGCCAAACCACAGAGAGTCTTTTTCCCAATTGTACCTCTCATCCAGTCTCATATTTTCCACTTTCTTTTTCTAAAACAAATGCTTTGTTGCCCGTTTCCTTACCTTTGATGCAGCTCTCCTTGTCCTTTTTGTCAATGAGCAGGTAGCGGGGAGAGTCTGGGAAGAAGGGGAGGGTGAGAAGCTGAATGAGGGCAGGAATTGCGTTGGCTGCCATGAGAATAGGCCAGAGAGCCTCTGCTCCAAGAACTTCTCTGAAACAAAACCAGCAGAGCAAGAGGAACTGAGCTATGATGTGTCCTGGTCAGGTGAGCACATGAAGGCACAGGGTGGTCCCTCGGTGTGTGTCCTGACAGCACTCTCTCTGTTAAAGATTTTTATTATCTGTACTTTGATCTGTCTTTGCTAGGAAACAACATAATTTTGTGTGATTTCTGTTTCCCATTCACTTCAGTCAGGAATTTGGGCTAAGCTAATTCAGTCTGGCTGCCTAGTGTATCTTGAAAACAACTGAATTGCTGATTTGCCTATCCATAGGTTTGCATTGATATATGCGTGTATTTTAGTAACAGAATAAATTAAATAGGTCTCAGACCCCCTTACCTGAGACCCAGAGAAAATCCTGTAAACTTTCCGACAGCAATGGCAGTAGAAACTGTTATGGCAGTCAGCCCACGGAGCTTCCGTGGGGCACATTCCCCAGCGTACATGAGATGGATATTCAGACCTATACCTGCAGTGACAAATGAACTGTTAGGGCAACTCAAACTCCCATGGGTCTGGTGGTTTGGAGATGACCATTATGAGCAAAGCACAGAGGGTTAGGCTCTGAGATACCTTTTTAACCCTGCTGCCTGTTTAATGGTTCATGTCTGCCTGACATGAAGGACATTCCCAGTTCCGTGGCTAAGTATTTCACTACACAAGTAAGTTCCCCTGGGAAATCTGTTCTTCAGCAAGCTGTCTCTTACAGTGTTTCCTACAGACACGTACACAGGATTGCTGTTACTTCCTTTAAGCTGAGATTTTATGTTTTAGTGTCTACCCAAGGTGCTATGTACCTTATTTTGTGCTTGAACCCAACAAGCTGACAAAGGCTATATATTCCATTTACTTCGTGAATTAATATTTATCCTCTCTCTTTTTTTTTTTCTGCTAGTTAGTATTATCTTTATCCAACTACTGAGGGATCAAAAACACTGACAGAATGTAAGCTTTTGAGGCATCTGGAAATTAGAATTGCCCAGCCTGAAAACCATTCCCTTGCCTGTGCTATGAAAGGCAGATAAGCCACAACAAGCAGCAACAGAAACAACAGGTCACCTTTCTATTTAGTGTGCATGCTCCCCTGAAATACTGCATGTTTGGGCTTTTTCACAAGTCGGCAGTACTTTTTATATCGATTTGATGTAAAGATAGAAAAATAAGAAATGGAGCTGTCACATGCTTAATTTAATGTTTGTATTTTCTTATTTGGTTAAAAATGCATTCAGTAATCAGGCCCTTTGCAAAGTTTGGTAAAAATCTGTGATTTGTTTACTCAGTCTGGTAAATCCTGGTGACTCTCGGTCACTGCTCTTCCAATTATTTAATACCATAGGTAGGAATACTAATTTACCTCCACTCATTCCAGAAATGAATCTTCCAGCAATGATCATCTCAAAGTATCCACACAGTCGGCTGAGTCCCATGAGAGCTGCGCTCAGCAGGGCAGGGATATTGGCAAACAGCATGGCCTTCTTCCTGGAATCCGTTTAAATTAGTGTCAGCATAAATATTGTCCGTGTGTCACTCACAGCCTGACACAAGTGGAATAAATTGTACCCTGATTAAAGACTCTGTGCTGGCTTCTGAGATCAACTGCAGTGAAGTAAATGGGAAATGGGAATGGGAAAACTCTCACAGACTGATAAACTAGTTGAAGCTTTTGATGCCTCTAGCGGAGCCAATGAAATTCACTTTAAAATGCATGCACTCCTTGTGATTTCTCTGAACTGGATTCGCTTTGGAATTTAGAAGGGAGAGGGTATGATTTTCTGTGTGACCATTGACAGATTTTGTCACTCTGTTTCTTCACTGAATGGATCCTTCATCTGAAGCAGCTCTGGGCTGCTCACAGTGCCACAGCAGTGTTTCTCCCAAGACACAGGCACTTACTTTTGTCATTGTGGGTTTAAACAGAAAGTCTAATGTAATCATTATTCCTACCTTCCAAATCTAACAGACAAATATCCAGCAGACAAGGACCCCAGAAGCCCACCGATGCTGTAAATGGACACCACGAAGGACCACATCAAAGTAATCATGTCTTCGCTGGGAGAAGAGCCATATCTCTTCAGCCAGCTCTCACGGATGAAACTTTTGATGTGCTTTAAAAAACAAACAAACAAACAAAAACACCAACCAGAAAACAATGGACTCAGTCAACATGATTTCGCATATGTGCATCTCTTTTTTAATTCTCTTGCCTACTTACAGGTCTTTTTAATGCATTTCTATCAACATGTTTGTTGAAATCTTGGGAATTTTGCCACTAACATCCCTGGACTTAATGTTTTATCAACAAGGTGCAATGGATAAATCAAAGAATAAACATATCAATATTAAATATTGACTGTGAGTGTCATTAAGAGAGTGGCAGATTGGTTTTCTGTTAACATACTAAACCCGATTGTTTTGCTACCTGATCTCTCCTGCCATCCCCACTTATCTGTCTGTCTCTCCTGTCCGCCTGCTGCATCTTGTCTGATGCCTTGGGTGAAATCCAGGTTTGAATTCAACTGACTTCAGTAACAACAGGATTTGGCCCTCAATGTGGTCCATCGTGGGGTTTCTCTGAACTACTGTTCATAACCTCCATGGCACGCTCATTTCTGATGAGCGTTCCCAATGTGGTAAACGTATGTCCTCAGCACCATTCAGGCTGACAAACATCTCTCCTAATTTTCCTTTTCCAGCTGCAGGTGTCAATGCTGACCTCAGCTCCAGCGCTACAGTCCTTCCCTTTTGCTATCCCACCTTATAGACAGTCACTTAGACCGAGTGTGTGTGTCCAAGCGCACGGTGCAAAGCACTCCCTGAGCACTGGAAGGGGGAGCACATCCCATGAGTGATCCCCCTCAGCAAGGGGAAAATGGCTGACTTTACAGATGCCACACATCCTCTCCTTTCCCAGTTCTGTCGCACCAGACAGAAGTTAAACTGACATGAAACACAAGAGCAATAGCAGCTATGCTTAGAACCAAGAAATCACAGTAAGTCTAGTTTTGAGAGCTTTAGTGAAAAACTTAGTGATTGCATATAGAGGAAGGAATGCATGAGAACACTGAAATCCATGCTGGTAGCTCAGTTTTGTGAGGTGTCCATGCTTACCTCAGCAGGAGAATTGACAATGGAGATCTGCAACCCATACTGGAAAGCTCCACCAATGCCCAGGACAGCAGCCAGCAGGAAGAGATTGTAGCTCATTTTCTGGCAAGAAATAAAAACAGCAAACAAAGCTGGTGCAGCTATTCAGATGTGCCACCAACTGTCCTGCTTTACCTTCAGGAACTCTAACAGCTTGAGCAACGCCACACACCTGCCTCCTACAAGACCAAGGGGCCGATGCAATGGGAGACCACAGCTACTAAAGCACAGGACAGTGAGAAATTTGAGGAGAAACAAAGCTTGTAGCTGTTTCCCAGAACTGAGTGACACACTTCAGTGCTTCTGTCTTCAGCTTTGGCCACATTATTCTTCCCTATCTTAGGGTAACTAGTTGCAGGAGTGTGGTGCAATGTGCACGCATTAAAGGCACAATTTCCATCTATTTGTCTTTCCTCTTCCTCCTTTCCCACTTGTGATTTCATCTAAATGAATTATTTTGTTCAGCGACTTCACTGAGTCTAGATAAACTTTTGGGGATTAAATGGCATTCCTGGCTTCATCGTTTACTCACTCTTTCTTAGAATTATAGTTGATAGGAGGCTTAAGAATACCCCTGCGGTGCACTTCTGCGACACACACGTACCCCAGCCCTCCCAGCCCCGCTGCTCTCTGTTGCTGAGGGTCCGACTGACATCCTCTCTAGCAATGGTGGCACGATGCTGCACTTCTGTCTCTAGAACAGATCGTATTCAAAGGCAATGCTGAACAATGGCAGCCCAACATTTACAAGCTGATTTCTAATCAGCCCTTGCTTGAATGGGCATCAAATTTATCCACATTGCAACATTGCTGGCTTCAAACAACTCAGCTCTGAATACAGTTGGTATTTGGCACATTCAGATACTAAATGACAAGCTCCTGTTTGTCAAAGCAGTAGGAAGAAATGAGATTCACAGTCTCTATTACTAGACACCCCTACTAGCCTTTGTGCTACAGTGAATGCCACACATCAGCACAAAACTCCCCACCAGAAAGAAAATCGATGAGTCCTGCTCTAAGTGCACATTTTATATTGAACCTGCAGCACATTTCTTAGTCTCATTCCCATTCTGTACCATCGCTGCTTGATTTTCCTGTTGCATCTCTTGGGTGACTTTTCCAGTCTAATAGATTTTAAATTCAGGAATTTTTTAAACTTACTATTGACCCTAAAATAGCTTTATAAAAACATTTTTGTTTTATCTTTTCTGGGTATCTGTTCCTATACTTCCTTGCCTGGAAAGGATTGCTTTCCATCCTTTGATGTTTAAATCTTTCAGGTACTTTGCCATTCATAACTCTTTCACTATAGAGAATTTTTTCAGTCTTCCAGCTCCTCTCCATTTATAGAACTATGTAGATTTTTTTTGTTGCTGTGCTCTAAACTCCTTTGGTTTGTCTTCCCCTGTTATGTATCAAACATTAAATATAAATGTGCTGTTAAATCCAGGGTTTTTTTGCTTTTAAAAAATAATTTCTTGCAAGATATTTGGTATCTTTCAGATATGACCACATACTACCATTTTAGCCAGATCTATTTTTCTTTTTGTACTTAGTTTATACAACAGGTCTTTTAGAATAGCAGAAAGGAAAAAAAACATGTACTGCAAAAAAGAAGATAAATATATACCAACTTGCATGCAAAGGTAGTCATCTCCACTCGCAGACTAGGTCTTCCCTGGCTCTTTCTTTGGTTACTTTGGAAAAAGTCACTCTATATATAGAGAAATAGGAGCCTGAGATAATATTTCAACATGTCATTTCATTCTTTCTCAGTGTTTACACTCCCTTCGGTTTGTCATGAAGTTCTTGCTGTTTGGTTTTTCATTATTGTGTTGGTTACTGATGAAACTGCAGATAATTTTGGCAAGCTGTGCGTTCGTGCCAGGTCACTGGGGAAGAGAAGCTCCAACAGCAGCTGACAGAGGGTAAGAGCTGCAGAAGATGAGTAAAGGACAGTAAAAAAGGCATCAATGGAAGCCAAAGTCCAGGGACTGGCGCAAACTAGAGCGGACTGGCTTGGATTCCCCAAGTCATACAGTGGGTAATCAGTTATCACATTTAAAGGAAAAGTTCCTGGCTGCTACTTTGAGCCTCAATACAGCAAAGCTTTCTGAAGCCTGACTAAGCCTATGCATTCAACTCATGAATTATGGGGTCAGTTGATGCTTTAAGAGCAATGGTCATTGTCTGAAAGTTGTCTGTGTCCTTATAACATATGGGAGATGCTAAGAAATTGAACATTAGTTTCAAATCCTGACTGTAAAATAAATTACACTTTACTTTTATCTATAATTCTTCAAGGGTCTATTTATCTAGCAGTTGCCAAGATGGGTCTGTTAAAAGGCTTTTACAAATTATTCAAAGAGCCTAGAGGGAAATTCCTTTTCGTGGTGAGTGGCTGTGCTTGCCAGTTCACCAGGCTAGGGTGCTGTGTGTCTGGAAGAATCCCAGCCCCAGCTGGGCTGGAAGTGAGAGGTGGCTTGTGCAGAGGAGCACTGTCTGAGGACAACAGCGGTAACTATTTTTCCCTGGTGTTGATGGTTATTGATCAATCCAACAGTGCACCGTGATTTGATTGGTAAACAATATGAACTGTGAGTTTCTGAGGATCACTTTTCAAGATGTATTTTTGCATAACACTTCAAATGACAAAAAATTGACCTGAACAAGCGTCAAGTAATTTTTCTGTTGAAGGTGTTGTAATTCAGTAACAATTAACCAACTTGTTAAGTGTTTCAATTAAAATGTAACCAGTCAGTCCAAGTAAAATGTAACCACTGTTC
This sequence comes from Baryphthengus martii, assembly GCA_013396935.1. Taxonomy (NCBI): domain Eukaryota; kingdom Metazoa; phylum Chordata; class Aves; order Coraciiformes; family Momotidae; genus Baryphthengus; species Baryphthengus martii. The sequence goes on along the minus strand of VWZK01016465.1, from coordinate 87,211 downwards.
ATCTTTGCTTAATCAGTCTAAAGACACCTGACTCCAAGCCACAGTCAGAAAAAATACTGGAATTTGGAATTAGTATTTTCTGACACATGTACTGGCAGGACAGGCTCTGACATTCAGGAAGCCAAATAAATGTGTATCATCTCTGAACAGACACGATTCACACTGCCAGGGCTCTGGGGAAAAGGCACAATATTGACTCATGGGAGTAGGCACAAAGGTGGGCAAGGTGAGGACCTCTGGACACTGGACAAATTCTCCCAGTTTTAACCAATTCTGCTCGACCTGTACGTCCCAGCAGCATGCATGTGCCAGGTCTCTCCCTCTGCCCAGTCTCTTCAGTCCACCCCCTGCTTTCCAGCCTGCATCTTCTGCCTTGTCTTGACGGTACCAGCATTTTTTGCTTTGACTGTGTGTTTTACTCTTCCCATCTGCCCCTCGCTGTTCTCTGCAAACTATAGAAATGAAAGGTATCTCTGCAGTTCCCAGCACCATGGGGTCCTGCTCTAGATTGTCTTGTCTTAAAATCCCAAATATTCCAAAATCTCAGTGCTGTCCAAGCGCAGAGATACCTGCTCTTGCCCATGTCTGTATATGTTTTGCTAACTACATGGTCCAGCAAAAAGGAGGCAGCCATCAGCAGAAAACATACAGTGAAACCCATGCAGGTTTTATTATCTATTTCTGTGGACCCCATAAAGGATATAGCATGGCCGACCATGGGGGGAACAAAAGAAGTAATAAACCCACTCACTGCGGGTGACACAACAGAAAAGGCAAACTGAGCCAAAAATACAATAATATAAGGAGATATCAACCATGCCCCATATCCCAACATAGCCAGGCACAAACCAATCCGACAAATACCAGAAAGATATATTACCCAAGCCATTATCCTTGAACTCCACAAAACTTCTCGCAAACCCCTCCAGCAACAGCAGCAGCTCCCAGCAGCAGCAACTCTTCAAGAAGGAGCTCTATTGGCCTTTTATCTCCACCCTCTAATCACCATCTAAATGGCAGCTGTTTCACATTTCTACTCTAGTTCTCATCCTTTCAGGGTGTGCTTGGCCTGGCCTCCCCTCCTGGATGGCCCTCTTACAACAGAGGGGACCCATCCCTCACATCAAGGTCTGGTATTGCATGTGTCCCCACCACGCAATGCCTACTGGGTTGCAGCCAGCAGCGGAGCTAAAAGATCTTCTTGGTGGCAAACACAGAGGCCAACCCAGTCTTGCCCTTGATTCCAACAGGAGGCACCTGGGCAGCCTTAGCCCCGTTTACCTGGCTGTGACATTCATCCAGGTGTCAAGTTCACTTCAGGGCTTGGGGTTCAGACCCCAGCACTTCAGTATATGAATGACTTCTAAAATAGCAGCAACCACAAATGAACAAAAGTTTAGTTTTATTTTTCCTATGTTATAAACCTTAGGTAGTGAAAGAGATTTCTTGCATAGACTCCTCTTCTGAGAAATGGATCTGCTGCTCCACTCATGCCCAGCATGACAGTAACACACTCTGGAAATGATTACAGTCTTGTCATTCAAACATGCTGTATTTTTTTTAAAAAATGTAGTTTTAAAATATACTGAAAGAAACTAACTATTTTATTTTGAAAATGTACATGTTCTTCTCTGCTGCAACCATCAGCAGTTCTGTGACTTCCATATGAACATGTCCAAAAGAAAAAAGATGGCTTGATTACGACTTTGAGAAGAAACTGGAAGAAACTTCACCAGTCAACCCAATGCCTGTGAAAGGCAATATTGACTAGTTCTTTACCAGATTAGTGAAAAGGAATCCCTATCACATCTGGGTCTTTTCCGACATGCTCTGTGGAGACAAGAAGAACATGTTGCAGAGAATGTTCTGCTGTGATCTAAATCTTCACATCCAAAATAAGCTGCTGCCATAAGAGCTCCTCAGCACACTCTAACCTTAGCAGAGCGCAGCTGTAAAACCCTACGAGAGGCACCAGCAGCATCTGTCAGAGCAGTACAAACTGGGCTGGGGAATTACTTGTTCTTTACAACATAGGACTGGAAGACAACAAACAAGCTGTGAAGAAAACCAGTCAAGAATAAATAGTCTGCAAAACAATGCCCAAAAGTCAGTTGTGTAATAAGCCACTTAGCAAGTACTAGAAGCTTTCTTCCTAATCCATCTGTCACATGTTTTTATAGCAGAAAATAATTAACTGCTCACTATTGCTCAACAAGTAGGGGTCTATTTGAAATCACTTAATAACAGAAACTAGCACCAAGACGAGGTACAGAGAATTTCATCTGATGTCTGAAAACAGAACTTAATCATATTAATTTCTGTGTTAGAGAGCCCAGATTCAGGTGCAAGGCAAGAAAGGCTTCTGAGCTGGAAACTATGGTTTGGGCGGAGGAGAAATACAGCAGAAATTCAGAAGAACCTTGCTAAAGCATTGCATGATGGTGTTTGATGCTAAGAGAAGAAGGCATCATTTTGTGACTTTCTAATACGGTTTCTAAAATATGTGTACGTTACTTAGCACTGAAACCTAAAACCAGATTATTAAACCTTTGTTGGGATTTGTCAGTCCAAGTATAATTTTTCAAGGTAAACCTAAGAACCTAAGAATAATATATTGTCCCTAAGCCTACTTCTCTCTTTGTGTCGCTGCAAGAGAACATAGCCACTGCTGAATTTCCTCCAGATACCATCCTCCTTTCTTCTGCTACAACACGGTGGATTTGATCTCTTCAGGGCCTTTATAAAAACCCGCATGGGTCTGAGCTTTGAAATTCCGTCTCTTGAACTCCTCTGAGATTTCCAGGAAGGACTTTCCCTTTGTCTCAGGAAGGAAAAACCCAACGTAGAGTGCAGTGCAGATGCAGACCACAAGGAATGGGATGTAGCAGAAATGTGCTAGGCTTTTCTGAGGAAGAGGAAAAAAAGGAGACGGTGTTACTAACGTTCTGTACTTTAAAAAACAGGCCACTAATCCTGGTTCCTGCATGGACTAACTTCACCCAGGGAGTATTTCTGTGCCACTTGGTGAAGGCCTCACATGGACGCAACAGCTCCCGTGCATAGTTTGGGAGATTTGACATAGCAAGAAGAGTACCTCGAAATGTCTTTTTCTGTCTTTTTCTCTCTCTCTAACTGCATGGAATAGAGACCCACAGTAGGAAATAAGACAGGATTGAATATTGTGGAGTTCTGCTCCCTTTCATTTCAGGAATCACCTCAGGGAATGTGTCAGGGTCTGGCCAAAGAAAATTACATCACATCTCTAGTCCCATCTGAGGATAGAGAAGGAATATCAGTCATCCATGCCCCATCCATGAGGCTTCCAGCCTCACATCAGACATCACTGTATGGAATATTGGTTTAGAGGAGTTCTGACCACTTTCCTCATAAAGATACTTTTCATGGAAGTGCCATCTTTCTGTGTATAGAATGGGGACCCAGTATTGCAGCTTGTGACATTCCAGGCCCTGTTGCTTTTCCTGATCGCTGTCAGAGACTCTTTCTTGTACAAAACACTACAGAGCTGCAGGTGATGGCTTTGCCTTGGGAACCCACCACAATGAATGGAAAGGCTGTTCCAACCAGAAATAGGTTGAACCAGAGCAGAGAGCCACAGATCATGTAAGCAGCTGGCCGGGACATTTGATCAAACACCTCTGTGGGCAGAACTCCTGTTACACCAGCTGGAAAAAGAAATGTCAAGAAAGTTAATAACACTGTTGACTTTATGTTAAAAGTGAGAGAACACATACTAACAAGCAAACACAATATGAAGTATACGAGAATAGTATAATATTATTTAGTAAATTATTCTCACAATGCCAGAACAAACGGTAATAGAAATTAATGTGGTGGGCAAGGTTGAGGTAAGATATTGAGGACTGACTAATTCTTCAGATTCTCTCATGTTAGAATGAACTGCCAAGAAAGGTTTTGTAGTCTACTTTATCCTCACCAGGACCCAGCTGTGAGAATGGCTTAGAATTAATTTAACCCCATGGCACTGTAGTGACTAGGCAAGAAATTACTGCTGACTCGTGTGGCATGTGACACTGGCAGCTTGGTTCTTTTCTCACCTGCCTTCCTTCAAACTCCTGTAAGTGAACACAGCCTCACATCTACTCACACCCCACACAAACGTCTGCACACACAGCCCATGTGCTGCCCCCACAACCACAGAAACTAATGGATTCTGCCAAGAAAGTGCATGTTAGCAGACTAACAAAGAGACGTGGAAATTGTGCTTCCAGGGATCTACAAGTAAATAATCAGATGATGTCGCCATCAATCTCTAGGGTTAAAGTGAAGCTTTAGAAGAAATGCTGGTCTACAGCCCTAATGGATTGGGCAGCAAATCAAAACATTATTGTCCACTTAAGACAAGCATCACCTTCAACTTCGACCAGAAGATGGCTTTAAGGAGAAACGACACAGAGAATGGCACAGACTGTCCCTGCACAACACTGACTTGCCAGGGGCAGGCAAGCGCCCGTGAAACAGCTGAAAACTCGTGGAAGAAATTGCCTCATTCCTTTGAGTGTACTTTGGCTAAAGAGAGTCTGAGAGTTTCCACAAGCTGCTTGCACACATCTCCGAGCCCCTGCAGCACCCAAAACTTTCAGTGAAAACACTGAGGGAACTGACCTGGTCCGATTCCAAAGCTCAGGATATAGGCGAAAATGCAGGCCATGCTGAGATAAGGCATCCAGCTAATCTGAGTCTACAGCCACAGAGACCAATGGAAAACCAGTGAGGGCACTTACACTTAATTGCCACCACTAACTACCCCAGTCATATAAAACACAATGCCCAACTCCACTGCACTAAAATAATTTGGAAAAGTTTGTTACCTGCTGGCTCAGAGCGACCATGAAGACAATGGCCCATCCTGCCATGCAGATATATCCGCCCAGCAGCAGCGGCCTCCGACCAGCGTAGTCTATAATCATGTTCTGCACAAAGTAACACAGTGAAATAAGGCAAGATATTTAACTTCTGTTTGTGTTTCCTGCATGCTCCCTCTTCCCATTTCAATACTGTATGTCTAGTTTGCTCTACAACTGCTTTAAGGATATTGTCCAATTCTTAGTGAAAAAAAGGAAAAGTCAAAGGCAAGAGTCTGCTGGCAGGAGTCAGGGGAAATGAGAACATCCCAGTTGCAGCCTGAACTCTGTCGCTATCCGTACTGACACGAAGCAAGAATGTTACACTTTTTAGAGGTTTCAGACAGTGATGACAATGCAGTGTCTGACAAAATACTTCTACATGAGCCTGTCTGGACATGAGCACTGAGAGACTGCCTGGCTGCTGTGCATAAAGGGCTTAGCATGAAAAGCAGTATAAATCCAAAATCTGTAATTAAGAGCCTCCTCACTGTCAACAGAGTCTACGCGTCAGCAGAGTGCATTAAGAGTCTCACACAAGTGACAGACGTGATCAGTTCACAGCTCCCCGTGCCGATTACAACATAGGGGATTTTGTCCTGAGGAATTCCAGCCTCTCGGAACACATAAGCTGCATAAAAGTACATCTGAGGAGAGAAGAGAGGAGAAAGCAGTAAGGGAAAGTGGCTGAAAACACATCCCGCTCTTTTTCCTGAAGGACCACACAGAGAACCACTCATGTGCTGTCATAGGGAGTTTTGATAGCGTCGCTCTCAATCTTGCCATGGAGGACAGGCATAATTTGGGAACCAAGCATCTGAGGTTTGAAGGTCTCCACAGGCAGGGCAGACCACTATTTGCTCTTCTCCCACAACAGGAATGTTAAACCCAAGAGCTTGCACCCACGTGTCGCGACACAGAGCTGCTGCTGCTGCTGGCGGTGGCTGCCAGGCCGCTTACCGAATCATTGCCGCACAGCTGCATGGCGCTGCTCAGCACAACGATACTCAGCAGCTGCCACCTCAAAGCTGGGTTTTGGAAGAGCTCCCAAGGGTTCTTCGCTCTCTGACCTTTAACGGCAGCCTGTTCAGCCAGCATCTCTTCCAGCTCTGCACTCAGGTCACTGTCGCCTCTGAGCTTCTGCAATGCTGCAAGACAAGGGAACCTCTTATCCCCTGAACTCTACCTTCAGTTTGCCTGCTCTGCTCTGCAGGGTAAAGGATCGAGCAGCAACTGATGGCTGCAGAAAGCTGTAGGACAGAGTCTGTGAACGTGGGGCTACCTTCACAGAGATGGTCAGTTGTGGTACAGCCACTTGAAGGATTTGCGAGAAAGGGAGTGCAAATCCCTCACCGCTGTTTGACAAGGGAATATGTCCAACCAGTGCCATTTCAGCAGCCGTGTTTCTGACTCAGATTTCAAATGGCTCCCCTGGGAAATGCAGGCAATTAAGATGATCTTGGTAAACAGTACATATTTCCCAGAAACTAATTCCAGCCACTCTGTATACGGGGATTTGTATGCTACAAATCTAAGCAAATCCCTTAATATGAATTGGCTTCTGATTTGGTCATGAGCTCTTCAACCAGCACTCATTTCACTTCATAGTTACAAAACATATTTGCCATTGTGAACACAAGTTCTACCTTTTGACCCTTCCATGGCAGCAAAAAAGTCTTTTGTAGGAACATGATTTTCAATTACCTCAACAGATGAAAAATACTGAAGATTATAGAATGTCCTTTAGTTTGGAAGGAGGAAGTGATCATATTTGGAACTTGACGCTTCCTACATGTAAATGTTGTGGCACCATTCTCAAAACGTCAGGGCCCGAGTCTGTGCACGAAATCAGGATGCAAAGATGCATACATTGATCTGTGTTCAGAATTCCTGTGGTTGCTCGTAAAAATACACACCCAGTCACCACCTGGAGTGAGTTTAAGGGTGCAGCAGCTCGCACAGTTACAAACATCGATGTCACTACTTATTTTGTACAGACCAAATGTGGTCCTCTGGTTTAGAAAAATATTATCCATGGGACTAGTGACATAGCCATGGTGTGCGGCTTAAAGCTTTAATGTTGATCTAAGGAGGCTGCCAGAGACACCAAACAGAATATTTGTGTTGGAAAGAAGTCTGCATTTCAATCTGCTTTGGACTGAACACTCCGGACTGTATGTCAAGAATACGCAATCAACCTTCTCACTGTTTATCTGCCCAGTCAGTAGGTCTCACATGCTCAGTCAGAGGCTAAACAGGCACCGTAAACTCACCAGAGATGCAGGATTCTTCATCTCCACGGTCAATCAAGAGATATCTGGGACTCTCTGGGAACCAAGGCAGAGCCGTGAGCTGGATCAGGGCAGGCACCACATTGCTAGCTAAAAGGAATGGCCAGTTCTCCTCCCCTCCGAGTAGCTCCCTAGAGAAAAAAAAACCAACATAATTTGCACAGGACATTTTACAGCTTGGCAAGAGCCCTGCATCCTCTGCTGCATGTGGGCACTGAAAAAGACAGAAAAAAAGAGGGATAGTAAAGGAAAAAAAAAGAAAAAGGAAGAAGAAGAAAAAAACAAACAAACCAAAATGAAAAGGAAGATTTAACAAATATAAACTGTGATTCTTGCTCTGCATTACCTGAGTCCAACAATCTGTCCCAGCACCAACCCCAGCGCTGTAAACGATGCAGAAGTCAAGGCCACAGCTCCTCTGAGCTTCTTTGGGGCACTTTCCGCCAGATACATGGGCTGAATGTTCATGCTGACACCTGGGCAAGGCAGACAGATGCTGACCTCAGCTTGTAGGCAAATGCAGTCAGCCACTTCTCAAGGTTGCCAGACGGACTCTTCTGTTGCAGGCCATGCAACATGTGATGACTAATCTACCAGGGCTTATTATTTACCCAAGCCTTCGATTTTACTCTTTTTCATTATATAAGCTACTAAACAGACTTTTTCATACTCATAAGTAGCAGTGGATAATAAAACTGAAACCTGCCAGGGCCTCAATCCTGTGGCCCTTTCAGAACCAACCCAAAGTTAAATGTGACACTTCCCTCTAGTCTCCCATTTTGGGGCAAGACCATCTATTAAGTCACTTTCATCAGTCACTATTTCCTTGGATGAGCTTCTATAAAAGCTTTCATGTCAGTGCTCATGATGGTGAGTGACTGATAACATTCTTAAAAGCAGATGGGGAAAGATTTTCAGCTCATTTTCTCCCAGGGTTCCCCTCACTGTTTGCACAGTGCACCCAGACACTCACACGTATATTATTAAAAAAACCCAACACCTGCCTTTCTATGCTTTAAAAATGTCCTTAGAAACGAAATATAAAATCTGTATATACAACCTCTTCATTCATGTACATGTGTGTGGTCAGACTTAATTGCTTTAATGATCATTCCTATTTAAATGTCTTCTATTTCTGAATGCTGCTTGTTATCATGTCCATCCTGTTAGGTTTCTTGTGTTGCTGTACCTGCATTCACGCCAGTTAAAAATCTGCTGATCATAATCATTTCAAAGGATTTTGCCATTCGGCTGAATCCTGACAGGACTGCGGCGATGATCACAAAGACATTGTTCAGCAGCAGGGACATCTTCCTTCAGAGAGAAAAGACACAGTTGTGAGCCCGTGTGTGTCCAGTTATCAGATAAAACATTTCACGTGGCAGACCCAAGCTGCCACGCCTGAAAGTTCAAGGTGGGCTCCTCAGCTCCACTACAGAATATCCTGGTTGCCCAAAGCCCTACATGAGATGTCTGTGTGCAGATGGCAGATCAGCGGTTTTGGAGTCTTGTTACGAAAACAAGAATCAGCACTGACGGGTGATCTGCATGGCTGATACAATCATGGTCATCTCCAACTACCAGCATGACCACAGGGTGTCCCTGCAGTGCTGGCTTTAGACACAGTGAAGGCACCGTGAGTTCCTCACCCAGATTCGTGGCTTTTGCACTCACACACACTGTCCCATCTGAATGAAGAGCAATATTGCTTCAGCAAGTTAGGTGCATTTTGATCTGAAAATGCTCATTTGTTGAAATGCATATTTTTCATGTAATAGTACAGCCCTTAAGAAACTTTTGTCAGAAAGATTTCATGTGTCCCGAGAGGACTTTCTATCCTAAACTGGGAAAAGAAAGAGAGCTCTATTGACCCATAATGGCCAGTAATTCTCTCTAGTCCCAACTCACTGCCCTTCCTACTCTTCCGAAGTCAGTCTCTTCTTCTCTTACTCATGATGGGATACAATCTTACTCCAAAGCAGTACAAGGTGAAATCTCAAAACTTTTAATTGGTTAAAGGAGCCATATTCTTCCCAGATCTTCACAAACATGAAACTAGTGAGTCACAGGAGACAGTCCTCCAGCCCCAACTCAAACCATAATGGTTTCATTCCTGCTTCATCATCTAAGAGAAAGAAACCAAAGTGATAGAGGAAAATTTGGGGGTCAAGAGAGGGAGGCAAAATCTAACTTCCTATTAGTTTATATTAGTAACATTAACAGTGGTCTTTTTTCTAAAGAGAACTGGGGACAGAGCTGTGTGTGAAAGATAGCTGAGGAAAGACAAATATTTTTCAGAGACTCAAGCACAAGGAAAAAAAGCAACCGTGGAGATTTAACAAATACCTCCTGAAATATTTCAGTCAAAAAGGTGGATACAGAGATGTGAGACGTGAGGACCTGGGATGCAACAACTGCTTTTTGCAAGTACCCTCTATTTTTCTGGCATCATTCTTACCAATTCCCACAGTTAATTTTGAAGAAAAATCCTTGGTCTGTTCCATCATGATTTCCTTTTTAAAAAGACAGCAGAAAAACTGGGCACAAAAAAAATGATGATGATTATGTAGGTGGTTACTGTGATACAGAGTTGAGCTGAAATCCTTGTAGCACTTCAGCTGAGTCAGAATATGGGAAGGTAATGTGGGGAAAAGAAGCAGCTCCCCGCTGGGTTTTGCGACATGAAATACTGCCACATCAGGTGACTTCTCCCTGCCAGCTCAGAGTGTTAATGGCAGACTGATCTGTGATAGAAAACGTGTTTTCACAATTTTTAACTACAGTGAGTTTTGTGCTGTAGGGCTCATAATTCCTCTTGAGCTCATGGAAGCTGCAAAGCTTAAATTAAAATCCAGCACTCTCTTACCTTCCCAACATGATGGCCATGGGACCAGCAACAACAGCCCCGGTGAGTCCTCCCAGAGGGTAGGCAGAGACAGTGAAAGACCACAGCAGCAGGATCATGTTGCTCTCGAGGGGAACGCCGGTGCGCTCCAGCCAGGTTTCGTTCATGAATGTCTGGATGTACTGAGAGGGAAGGACAGTGCTGCACAACCGTGACATAGAGATGAAGGACACTGAGAAATGTAAAGGCTTCCTTATTAGTACATCTGCTTATTCTGTGTTCATGCCTCCAAACTTTTGGTTGAAAATGGCCTCCAGTTTTTAGATATGTTTTCAACCAAGAGTAAAACTGCAGCTGTTGAAAAGCTGTACTTGGTTTGTATCTGTATGTAGCTATCTTGGACGATTAAAAAATGTATTTCATGGGTCCAACTTTGAATATAAAGGCAAAGGTCAATTTCAAAAGATGCTGGTTGGAAAATTTTAGAATTAGATTTGCTAAAGCAATTGAAACAAGGCTTTTGAATAAATTCTTGTGACACTAGGTGCTGCTCAGGGGTGGCTCTTGACAACAAAGCCCTCTACCTCAGGTGTGAATTGTACAGAGAGAACAACACACCCTCTCCTTCTCTCTCTCAGTAGTAACAGACTGCGTATTTTCAGTGGCAGACCACTGTTCATAGCCAGATGAAGGACACTAAGGAGGTGTCCATCTCAGGAGGAGGCTCTCAGATGAGCTGTACTTACTGAAGTTGGAGCATTGATGATGGAAATGTTGTAACCATATTGGAAAGTGCCTCCAATCCCAGCAGCGCATATTGTCAGGATCAGGATCTTGCTCTGAAGCTGAAGAAGATGTACAGAAAATGGATGGGTTCCTTCCACAGAATAAAATGGCTGAACAGACATTTGGCCCATTCACACTTTGAGTGGTATGAAGACTAGAATAGGCTACAAATGTTGTAAAATAGGAGGCGCCAAAGACAAAAACCACCCCCCATCCCTCCACCTCCGATTTTTTTATCATCTCCCTCTACTGTAGAATAGTAGAGGAATCCACTGCCATTCACAAAGAATTTTAGACTGCTTTGGAGCAAAGGCCTGAAAGTGTCTTTGCTTTAATATTTAACATACATGCTTACAAAAAGTCAGTGCACAACCAGGAAATACTGGTAGTGACTGGTATTATAGCTTCAGTTAATTCAGTTCATTTCAAAACCCTGTCCTCCCAATAATGAATTATTCAAGAAGCATTGCCAAAGTTCAAAGACTTCCTGCTTTATTTCTAGCTAAATTCTATTGGACAGTGCTTGTCTGTGGTACGGGGGATTTTCTCCTGGTCATTGATATGCGGTGCATCTCTGATTCATTGGCATGCTACTTTTTCTACCTTTTCATGGTAACGACACATATTTTAGTTTAAACTAGAGTGCCTTTCCTATGCTGTTTCACATGTTGTACAGAGCAGATGATGTCTCTCTGCTGATCTGTGACATTATGCAGTTGTTCCTACACATATTTGTGTCTAGCAATCTATAATTGCATATTCAGAGAATTGTAGAATGGCTCAAATTGGAAGGGACCTTAAAGCTCATCTAGTTCCAACTCCCCTGCCATGGGCAGAGACGCCTCCCACTAGACCAGGTTGCTCAGAGCTTCACCCAGCCTGGTCTTCACAGAATCACAGATGTCTGTGGTTGGAAGAGATGTTCAAGAGCATCTAGTCCAACATTCAATCAAACACTGCAAGCTCACCACTAAACCATGTCCCTAAGCACCAGGTCTGTTTAAATACTTCCAGGGATGGTGATTCTACCACTGCCCTGGGTAAGCTATTCCAGTGTTTAATAACCCTTTCAGTGAAAAAATGTTTCGGAATGTCCAGTCTAAACCTGCCCTGGCGCAGCTTGCATCTGTTATCTCTAGTCCTGGAGGTCTTAAACACTTCCAGGGATGAGGCATCAACAACTTCTCTGGTCAACCCATTCCAGTGTCTCACCACCCTCACAGTAAAGAACTTCCTAATGTCTAATCTAAATACACCTTGCTCTAGTTTAAACCCATTGCTCCTTGTCCTATCACCACATGCCCTTATAATATTCAGTTAGAATATTTTCTACACCTTCAGTATTACAATACACGTGAAATATGTGGTAGACAGAGAGTCCTATGTCACATTCTGGTCTCCCTGAGGTTATTTCTTCATCAGTATTGCATGTTGCTTATATTACCATCTAACCCTGCTGCTACACCTTTGGAAGCACGGGCAGGTGAATGGGGCTGCTTCATGCAGAATCGTGGGATCAGGATGTTGGTCAAAAGGGAGGTAGGTCTTTTGACTTTTTGAAGAGTGCAGAACAAGCTGTCCTGGCTGATGCAACGGCAACTGAGAGCTCAGCTCAAGATTGCAAGAAAAAACCATGTATCTCTTTTTCTCGTTGCAGTAGGATGCCCTGAATGTTATAGTATAAATGAGTGTCCTGCAACAGAACACTGGAGCTAACTGTGGAGAACCAGGGACACTGTGTGGAAACTTTCTAAACAGTTTTGTTGATCTTTCCTCCTATGTTAAGTTTGTAAGCCTCAGGTCACTCTTGACACTATTGCCTGGACACTTCCCTGTGTGAGCCTGCCTGCAAATTGACCTACAGCTCCTATAGAGGAGCACAGCTGAGCATCGGCAGCATCATGTTTCCATGCCCACCTCACCATCAGTGAACATCACTTCCCTGTTGCAGCCAAACCACCCTGTTGGCTGCTCTCTCTCTGTGTCACCCTCCCAACCTTGCCAGTTCACACCTATTTGGTGCCTGTGCCTTTGGTTTTCCCGTCTGTACCTAAGGTCCTGTGATTGGCAAGATGTGCCCTGATGGTGTCCTCAGACTGGGAGCACTGTCTCATGTCTCAAGATCACTCTGAGCTTGCAGGAGGGCCCTGGTCTTTAGCCTAACACCTCCTGCACAATATTCTAGGTTGCCCAGGGCTGAGATGGCCTTTGCCAGCCCCCTGCTTGCAAACCCCACCCAGTGGGACAGCTCTGTGGGTAACACGAATAGCTCATGCTCAGGCTTGGCTGTTTGCCCGTTAGTGCAGGGCACCTCAGGTTAGGTTGTGTTTTGCTACATGAATAAGACCTCATTGACCCTGAGAAGAACTTAGATAATCCAAAACTGGAGAGCTCTTTCTGTTCCACCTGCTCATTTTCTTCTAACAGAGCCATCTACCAAAGAAAAGGAACGTTTTGCCTGGTCTCGCAATAGCTTTAAAATCACAAATGCAAATAATCTTAGATTTTTCCTTTCCTCAAAGCCCTTTCTTGTATATAACTCTCACACCAGCCTGAGATAGGATGTTCTCCCAGGACAGACATTAATCCAGACTGTTCCAGCCCTGCAGCAAGAAGAGGCCGAGCTCTCTCCTGTCCCAGTTAGAAGTGGGTACATTTCACTCCTGCTTCCCTTGGCTACACCACTTCCCTGTCTTGTTACTGTGACCTGAGCTAAGGACGGTGCGCCTGATACCTCTGCTCTTCTCAGTTATTTTAGTTCTCCAAGTGAGAGAGATTTCATCTCCCTACAATACCACATTTCTATTTTAAGCACAGTGCCTACGAACATAGCACTCCTTCTGCTCATTTCCCTGCTTTCATTATAGAGTACATCTCTGCCAGGCCCTGCATGACAGAGCTCTTTTGTGGATATGAGCTAAAGGAAAATGGTTGGCTTCTCCCTCCAGGAGGTACCAAACAGTTCCGTGCTCAGACCTGAGCTGTATTTATAGCTTCCTAAACGTTCCTTAACACCCAGATTTATCTCAAGGACTCTGATGAGATGGACAAAGAATTCTACAAGAACCTACAGTACTTACACAGCCTTATAAAAATTCAGATTAAAAAAATGATCAGTCAACAATAATAGTAAAATAGATGGTTTTTACCAGTTTCTGCAGCTTGTTCATCCCCTTTGGTAGGTTTTCTTCTGTCTGCCAAAGGCTCTGGTACTCTCAGCAGTGCTCTAAAGGATTATATAAATCTGCAGCATAGGAATGTGTATTTAGTCACCCATTACATCAGGATACTTGATACACTTGACTTGGCAGGTATTTGCCAACTGATTTACATTCTCGAAATGGGGCTGCACTTTCATGAGCAAGACAGTTCAATTAATTTTGTTAAAAGTACATGGCACTTTAGGGAAATGATTCTGCATGATCCAGAGCTGCATAAATCCTCTTGAAGGCCAGGGTGTTTTATGGCATGAGCTCCCTCTCAAAGCGTCTGGCACAGTTGCTCAGTAGCCCTTGCCTGATTAAGTGTGATCGAAGTAGAAGTAAACTACTGCTCCTTTGTTGACTGTATTTGTCCTGGAACCCAATCTAGGGCCCGAAAGACAAAGCAGACTATTTCCTTTGGTTCTGTCAGTGACAGGAATGGAATGAATCAAGCCTTTCAAATCCATCATTATGCCAAGCCCTTTCGCTGTACTCGTGTCTATGTCCCGGTGACACACAGGGAATCCAGCTGTGGCTGACAGGGGACTGCACACTGGGGCACAGCAGGCTGCAGTCCCCTGCCCTCTCCATAGCCTGGTGTACAGCAAACAGCAACAGGTACAGCGCTCCGTTTTGTCACTGACCAATCTTCTCTGGCTTTCATTTCACAGGAGGCAGAAGACTCTGCTTATACATAGGTCATGTGACCTTTTTTTTGCTTTTAAAGCACGTAATACATAATATGTATTACATTATATATTATATTAAAGCACATATTATCTAATATGCAATATATCTCCATAATACACAGCACTGAAGGCAGACCTAGTGCTGAGGTCAGCATGGGAGGGTAGGCTGCTGGGGGAAGAATAACTATCTGATCAAAATATTCTCCACTCATTTTGAGTTGTCACACCGCCTTGCACAGCGTTATCCTGCTGTTCTTCAAGCCTTGTTCTCCCTGCAGCCTCAGAAAGAAGAGAGGAAAGCCCTTGTGAGTGCAATGGAGGCTGTTCATACCAAGGACTGTAACTAGTTTTGTGGTTGGGAGGTTCTGACCAAGAAATCAACTGAGCCTCACCAGAATTCTTCACAGAGGCATGGTAGAGGAGCCTTTATATGATGGATTTATGTCACACCCTGGGAGTACAAAATTGAAACTCCATTCTCTTTCAATATCTCAGTTAAAAAGTAAATAACTCTATGCAGTAGAAGCCCCTCCTCTAAACCCAGGAGGCTTCAGCTAAATTCTAATGAGTCGAAAAGGTCTAATCCCACTGTAATAGTGGCTTCTTCAGTGACCTTTCATCTTTGTCTTTTGGCTTATTTTTCACTGGCGTGTGAGTTTTATACTCTTCACTTGTTAACTACCCATCACTTAATCAGAGCAGAGTAGCTGGCAAACCTTGTGTAATCAGTTTGGCTCGTGTATTAGTTGCCTGTGTTCCAGAAATGGTTCCCTTCTCTGTGTAGGCTACAGAAGACAGCAAGGCAGCAGTGACAGCAATGACAACCTTGCTTCTTCCTCTAAAAGAGAGAGGCACTCCCCGGCAGTGAGAAACGGTGTGTCCTCATGGATCCTAGTGATGGGGCCTGGTGGAGATGGAGACATACTGCACTGCCAGCAGTAAGAGAAAAGCTGTTGTTTCACAAAATAGCCGGCCTTTTTAAAACCAATCATGGTATTTTAACATCCTTTCGTCCTGCAGAGTGTAATTTGTGAGGGGTCTGCCTGGTAGATTTCAAAGTATTAAAAATAAGTGCAACTATTTTTTTAACTCCCTTTTTGTCACTCCTCAGGTTCTACCACACCAGAACAGAAATATAAACCCACTACACATGGCAGATATTCTCTTACAAATTTGCAAGTAGGAATATGGTGCTGCATCAAATGCAGCCACTAAGTGGCAGGAGATGTACAAAATTTCCTCTATTAGGCTCTGAATCCAACATCGGACAATGTGTTGCCTGTGGTGTGTGGCAGGGGGCAGAGAACTACTTTCAACAGCTCCCTAACTCCCAGCTTATTCACTGGGGAAACAGACGGAGCTGTACGTAACGGTCCAAGTTAACAGCCACTGATGGATGGTTTGGGCAGCACGTATCAAGAACAGAAATACGTTCGAAAAGGAAAGCTCTAATTTCTTCCTATCTATTCTGAATGAGACTAGGTTTGGGTAGATCTCTTCCAGGAAGAAAAACACATATTCTGTATTAGGCAAGAGCTTTCTCCTTTTCCCTGGCATCTTATAAGCAGGAACCACCTAGTGCAGGTCTTTGTCCCCTCAGGTGACAGTGTACAGGAGTTTCAGCTTGTGGCTACCAGGTGGAGTATCCCTGGTTGTTCTACTCACTGAGATGTGTCATGGGAGCTTTTGAGAGAGTTGGGGATTAGTCCATTTCTAGCTCCTTAGACAGAGGCCAACGTGTCCAAGCGTGTCTCATTTTCCAAGGCAAATATGTGCACGTTCTTTTATTTAACAGAAGAGGAAGGCAGTATTTGTCACAGTCCAAGGGAAAGCCTGGAAGCACCGATGCGCAAGAGCAGGTGCTGTCAGGGGATGTGTTTGCAGCTTCTGCTGCACCTCCCAATGGGCTCTTCCCAAGCTTCTCCTTATTCCACCTCTACCTTCCCTGAACTGTGCAGAGCCACCTTCTCTCTCTTCGAACCCCATTCCCAGTGCTTTCATGTGGGGGTTAAACTGGAGAGACTGCAAGCTGTGCAATGACGTGAAGCAACTGCCTATGGCAGTCTTGGGGCAGAGACGGGAAATGGCAGGTGAGCTTATGACAGCTCCACTTGATGAGTGAAGCTCTGTGATTGCAGCACAGGCTGTTCACAAGCCTCCCTGTTCCAGAAAGGGCATAAATTGGCTGTGCTGCGGCTGGATCTGTGTGTGCAGGTGGCTAGCTGGAAGAGGGAGTTCCTGGAGGTTGTCCTTTGACTTTCCTAGTAACAGCCGCCTTGATGAAGAGTGGAGGTAGACTTTTTTTTTTTTCTCCTGGATCGTATCTATATGACTTGTGCTTTAGTGCTGACAGGTGTTCACATTGGTTGCATTTCTAGCTGGCTTCCTGCTGCACCTTAAAAAAAGCCACCAGCATTCCCAATGTTCAGTCCTTAGGGTAAGTTCACACAATGTCAGAGCTGCATCGAGTGTAAATGAGAAATCTCCAGTCTCGGGGTCTGTCACCAGGGTTTAACCACCACACTGAAATTACTCAAACTCCTTTGGAAGCCTTCACACAAACCCAGCAGGTTTCCAGCACCACCGCAGGGACCTACCACCCTCTTCCCTCAGATACTTTTTCACTGAACTCAAACCTGTCATAATCAAGGTGAAATATGATGCCATGAACACTGAGAGTAGTTATTTGGAGAATGTGATGGCAGTCTCCGTCTGCAATTATCTGACTGCAGGAATAAGTAGTAATCCTGCCATTAGGACAGACCGTCAACACATGCTCTTTGATCTGTCATGCACCGAGAAGTTCCTACGTTTTAGACTGTTTTTACCCCAGGATTGTCTGGACCAACTGCAATTAGTCTGCAAGAAGAGAAAAGTGGCCCCATTTCCATCTGTGAGGCTCGAATCTACAGGATGGATTCTCCCTACAAACACTACACTGCAAATTAGGGAAAAGATTTGGAGGTGCTCTCTGGCTAGTTGCTGGCTATCTCCCAGGCTCTACCCTGGCTATTTCTGTAAAGCCTTCTCTTTCCTGTAAGGACCGTCACAGTGAAATATGAAATACCTCTGCCTGCTTGTCCAGACTATTGCAGGATTCACTCAGAATACAGAAGACAAATAACATAATCTACAAACAAGCAGCTTTCTCAAGACATGTCCAGAAGGTCTGCTGGCTTTATGGTGAAAGGAATGTTTATGGAACTTAGCTGTAAAAATGGATTTTCTTTGTAGGAAATGAGTGCCCTGCTGTGACACCATTATTCTCAGTTCCAGCAGTTCACTAATGTTCTTTAGAAAAAAAGCCACAGTTTATGTAAGTTCAAGACACTGTATAAGAACTCCAGGAAATGGGCTTCATTGCAGAGGTTTCTCAGGGCAGGGACCCAATGCTGACAGAGCTTCTGCTACCACACAGAGTCACTGGGATCTTTTCCAGACCAGAGGAGATACATGGAGCTGAGTCCTCTGAGGACACAAGGGCTGACACAGCCAAGGGAACCAGCAGCTTTTCCTTGCCAGCTAGGATTTGTGCATGTCAGAAGAACGGTTCTATGTTCTGTGTGTTGGATCAACAGTCTGCATTTTCATCCTCCTGATAAGCAATAGAGCGTCTCTGGGAAAACTGAGAAAGTCCAAAATATTAAAAATAATTGAAATACCCTTTCCTCAGTCTATTGTGAGCTGCAGGTCGTGCTGTGGCTGAACTTTCCTTCCTTCTTCGCACCAGACACTGATGCAAGCAGTTAGTTGAAACTGGGTGACCTGAAGAGAGAACAAACTGCTTGGCTGAACAAAAGCTCTGTTCCTGTGTGAAAAAGAAGAGCGTTTAGACGCTGCCAAATGGCAATAAATACCACTGCATGTTCCCCTCAGAGGAATATGGGCAGCAGTGTCAGTGTGTCAGGCTCATCCTGATTTCTTATTTAACATTCACTTTCGATAGAGCTTTTTATTAGACCTGTCCCCTGGCTTAATGAGATTAGGACACATAGTCCTGCCTCTGGTGAAAATGGAACTACAAATACCATTTGTGACTTGTTGCAGGGGTCTTCAATAGCTGACAGCATGCTCAGTTGTACGTGCTGCTATTGTGAGCTGAACACAGACCTCTTTACAAGAACCAAGAGTTGGTTTTCAGTTCTCTTGCTGATTTGGCCACAGAGCTCATGAAATGCATGCTACAAAATGAAGGCCCTTGAAGGATATTCCCTGCTGACAGCTGTGGTAGGTGACCTATGGTGCAGAGGACAGATCACAAGGCAGAAGAATTTAACGAGAATGATTAAGCACTGGAAAAAAAAAAATAACTGTGGAAGGAGACAGACATTTTCTTGCTTGATGTCTTCAACTCATGATCAGAAGCTGTTTTGGAAGAGATGCTTTATTTGGGTATGTGTTCAGGCTCTGCTCAAGGAGATTTAGGTGAGATCTTACTTCCCATGATTTGCCAGATGCAAAGCTGTATTTTTGAACTAAAAAACAGGAAATAAAAATAACATAAACTTTGATTTACAGCAAACTGTGTGCAAACCACATGTCCTTGGAGGGCTGAGCTCTAAGTGCTATCTTTAGTTTCTTTCCAACAAACAAATAAATAAAAATCCCCATCCGATTCTGTATGATTCACTTTCTCCTGACTTCAGCCATCATGCTGTAGTTAGTTCATTTGGGACTTGAAATCCTTCAATGAAGGAGAAAGAATTTATATATGGCCATTAAACATTGAAAAGTAAACATCTGAAGTGCCTCGGGGCAGTTATGATTACACAGCTCATCTATGCACAGCGGGTTCCTGGAGCTTTTTTTCCAAAACTGGAGCAGAAAGTCTCCATAACTACTCCGTGGTAGATCTGGAGCTCTTCACATGTATCGTCCATGCCACTGAGGACTGAGTCTCAGAGCTGAAATAACCTTCCAGTAAGGCCCCTCTGGCTGCTGTGGCTCAATTGTAGGAGAGCTCAGTGCTGCTCTTTCTGAATCTGTTCCTCGTGCCGGTGCATCAGTCATGCAGCCCTTTTCTACACTGGGGCTAACAGGGATCCCAGGCATGGCATGTCCTGGGGAGCACTAGGGTGGGTGAGACCTTGTATAGGACTTGCATAGTCTCATACCCTGGTGGAAGGAGTCTCTAAGAATGAGCAGTGGGAGTTGTCTTTGTTTCAATTAAAAAAAAGAATTTGGGCGCTACTGCAGGGGGATGGAGCATTACTCCAGCCAAGCGGCTTGGAGTTAGGTGGCCAGGGAATGAACTCTCCCTGTTGTGTGCCCTCTAGCCCAGCTGGAGGAGGTGCCTATGTGTCATCGGACCAGGTATGACTTGTCACGGCAGGACACACTGCAAAAGGTCATCGGATGAATTTATAAACAGAATGTCAATGGTCTTAAAGAGCAGAAGGCACATGTCACCAGTTGGACACTCATCAAGTGTGTGGCTGGGGTCTGGTTTCCTGCCCCATCAGCTGCTGATGGAGCGAGCACCCCTGTCGAGGGCGCCAAGGCTCGTTAAGGCCTGTGCTGACACGGCACACGGCTCCTTTCATCCTGCGACCCCGGAGAGTGCTGTGCTGGGCAAAATGGGAGCTGCCGCCTTTAAACAGCATCTGTTTGTTCTTGAAACAATTAGAGATGGCAGTTAGATCTTGAACTCGTTACTGAGCCCAAAACAATTACGATAAAAACAAGTTCCATATGGGCTCAAAAGGAGTTGTTTTTGTCTTTACTAAATTAGAATGGATTCATGTCTTCAAGTTTGTCTGGCATTTATGGACAGGAAACATGAATTACACACAGTAATTTACTACAAACAAAAGAGATGAATGCGGCAACAGCCCATTTATCTTAGCTCATGTGCCTTCTTGAGCTTTATGTGCTGTGTAACCCATGGGGAGAGTTAATAGCTTTTTTTCTTTGTTTTCTAACTCTTTGCTATTTTGGTTTGCAGAAAGTGAGACAGGAAGCTGTTGAGTTCCTGTTGCAGGGCTAAGCTTACCTGCAATCCTGCTTGTGTGTTCCTTAGAATCACCCCAGAAATGGGGAAAACAAAACCAGAGGTAACAGGAGGGTCCAGTAGCGGTCTGTCACTGTGTATGTGCAAAACCATTCCCTTTTGGGAAATACATATATTTGTAAATCAAAAGCTACGTGAACCCTCAGTGGCAAGTGTGCAACACACACGAGTTCTTCTTTTCCAGGAATATTTTCTTGCGAGCCGGTTTGTGAGTTGTTAACATTTGCAGTAAGGCAGGTTACTCTCACAAAGCCTGCAGATGCAGGTAAACCATGTCTGGGAGAGAGGGTTGCTGTGGTACCATTGTGGTTCTATTCTTCCTGTGAGTGACTTGAGGAAAGCTTACAGATGGGAGTTCCTCCTATTAGCTCCTCAGGCAGCGCTAAGAGCTCCCAGAGAGAGACCTTTTTTCAAAGCCCATCCAAAATGGACGGAAGTCTGTGCATCAGACGTATTTTTATGGAAACTGAGTTTCTGATCTCTTGGGTTTTGAAACTGCTGCTGAACATTGACTTAAATTCAACCACTTCCAAAAGGAAGGGGAACCCAGAAGACAGCAGGCAGCAATGTACCTCACTGCTGCTCAGACCTGTGCTTACATCTGCTTTGGGTCCCAGGGCAGGGGGGGACAACAGGACAAGGCAGGAGGAAATCAGCAAGGAAACTCCTGAGCAGTGTTTCTGTTCTGGCAGCCCCTCATAGCTTCTTGCAGCTCAGACAAAGAGTTTGGGTTTGCTTTTTCGGGCTTTTATTTAGATTCCATGATTTTACAGGAGGCAGTACGTCGGCATCACTACAAAGGCATATAACGCAAGCTCAACTGTGCTGCTAGGCTGAAGCGAAGCTGTGGAAGAACCTAACTCACCAAACCCATAAAATGTAACGAGGATTGTAATAAAGACTAAAGGTGCCCCTGGGCATAGCACAGGACATGAACTCAGCCTGGCTGAACTCCAAAGAAAGTGAGATCATGGGCGGGAAGCAACCCAGGAAATAGTCGGGGGAGTCACTGAGATTTGTTGGCCTCTTCCAGTCCAAGATGGTGAGCTTCCCAATGCATTTCATCGCTTCTCCCCCCTCTCCTCATGAATCTTAGAAAAGAAGTCCTTAAGTAAAAGCCTGGACAATTAGAATCCTCCAGTTCTGGCTAACAAGGGAAAAGAAGAAAAATGAGAAAGACATTTTTTTAGATTTCATGCAATGTCTGATTTGCATAGTCCTCCACAGGGAGTAAGTGGGATTGATCATTTGGATTCTCATCTCTGTGGAGCTAGTGAGACTGAGCTCCAAAACGATGATGTCCTTCCAGCAGAGAGGCTCCTAATATTCATTTCCAGCCTTGGTTCAAACAGGGAAGGGGCAGGAATCACAGTGCTTGAATTCAGCTTCTGGTCAGCATTGCCCGCAGGCAGCGAGAGCAGATCATCGCCCATCCAAAGGAGCAGGATATTTATTCATTTATTTGTTATTCATTTATTCATCCTCAGTTCTTTGACTCAGTTGGCCCTTCAGCGGGGCTGCGGACTCTGGGGCACGCTGAAGGGCCGAGCTGCAGCAGTGGGGCATTTGGGCTGAAATAGCCACACGAATATGGGCAGCCCTTTGCAGAGCTCCTGGCCCTGACAAGGAGTGTCTTTCCTTGTCAGCTCAGCTCTTCTCACCTGCCAGAGCTTTCACATCCATCCCAGCTCCCACCAAAACCCTGTAAGAACACAGGCAAGCTTATTGACACTGCTGCAGTTCGAAGCCCAAGTTCTTCGCTCAGCTCCATTCCCAGGATCTGACCTGGAGCAGCTTCTCCTTCCCCCAGAGCAACTAGGTCAGAGGCGGCTCTCAGTGCCGCAGCACCCAGGGTGCTCAGGAGCCCATCCCCTGGTCTCACAGGTGCCCTCTTGTCTTCTCCCTTTTCTCTCCTGATCTGTTGTTTTAAACTCCTACCCCTCATCTTCCAGCTGGGTTTTGTTCTTCATCAAAGGGCAGTCAGGTGGAGAAGGTAGAAAACACAGACTCTCTCCCCCATCAGTGATTTCATTTCCCATTAACTGAGGGTTTGAAGGGAAATCTCAGGGCTCATTAAGGCTCTGCTGACAGCTTAACCTCCTCCCGCAGAAACCCAACACCGGGTCCAGTCCTCTCTCTGAAACCAGGGCGGCTGTGACCTTAGACCGGCTCCTGAGCACGGCAGACAGCTCTGGAAAGCACAACCAGCACCCGAGTAGGGGTAACAAGGTTTGCACAGACCCTTCAGAGGGTGTTTTGTAATATATTTGACACAGTTACGTAGGGAGCAGAGACACTTCCTTCAGCGACCTTGTGCTGCCTGCTGCGGCCGCGCACAGCTCGGGGAAGCGCCTCATTACTCTGACTAAGGGGAAGCAGAGGCGTTAGCACTGAACCCCCGAAGTCCTTCGCGCATCAGTGAAGGCAGGGCCCTTTTGACCCGTACAGGCACCGGCAGGCCAGCCGAGGCGCTCACGCAAGTGCCCGCTTCAGGGCCTAGCTCTCGGCAGCGTGACCCCCTCCCTACAAACAACCGGGTGTTCTCAGCTCGCAGCAATCCCCTGCTGGCAGCCCCCGGCTCCCGCATAGCCGAGGGGCCGGCCGA
>VWZK01016465.1:43512-63892 GCA_013396935.1 Baryphthengus martii | reverse complement strand
GTGTTAAAGGGGCGGCGGCGCGGGCTGGTCCGGTGCCGGGCACCATGGCCTACCAGGGCTTCGCGCAGGAGTACCTGGGCATGCCGGCCGTGACGCGGGCCTACACCACCGCCTGCGTGCTCACCACCGCCGCCGTGGTGAGGGCGAGAGGGGCCCCGGCGGGGGGTCGGGAGGGGAACGCTGATGGGAGATCGGGGTCTCCAAGGGGGTGCTGCGGTAGGGGAGCCGGGGTGGGGGGCCTGGCTGAGGGCAGCAGGTGCCCGGCAGCGGGTGGCAGCTGCTGTGCCTGTCTTTCACAGCAGCTGGAGTTCATCACCCCTTTCCAGCTCTACTTCAACCCTGACCTCATCTTCAGGAAGTTCCAGGTGAGGCCTTGCCCGGGCTTTGGGGCCCCTCTTGCCCCTTCCCAGGGAGAGGTGGGTGCGACAGGCTGGGCCCTGGGTGTCCTGCTCCTCAGAGTGGCCGGGGCGTGCTGTATGATGCCAAGGGGCTTCTTTCACACTACTCCAGCCTTCTCTGATTGGTGGAGCTGGGTCAGCAATGTGGTGCCCCCTCTTGTCACAGACACCTAGATGGAGATAACTTTTTCTAGCCTTTCCCTGTTGTACACCATCTTGGCAGTTCCTTTTTTGCTTTACTCAAAACTTGCCTCTTCCCTTCTATGACACTGAGAATATTTGGCCAGCTGATGTTCGGTTGGGTGGGGAAGGCTTTGTCGTAGAGAGGCACGAGCAGCGATTTACTTTGGCTCTGGGTGCTCAGTTGTGGCTGTTCGTCTCTTCCAGAAAAGTAGAGAAATCTTCTTTCCCACACCTGGAAGGGCCAGGTACTCTGATACAGGCAAGGGAGGGAGATCCCACGTGAAGGTGCTACAGCTCTCTGGTGTCCTGGGGTAGCTCTGAGTGGACAAGCACATGAATGGGCATGCCCAGGATATAGGGTGATGGGCTGCTGTACATGTGATGGGGAGAGACCTGTCTGTCGACCTCCTTTTCTCTCTCCTCTCTCTTCTCTTTCAGATATGGAGGCTGATCACCAACTTCCTCTTTTTTGGGCCCCTGGGATTCAGTTTCTTTTTCAACATGATATTTCTGTATCCTTTGGTCTCAGTGGTGCTCTCTGCTTCCTTTTTGGCTTAGATGCAATTCCCGCCATCCATCTTCCTCTCCAGGCTGGCTTGTCTTGGCAGTAGTCTAGGGCTGTGGGTTCTTGCCTTTGCTCTCTTGGTCTGAATTGAAGTCATTCCCTCAACATCTGTGGCCACCTCCTGCACGTCCATCTCTGCTTGCTGCAGGGCAGCACCTGCCAAAAGGCTGAAGCAGCTGGCAGTGCTGCTGGAGAGCAGTGCCCCTTCCTGGTGTGTGCTCTGGCTGGGGCACAGCAGATACCTCTTTCTTTTTCTGAGGTCAGTGGTATGAAGAGGAGTTTCCACTGCTCTGCTGTGGGGCTTGGACACCTGGCTGACAGCTTCCTGTGAAGAAGTAGCTTGCAGCTGGCTTATTTGCCGCACAGTCGTGCTGTGGGGACTCAGGGTGGCCGGCTGTTAATTTCCTATACTGCAATCCCTCCCTTCTCTCCTGCTCTCAGGTACAGGTACTGCCGCATGCTAGAAGAAGGCTCCTTCCGTGGAAGGACGGCTGACTTTGTCTTCATGTTCCTCTTTGGAGGGTTTCTCATGACAGTATCCTTTTGAGTTGGTTGCAGCTCTTTGGTGTCTTCTGAGATGCTGTGGATGTGAGGCTTGTCTGCTAGTTCTCAGTATCCCGGCTGTATTGTGTGGTCCTTGGCATGTAGCTGCCTGCAGAGCAGGACAGCTGCCTTGTGATCCTTCTTGGTACCGCAGGGCAGAGTGCCTTGTTGTGCCCCAGGGCTGCCAGGCTCATGCCCTGAGGCTTGGGAGAGCTCTGCTGAGCATGTGGTAGAGAGGACAACATCTGTCTGTATGGCAGAGCTGCTGCTCCTTGTTTTGCCCACTGTTGTCTCCTGGCCTGTGCCTCACCCGGTATGCTTAGAGCAGAAGTGAAATACAGGAAAAGCTGCCTGTACTTGTGCTGGTGTCTGCAGAAGCGCTGCTGCACC
The DNA here is from genome assembly GCA_013396935.1 of Baryphthengus martii. Lineage (NCBI taxonomy): Eukaryota > Metazoa > Chordata > Aves > Coraciiformes > Momotidae > Baryphthengus > Baryphthengus martii. The sequence continues at coordinate 61,813 of VWZK01016465.1, read as the reverse complement.
TGGCAAGGGGGTGGGCCGCCCGATCCCAGAAGAGGACGTGTGGCAGTGTGCTGTGGAAGCTCAGCCTGAAAGGAAGCCCCTTGTGCTCCACAAGAACCTGTGGAGCTGCTGCAGGGTGACTGAGCTCTGGTGGGTGGAGCTCACTGCAGCGCTGCCCGACTGGCGTGAGGCAGGCTCAGAAAAGCAGCTACAGCTGAAGGGGAGGACACGGAGCCATAAGGACAAGGAGTGGGGTGCCCACATACTGTCTGCTGCCAGCACATCAGGCAGCACGAGCCCACCACCTGTCCTTGCATCCCCTCAGTGGCTGGAGGTACCATCACACATCTTCAGAAGTTCTTTTATTGTAGGACAAAATATTCTGATGGGGAGAAATACCTCCCTTCCAAGTGTAAAATCTTTTCTGAATGTTTTGCTGCTGTCATACGCCAGTGGCTCAGAGCACTGCTCTCCCTGCGAAGCTCCGCATGAAGCTGTGTGAGCTCTCGTGGCCGTTGGCCATCCTCGGGTGTTTGGCAGCCATGTACTTGGCCATAAGCAGATTTGAAGTCCAACCACAACAAGGGCATGGGAATTTTTGCTTCTGGCTGTCTCCTGGTGTTCTGGAGAAGATGAGAGTGAATTCCCACTTCTGAAATTCTTCTGTAGAAGGCAGATACTGTATGTGAGCTAGTTGTTGGTATGTGCTACGTGTCCCAAGGTCACTTTTGATGGTCACTTTGTGGAGATGACTATAAAAGCTCCCTGGACTCTGGTGGTTGTAGACAGCAGTTTAAGCAGTGAGCAGCCTGTACAGGCCACTCCAGTGTGTCTTGTTCCGGGCTGGCAGGGAGGGAATGGTGGTGGGTGGGGAGGGGTCGGTACATCTCAGCCAGCCCAGGAAAGGTTCGGTGGCATGGATGATGTCTTGCATGCTGTAATAGCTGCCTGTAGTTGTGGGCTTCCTAGTCACAAGGCACCCTGTGGTGCCCAGAGTGAGTGGATTTTTCCTTGACTCGGTAGTTGCTAGCTATTTGGACTCTTTGCCAGCCTGTTTTTCCTGGGCCAGGCTTTCACCATCATGCTGGTGTACGTGTGGAGTCGCAGGAACCCTTATATCCGCATGAACTTCTTTGGGCTTCTTAACTTCCAGGCCCCCTTCTTGCCCTGGGTCCTGATGGGATTCTCTTTGCTCTTGGGCAACTCCATCATCATTGACTTACTGGGTAAGCCAAAGCTGGTGAGTGATGGGAATAGGGGCATTTTGCAGCGCTCTGTTCTCATAGGTGATACTGGGGCACTAGCACCGTCTCCTGGTGTCATCATTTAAGCTGGTGGGTTTCCTAAAGCCAGCTGGCTGAGGCTGCTGAGTGGCCAGCTCATGCCTGAGCTCTTGCTTGTGACCTGCGTTTTGCTGCACCTTCCCATGGACAGAATCTGGGCGCAGCAAACAGCCTGGCTCTCTGGGACTGCAGCGTGGGTGGCTCTGGTGGGAGCTGGGGTGTGGGTACACGGCTGAGGGATTCTTGGAGCTTCGTCCTGGTTAAGCTCCCAGCAGCTCTGGTTCAGCTGACAAAGGAATCACGGCTGGGCCTGACCTTGGTGGCATCTCTCCCCAGGGATTGCAGTGGGTCACATCTATTATTTCTTGGAAGATGTTTTCCCCAACCAGCCTGGAGGAAAGAAGTTACTGTTAACCCCCAGCTTCCTGTAAGTAAAACTGATTCTTCCTGGGCTTTGCAGTGTTGCTTCCCAGCCTGGGTCACTTTCGTAGCGAGCTGTGGTTTGTCTGCGAGCGGCGTGAGGCGAGCAGAGGACGCAATTGTGCACTGACAGCGCCTCAGCTCGAGAGGGCATACATGCCTCTGCGGCACAAACACCGGCACTCTGCACATTGTGCACGTGTACACGGGGTCTGTGAAGCAGTCGCCGCTACCTTAAGCTTTGTTAGTTGGACTGGAGTGCTCTTACTGCTCATGAAAATGCTAGATGCAGGTTGTCATTTTTTTCTGATGTATTCCTGTAGTTTAAGAGAGCAGAATATGTTCTACTTCATGCTGAGGATCACAGCCAACCTAGAGATGAAGGAAGCAGGTTCTGTCGTGGTTACGTAGTGAGCTGAGCAAACAACAGCGAGTGCTGGTGCTGTAGGCAGGTGGCTGTGGCCTAGAGCTAAGCCCTGTGAAGGGCTACAATGTTCCTAGGAGGGCTGGGGGCTTTATCCTCAGCTGGCTTTCCTAACCTGCCTGCTTGGTGGGATGGGCATGTGCCTTGCCAGGAAGATGGTATTTGACACCCCTGAAGAGGATCCCAACTACAACCCTCTCCCTGAGGATCGTCCAGAAAACCAACCTAGAGGCCAAGACCAGAACCACCAGCAGCATCCACAGTAACACAGGGGACTTCTCCACGTGGCCAGATTCTTCTCTTCCGGCTGGACTTAGCAATGGCCCAGAGATCCTACTGGAGTAACACCAGTTGCCATTGCGATGTGTAACGTTTCAGTGTTTGTATGGGTAACCACCTTCCCCTTGTACAAAGTGGTTCCATAGAGCTTTGCACACAAGAACTGGTGAATGCTTACGGAGGTGTTGCAGGGACAGGGACTGGAAGTTGTGATGGCTCCTCAGTTACCCATGTGGAATAATTAGCAAATAGGGTGTTAAATCAGGTGGTACTCCTGCTGTTAATGACTTGCTCTGCCGGGTCACTCTTGCCCTCTGTACAAAGACTAATGCCCAGCTCTCACTGTTGTGAGACCTCTTTGTGGGCTTTCAATGAAGTAGTACTCCCAACTCTACCATGGTAGAATGCAGCTCAGCCTCTTCCTTTCCTCTGTCCCCTACTCCTTTTTTGGTTGTTGTTTCCAAAGAGTCTTTACATTAAAGTCTTTATTTTTCAGTCTTGTGTCCGTTTCTGCCAGGGGCAGAGGCAGCGATTCACCAGTACACGAGACTTTGCTCAACTGCCAGGCTGCTTGCTTGGGCTTTTCTTTTTTGGTGGGCAAAGTCCAGGTGAACTGGAAGATGTCCTTCCCCTCTTCTGTCAGCAGGACTGCAGAGCATGAAGGGGTGTGTCTGTTTGTGTGTCTAGCTGGAGAAAGGAATGCCTGGGAAAGGACAGGGGACAAAGCTGGACACGGTCCAGGCAGTGACTGGAAGTAGCACTTGACACTAGTAATAAAAGCTGTCTGCACATGCAGTGGAATTCCAGTCTTGGTGATTTTTTTTTTTTTTTTTAGTTCAGAAACATAAACATCTGCATTTTAGGGGAAAACTAAACAAGCTAGCCCCTGCCACAAACAGCTGTCCTGAATGGATTTGGTCATCCTTGCTACTGCAGCACACATCTGTGCTTATACCAGACCTCAGAGCCTTTGGAGCACTGCTATCTCAGGATAGCTCATCTGGTAACAAGTCTGTCAGCTCAGCTGGACGAGCCTGCAAACCACCACATGAACTACTAAGAGTTAAGAAAAATGATATAGAAGCCCTGTGGCAAGGGAAGATTGAACCACAGCCACTCGATCCCACCTCCTTTGGGGGTTTCCCATTGAAAATATCTTTTTTTTATGAAAAATCAGACTTCATTTGAACCAGCTATTTTCCTGTGCTTAGGTTTCCCTCTAGGAAGAGGATGCAAGACCTGTACAGATGGTAATCTTATTCTAGAAGTCACAGCTGTACTAACGGCTAAGCAGCCTTTCACTCAACAGCTACTTGCTGTGTGTGATTTGCTCACAACAGTAACACAGCAGTGGAGTTTCAATCCCTGGGAAGAGTGTGTCTTTGGAGTCTGCAGACATTCTGTTTTAAATTGCTTTGGAGGTGGGACTTCATGATGCGAAAGCTGGGCTATGCTTTTTGCTAGCGTGCTGGATGAAGCCAAGGAACTGTGGTTATAGATCAGGAAAGCTGCTCCCAGATTGTCCCTAGTGGCCGTAATACACACAGAAAGGTGGCTGAAGTTCTCATCTTTCCGGGAGTTGACCCCCTGGACTGTTCTGCCTTGCCTCTGGCTGCTCAGAGGCACAATTCCTATAGGCTCTCTGGGGCTTGAGTAGAGGGAGGTACTTGTAAGTCCACCACAGAAGCTGTAGTCCTTGAATGTCCATACCTTGTTGTGAACTTGATGATGAGGTAACCACAAGCTTCACAGCAATTCAAAAATGCACCACAGCATTTTCATGCTCGTTTTGGTCAAATTCCCTGAAGAGGCTGCTTGCAGAAGTACCTGATCATAACAAAGAGAGGCTGAAGTGTTCCTGGATAGATCTGGAGTTTATGTCCACAAGGCAAAAATGTATTCTATAGGGGGAGTCTAAGGTGCAGCAGGAATCCCAGGGTTTGTCTTACTTGCTGAAATAACCTTTCAACCTCTCTAACAAGGAAAAATGGATAGAGTACCACTCTGGCACAGGAGCCTAGGATAAGGCTGCAATAACATTATTGCTAAATTGCAAGTTTGTGGTTCCTGCAGACTAACATCTGGAACAAGTTTCCTCCCACCCAGAAATCAGAACTGGCTCTGCTATTACTCAAGTCTAAACATGATGAATTAAGGCCGGAAAATGTTTTTTGACTGTGCTAGCAGTGTGGGTGGATCAGCAAGGATCACAAAACCTACTGGCTTTATCATAAAGGCCTGAACATAACTGTGGGGCTGCCAGCAGAATCTGCCTTGCTTCCAACACTCAGTCCTGGCAGTGAATGAATGGCAGAACCCTTGTCAAAAAGCTGGTGTACCTCAACAGCAAGGTAGATTAAATCATTTTTTTAAACAAGCTCAAATTTTTTTAATCTCACTTCAATGGATTTTCCATTTTTAAACTCCCAAGGGAAAGACAGGCTGTTTCTAAGGTTGCAAAACCCTGACAGTGCAGTGCTAAGGGTATCTGAGACACCTGCTTTGCTGTGGGTGTGCTGTGCACAGTAACTGGCAGCTGTGTGCTGAGTGACCACAGCAAAGCCACTCGCTGCAGAGAAGCTGCAGTCTCAGTGACTGCAAGCTCCAGCTTTTGTACCAGTTCAGAGACACTGTTGTTTTCCAGCTGCAGTCTTCACATAAAGGGTTCACCACACACCAGTCTGACAGAAATGAACAGTAAGTTTGTGACTTGAGTTAAACTGTTCTACCCTTGACAAGGAAGCCAGCAGAACCCCACTGAGGTCACTACAGAGCACAGCACGTCCAGTAACCGACCACTCCTTCAGAGGAGCATTTACTTCTTCTAGTTTGAAGTCTCAGAATCACAGAATGTCTTTGGTTGAAAGAGACCTTCAAGATCATCAAGTCAAACCTTCAACCCCACACTGCAAGCTCACCACTAAATCATGTCGCTAAGTACCAGGTCCACATGCTGTCTGAATACCTACAGGGATGGTGACTCCACCACTGCCCTGGGCAGACTATTCCAGTGTTTGATAACCCTTTCAGTGAAGAAATGTTTCCCGTGTCCAGTTTAAACCTCCCCTGGTGCAGCCTGCACCCATTACCTCTGGCCTTGTCACAGGCCACCAGGGAGAAGAGGCCGTCCCCCTCCTTGCTCCAACCTCCTTTCAGGTAGTTGTAGAGAGCGATAAGGTTTCCCCCTCAACCTCCTCTTGTCCAGACTGAACCACCCCAGCTTCCTCAGCTGCTCCTCGTAGGACTTGTGCTCTAGGCCCTTCACGAGCCTCACTGCCCTTTCTCAGGACACGCTCCAGCACTTCTATGTCCTTCTTATAGTGAGGGGCCCAGTACTGAACACCATATTCAAGGTGTGGCCTCACCAGTGCTCACTCTCACTTGTCCCTGCAGCAAAAGGTTTTGGGCTGTTTTGTCTGTTGAAGGAAAGCACTTGGCTTTCTATGAAGCACTGTGCTTCAGGAAAACTGAAGTGCGTGAGTGTTCACCATTATACCCAGAAGCATTAATATTACCAGGACTGCTCAGTTACCAGAAGAGCACAAAACATGATGAGATTCACTATTCATTCAATCTTACTGAACTCAACCCTAAGTAGTATGCATTCCTTTTATTTAAAAAGTTGTCCTAATAGTGCGTGTTGCACCTATACAAAAGAATCTTTACACTGTCCACACACAGGTATATAAGGGCTCCAACAGCTGCCACAGGTCTCAGGTAGACCACGTGCTAACGCAGCGTTCTTGCTCCGTGGCATTTAAGTGGAGGGGGTGGGGGAAGAAGTCAGCAGTACTGGGAACTCTTGGCAAGTGGAATGTGTGTCCCCTTGAGGGACAGAAAGACCCCTGCCAATCCTAGATCCATTTGGGGAGAGGAGTAGGGATAAAGTCTGTAGGAAGAGCACCAGTGTTACAATAGGAGGATTACCAGGCTGGAGCAGTATTGGCCAAACGTCTCATGCGCCTAGGAGAGAGAGAAAGAGGTACAGTAAGTGCTGTGTTAATCATGTGAAATCTTACTAATACCAGTTTTGGGGAGGCTGCCACAGCTTTGTGAACTCTTTACAGGTTTATGGCCTAGACAGACTTCCTTGGTCACCTGAGAGTGCCCCTGTTGATACGCCTAAAGCGCTATTTTCAGTAACAGCTTTTAGGGCACTTTTGCTCATTAACCTGGATTGAACCGATTGCTACTGAAACTATTCTCAGCTATAGCCAAGAAGCAAAATAATTACGAATCTATTAATCAGCAGTCAAAACAAAATCCTGTGAAAGAACTGAGACAGCATATTTACTGTTCCCACAGTGTGTCTTTTGGAGACATTTTGTCAGTTCATTCCTATCCGCCAGGAGCAATTGCATCAAGTATGAGAAAGTGTTCTTGACCGCTTGTCAAACACAGCTTAGCAGGTCTCTGGTGGGCAGAGCTCCTCCTGGAATCACAGCAGTGCTCCCATGCTGGCAAACAGGTCAGGCTGGAGCTGGGAGCTTGCCCATTCTGACATCAAGCAGCACTTTATCACACATAAAAGGAAGCCTTGTGGCAGGATTTTAGGTAGTGTGACAGTGCACAGAACGCCAGTATTTTTGATGAATGCCTTCCTATAGGAACAAATCCCCCTGCACAGGCAGAGAGCCCAGGGAAAAGAGGGGAAAAAAAGGAAAACTTTGCTTCAAGCAGGAGATGGTTAAAGTGGAGACTTAAATGGTTGTGGAGCAAGGTGATAACAGTTTAATATCCCGAAGCTAAAGGGATATGAGTTTTTGGTGTGCAAGTTTGAAATCCTGCCAGCTGGCTCTCAGCAGAGAAAGACAAACATCAAAGCTTTTAACTTCTTAGAGACAGGCCAGAAGAACTGTCTGAACGAGTGACAGCACCTTGTATTTCTGTCCTGGTCTCTGATCTTCTTCTCCATCTCAGCATCTGTGAGGGTTTCCAGAAGAGGGCACCACTGGTCAGCATCCCCCGTGTTGCGAATGGCAATCTCCACAGTCGGCAAAGGGTTCTCGCTGCACCGCAGGGCAGAAGGCAACAAAGAAGATCCATCAGTGGTCCCAGAGCACTCCTCTGGGTTACCCGCCCAGGTGCAAGACACAAGGACAACAGAGCATCACTTACAATGTTTCAGGCTTAAGCATTCATCCTTAGCCCCTTAGTCTGGCTCCCAGAAGGCGAAGCAGACAAAGGGCTGAAGGTTACAATCGTGTGGAGCCTGAAGTTTCTGGGAGACCAACTCCAACTATCTCCTTTCACCAGCCGAGAGGGGTTTGTCAAAACAACTGTGGCTGATGCAGTTCTCTCCCACAAAGGCCACTACGTAACTGGTGGACAGAGTTTGCAAGGGCAAAGTTCATACCAATTTATTAGTGCTGGGAGCACTTCTCCCAGAGCAGCAGCTGAGCAGGGACTGCTAACAGGGATTTTTGTCCAGCTTTTGCTTCCTAGCTGTAGCTCACCTACAGCTCTAGTTCACCTCTGACAGCTCTTCTCTGGCAAAAAAAAGCGTGGGTTCCTGGGAGCCTGGTGGGACAGGAGCCCGATGGTGGAACAAGAATTGTTCTCCCGGTTGCCAGGGATAGGGTAGTCCTTTAGGACCTGCTGTTGCAACCAGAGGCTGTGGCCACTCCCTGCACAAGCAATGAAACACCAGGCTCTGTCCCAGATCACAAGATCTGCTCCTCAGAGATCTCTCTGCCCTGACCAGCTGTATTATCACCCGCACAAAAATATTTACTGCTTCACTAGCCACTTTTCAGTAAAAGTCAACAGGAACTGACTAGGAGTAGCTTCCCAAATATTGACAGTGTAGCCAGAAGCCCAGCATAAATACAGAGGAGCCTCAGGATGTAAATGTTTGCTTTGAATTCTAGAAAGCGGCTCAGGCTGAGCCGCACAAAGTGTGTGCGAGGAGCCCTGGGGCAGGTGTGCGCACACATCCGGCCCCCTCCCCGGGAATGTGCCTCCCTGCACAAGACTGCAGCTCATGGGCAGCCTTTCCCCAGGAAGGAACTCACACCGTAAAGACCATGGGAACAGATAACATCTGCATCAAAGCTATTCATCTAGCATAACAACTCTTCAAAGTAATGCTACAGTGAAAAATTAATCCAGAGCCTTTGGTATCTGATCCTGGGAGGAAGCTTTAGACAAATCTACTTCCTGTGCTGCTGACATCCACTAAGCAACACACAAACCAGGAATCTCATCTTAGGCCCAGACTGTTACACATTCCAGGCTAAATGCTAGATCTTAACTGGCTTTTTTGACTTGCTAGCATGGTCTCTGCCTCACTTAACACTGAGCACCCACTAGAATTAAATGGGGTTGGAAAGCTGGCCTCATGCACATAATCACAAGCCAACTCAGACACCACATTTTTTTTAGCAAACAGCCAGAGATAAACTGAAAAAACCCTCATCTCCCAGCCTCCAGAGTAAGACAGCTCCTCCTGCCCTCTTATTTTCAGATGAAAAGAACGGTAGTGCTGGCAGGATGACTGAAATGCACTGTCAGCTGCAGGACATTGCCTTTGCTGCGGCCCAGGCCTCAGGCAGTAGTGCCAAGGACCTGCCAAAAGGGTAGAGAAGCATCATCTTTTGGAAAAGGTGACTCCCAGGACACGTACGTTTGGTGTGGGAGAGAACTTGAGCCAGCATTTGGGTCTTGAAGGCAAAGCTCTGGCTATGAACTGCTGAGTGTTGCCACGAGGAACGCTCAGTACCGAGGGGGGAATCGCCACATCACACCATCCCCCTCAAACTCCCATAAGCATCAGCTACCTGTCTGCTTCCCGTCCTGCCCCTGCCACTGGGCCTTCAGGCTCTCCTTGCTTTGCACAAAGCAGGCCAGCTGAAAGAACTGCCCTGGCTTTCATCAACTAAAAGACAGTTTCAGCTCTCCCTCAGATGATTAAGAGGCACATGACTTCTCACCCCCCCACCCCCCATTCCCTGGAGATATTAAGGTTCTTTTGATATATCTAAAGCAGACCCTTTCCTTACATCAGTGGAATGACACTGGAGTAGTCACCACTCCTGTGGTTTGGAAATTCGGGAACTAAACAACCACAGAACCCAAATATCATTAATTACTGTAAAGTTTCAAAAGCACTCCTTTGCTGGAAGAAAACAGGGAAAAGGAAGACATCTCTGTACTATGACATAAAATGAGGTTTAAATTAGATGTTTTTTCCTCCCTGAACAGCTCACGCCTACATACTTCGCTCTGTCAGGATTCCTTTCCTAGTTTTTGATTCTCCTCCTTGTAATATTGTCACAGTCTAAAGAAGGCCTGAAATCTACCTGTTTGCACTACTCCTAGAAGGAAGCACACTTCAGCCACCACAGCTAGAGAGATGTTTTTATAGAAAGAACAGTGTGAAGTCGGCATTAATACCGTATATCTGAGAGAGCCTGGGCAGCAGTGACTAAACATTACATGCGGCAATGTAAGACCGACAGGAAGCCAAGGGAGAAACACCACCCCTCCCCTCCCCAACAGTTTCATATGTACATAGATTAATTCCTTAACTTGGGTAACTGCAACATATGGAGAAGCACAGGATGGAGGGAGAACATTTAGTGTCCACTTACTGTGGACAAAGCCTGCCTCTGATGCACCAAGTGACAAGAGTTAGGAACAAATGCACTGTGGGTCGGGAGGCAGTGTGCTAACAAGTTAAAGGTAAATGAACTGGGAGGGCAAATAAAAAGTGAGTAGACAAGAGGGATTCCTGGCCAGCACGGTGCAAAGAGGGCCAGCTCTCTGCTTCAAGGAGGATATGAAGAAAAAAGCTCAAACTCCTGGGAGTGCTCAGGCAACAAGGAGTCCTACTAAACCTGATAGAAATGAACTCGCTGCCTGGCACAGCTGGCTGCAGCTACAACATCTACTTCACGCTGGCTCCAACGTCTGCTGCTACCAGCAGGGGTACCTTTGCACTCTGTCACTGCAGGTCACAATACAGCCACCATCACCTCACTTTTGTCACAGTTACAATACCCTCTGCAGCAGGGAAGAAGAGGCAGTACTGCAGTTCCCATCTGCCACCCTTCAAGGTCCCATAGCTTTTCAGGAACACACACTCAATGTTCTGTGGTTACTGTTGGATGTTGTCCCATCTGGATCTGCAAATATCACTCAGATGTCACGGGAAGGTAGAAGTCACCTCCCCACCTCCATGAGAAGGGACATCAGCACAATGCACACAGTCTAACGGTTTCAAGAGTTTAATTCCCCTGTGGTAAAGAGTCCCTTTCCATTTTCTAATATGAACCACTCTGAGGATCATTTTAGAACCAAGTAGTTGCTGTGGAAGATTTTCAGGATAAAGCAGCAGACTGAAACGAGTGGAAGAGCAACCGGTCGAGAGCAGATCAATGCCTGTTTTCCACAGAAGGTTGACCAGACTGGAAACCTTTGGATGAAGGAAGAAGAGGCAGAGCTCAGGGCAGCAGCCAGCTGCCCCACAGCCTTCAGCTCCAACTTGCTCACCAACTACTCATTGCCCTCTCCCTTATGTAGGACAGGGCTGAGCATATTTCCCTTTGCTGCCCAGGCAGGTTACCCTCCTTTCTCCAACTGACCTCTACAAAACTGGTGTCAACTGTACCATTTCCTCACCTCTGCAAATACATCATTTGCTGAACCCTTAAACTTCCTCAACTGTCACCATGACCTGAGGTCAAAAAACCTCACAGCACACATGAAGGGACAGAGCCTGCAGACTCAGCAGCACGCTGGGGATAATATCAGTACAGTAACTCACCGCAGAATGCTGCACAGCGCAACTGGAAACCATTATCTTTAGAAGACAAGTTACAAAGCTGACTAATCAAACCTGAAACTGCTGCATTCCAGCTGTGAGAAAAGCCAATGATCAAGCCAACTTTAACGTCATCCAGGGTAGACGGCTACAGTTTCAATTAGTCTTAGTTCAAAACACCAAAGCTTGAGACAGTGGATGGCCCAAGTCAGGCAAAGCCAATGAAACAGAAAAGTGTCTGGGGCTCGTTACAAAACACTGAAGACGCAGTCACAAAGTATTCAGTCACTGTTAATTACAACAGCCTTTCACTCTGCAGCACAAGCTGACGTTGCATCAGTATTTGGTCCAGAAATGTATTACACCCAACAGGAAAAGATGAGCACAAGCACAAAAAAATTGTAAGGAGGACCCATTTCAAATGAGACTTTCTGCACCAGGTCAGCTGTTCTCAGAGTCACTGACCTGAATGTCCATGAAGTATGAACAACCCCCCCACTCCCAGCCGTACTAGGAAGATGACAGTTCTGTACCTGAAGGCGTAGGTCTTCTGGTGCCAACTCAGCTGTCCCCGGATGCTGTAGGCAATAGTAGTGACAAACTCCCCACCCAAGCCAAGCTCTGAGCACAGCTTCAAGGCAAACTTCTCTGGTGAATTCTCCTTCTCTGACATGTCCCACTCAAACTGGTCTACGAGCGAGATGTTCCCTACGTGGATGTTTAGCTGAAGACAAGGGAAGAAACACGTTGTTTGTTTCCATTCTCACAACAGTTTCTCAAAGGTAACTTAACTGAGGCAGCAGACGTTGGAGAACAGAAGCAGAGCAGTAACTCCTAGGTCAGAGAACCTGCAGAACTCCTTAACTGAATTCTTCACTTCAGCAGCACGAAGATAACTCATCTTTGCTTACTAAAGAACATGACAATGCTTTAACTGAACTATTTCATCATCTCAGAGGCTGGCACATGAATGTTTCATAATCTGCCACCTTAGTTCTGTTCTCAATACAAAGGACAAAATGCAATGTGGATGCAGGACTGGAATTAAGAGCTCCTTTGCTGTGAGGGAAGCCTTTGTACACTTACTCCCCCATAACACAACCAGAGAAACCCAAATGGTTCAGCTCTCACTCTACAGGGGTATTACCTTAATAATAACTCGTTGGTCTGACTGATCTTCCAGGATACTGTCAGTTGGGTACGACTCGATCTGTTGCCGGATGGCAGAGGCAATAGCAGGGACAAAGGTCAGAGGATTCAAATCCAGGTCATCACAAAGAATCTCAGAGAACATTTCTGGGGTCATTAGCTTTTCTGACACAGAACAAGAATGAACAGACACTGTTAACTTCCTCAGAAATCAATGTCTGCCACTTACAGAACACAAAATCCCACAGCATGACTAAAGGAATCCCCAATGCATCACCTTTTGCTTTTAAAAGGGTGTTTTGTATCAGGTTTGTACAGACACAATCTGGCTATGGTCTAATAATGCACATAAAGGAGCCACACACATCAGCTGCTCTGTATTCAGGGGGTCTCAGCTAACAGACAGTCTCAGACCACTCAGCTGAGGAACTGGGCCAGAACAGGCCAGTTAAACCCCTCAGATTACACATGTCCAGGAATGCCTGTAACCCATGGAAGTTGCAGAGCATTTGCTAAGAGACATGAAGCTGAATACAGCCCAAGTGGGAGAGCTTAAAGCTTTGTGTACATGGGGCAAAGGCACCCACTCAGGTTTGTTCTCTCTTCACATTTGGTGACAGATACAACTATCCCTCCAGCCTCAGGAAACTCTCCTTCCTACGTACCATTCATGTTCCACGTAAACGCATCTCTGAGTTTCTGCCCATCAATTTCCATATCAAGTCTGATTGGAACCAGAACCTCCGGCTGGGATGCATTCTCATGGATCACTGCTGGGTCATGGTCATCAAAGCTAATACAGAGAGCAACAACACAGTATATACAACTAGCACCAGACATCTGGCACACATAGCGGGAAAACAACGTTTGCTGGAAGTCATCCTCACACTCCCAACTCCCCAGTCAGTCTTTAGATACTCAACACAAGCTTACAGGGCTATGGCAACCAATGCCAATTTATCATCTTTTATTACATCTATCATAATACCTTCCTGCAAATAAAATAAAGAAGCTTTCCAGGATTACATTCCTCTTTGTTTCCTTAACTTTTACCATGAAACCCAAAAGTTAGTCAAGAGCCACAACAGGATCTTCCATTCAATAAATTAGATCAAAGTTCCTGGAATATGTCATGGAGAGGCAGCCTGTCTTTCACAGAGAGGGTCTGCAGGCTCCTCAAATGACAACCGCTCAGCAACTCAGAAGAAAGAAGAAACTCATCAGGAAAAGAATGAACCATCTTCCTGAGAAAAAGACAAGCCTCCTCTCTGAGCCATGGCTGCCCACTGTAAGGAAGAGCCTCAAGACATGCAGTTTAACTAAGAACCCTAAATTAGTGATCTGTAGGTCCTTAGTCAGTTAGGGATGAATCTCATCATTGTATTAACTCCTCGGCGCTACCCGGGCGGCCTGTCACTTCAGTAACTGTTTCCCCTTTTTGGAAGCAGAAGGCTGTCTTACCACAGAGGGAATGTTCTCTTCTTGTCCCTGCCCATGCGATTCCTGTTGATGGTGGTTGAGCATGGCACTGCATCCAGGTGGTGGGAGCTGTTGGGCAGGGTCGGCACCCACTGGTTGTTCCTCTTTGCCTTCTGTTCTCTGAAGGAGGAGACCGCCTGTTAAATTGCAGACCCTGAGCACCACTGCTACTACTTAACAAGTGGTCTAATTTTATACTTGAAGTCCTATTATGAGCTCCTGCTATTTTATCCTGGAAACCTCAACAACATTGTTCCACTGAAAACGCATGTTCCAAACTGGCCTCTGGGAAGCCCATTCTCCAGCTCACAATTCTTCACCAGATATGAATCCAGGTGCACCATTACAAATACTAGGTTCATATTTGGATTTTCTGTCTATACTTTATAAAAGGACTTCTGAGAAATGTGAGGCCTCCAGAAGGTGGTATGTGCAGAGAGTGTGTTCTGCAACACATCTGTTACAGCTGGAATCCAGAAATTGCAAAAAGAGCTGTATCACCAAACACTTCTGTTTTTCTTCCTGTTGTATGTAAGCATCCCCTGCACCATGGCCTCCCTTTTGGAAACATCTTGTTTCCTGCCCAAGCTGACACCTTCCAAGTGGCTCTGTACTGATCTCAGCCCCTCACTGATGCTGGTTACCTGAGGTAGGTAGGAGGTTCTGTGCTGATAGACACTGCCTTATACTTCTCATCGTTTCCATCCAAGATCTCTTCCACTTCAGAGGCCTTTAACAGCGTCACGCTAGTGGCTAACGTTGTATAGCCATGATCTATTACCAGGAAAGATGCCAAAAATTATCAGGGAGAAGTACTACACAGCACTGTAGCATTAATAAGGTACATAGTGAAAGGCTCCCCTGCCACAGCAGGAGGGACTAAAACAGGTTAACAAGGTGCCCCAAAAATCCTTTGGGCTTCATTTATCTTCTCATAGACATTAACTGTCGAAAAAGGTTTTGAAACAGCATTTTGTACATGTGGGATAAATGGAGATAAGAAAACTTTCCAGTATCATTTCTGAGTTGCCAGACGCCTCCACTCTCCCTCACGTAGCAGGATGCTCTGCTACTGGGGGAGATCACTCACACAAGAGTGGCTAGAAGCCCAGCCACAGTGCCTGCCACTAAATATAACTAGGTTTGGACATCCACCTAAACAGCAGGAATAAACATGACTTTCTTAGGAGCAGGGGTGAATGCCTTAGTTAGTGGCAATCCCCACCACAAAGCCTAGAGAAGAAATACAATTCAGAAGCCAAAAGCAGGCACCTTGGAAAGGCTGCAGAGTGGCAGGGCAGACTGGCAAAAGACATCACTATCTCTACCGTGTACAGCCACCTTGTGTATACTCTATTAAAAACATATTTCATTTGGACTAAGAGTCAAAACACTGGGAGAGTGAGAATTACATGAGCTTCCCTCGAGTACTACCACAGGATGAATCTCGTTCTTCCAGTGTGTAACTCATTTCTAGACTCAAGTAACATAACCGATGAAACGACCAAAGAAGGAAGTGAATGCTGCAAACCCAAAACTTCAGGAAAAAAAGTGCTTAAATCCATCTAACGTGCTTTTACTTAAGGAGAGGGAGAGAAAAACAACTCTCTCCTACCCTGAGTTGCCCTTTGCAATCACATGCTTCAGCTCTGCACACCTACATCTGCCAAAAGGATGTAAAATCTCTTCTACAGCCTTCCTCTGGGAGGAAAAGCCCAGAACATAATAAATCCTTGGTGGACTTAAAGGTTGGAAATAGAGAGTCAATGATCAATAGAAAAAATGATGAGCCTTGGGAAAAGGGCAGAAACAGCTCTTGCTGAATTACAGACCATCTGCATTTGAGAGTCTCAGTAAGGTTCTGAGAAAGAAGAGCTAAGCACATGATCAGGATGCACAATTAGGGCGACCACACGGAGAGATCAGAGGAAGAGGATTAGACATTAGTATATATTGTAATAGCACCAAAGGTCACAGTGGACATTCTTCCTCTAGCACAGCTAAGAATAACATGCAGATAAGACTTACATCTTCTGGGACTGTGAGATCGCTGATTTTCTGTCGGTGAGAAAAAAGAAAAAAAGAAAGAAAGCAATAGATCAGCAGGATACTTGGAGGAAGGACACGTTAAGTCCAGAATGAACCATTTATTTTTATTATGCTTTTGTCCAGAGTGTACAATAAGTCATATTGCTAGGAAATTTAACTGCTTGTCACTGATCTCCCACCAAAAATCATGCCGAGGCAGCCGTATTCTGACTGTGGCAGCCACAGCAGCAGCAGCACCACACTGCACCGAACCCTGGCAGGCACAAATACTCAGTCCTTGCGAGGGGCAAAGTTAAGCCAAGATGCACATTTTCAGTGCTGGGGCACCCTTGCAACACTCCTGCCTATTTGACCAAAGAGACGAAGAGACCTTCTTTGTCTACAGAAGTCTCTTCTGGAATAGGGTACAGATTCTGAGAAGTGCCTTTTGCTTTGCAATGAGCGCGGCCAACCCCAGGAAAGCCGTGATGGATGTGCTCATTCTAGAACATGTTTGATCAGTTGCTGTTTGTTGCCAGGCTGAAGCGGGAGCTACCAGTGCCAGCGCTGCAGAGCGCTCCACCACCGGGGCAACGGGAAGTGATCCGCACAGCCCTCAAGGTGCACAACCCTCTGAATCGCCAGAGGCAGTTTTTCCATGACGGAATTTCAGATAAACATTACTGGCAATGCTTGCTCATCTTCTCACCGTGTGAAGAGGCCACTATCTTCTTCCTCTCTTCCACTGTGGCCAGTCGCCTCCAGAGCGAGGGATATCTCTTGTACAGGGAACCCCGAAACATTCGCAGGTAGTTCCCCACCTACAAGAAGAAAAGTGGAGATGCGGCCTGGTGTTCTGCCTGGTGCTCCATTTCAGAGGCTCTACGCAGGAGCTGAATTGAATTTAGCTATTTGTAATAAAAAGGGCCTCCGAAGAGGAATTTTTTGCTGTTTTTCACGATAGCCTGCACTGGGTTTGGCATCATATAACATCACATTTTTGCAGCAATACAAAATCCAAAACTTTTATCAGCACTTATTTCAGTAGCCCCACACAAAACAAAAAAATCTATGCATTGACAATAACCTATTTAATATGAAAAAATTCCATTTATTTTCATGTATTTTTGATTAACCTAACCTTTCTTTACTTCAAATTCTGTTTCAATGCACAATGCTCAGAAGGAGTTAAATCAAACTGGACACCCAGCTCTCCAAGTTACATCGTTTTTCACTTTGAACCGCTGTGCCATACAGACATTGCTTGAATACAGCAAATGCCCAGAAGGCATTTGGGTTTAAATCATTTGAACATATAAAATATGATCACTGCCAATAATCCTCTTTCAAATTTACTGAGCATCTGTAAAGCAGTTTTGTTCCTTCTGACACGAGATCCTCACCTGTGCTAATGGCTACTGCAGGAGTTGCTGAACAACAGAACTGTTTCTAGACTCTGAAATCAAAGTTTTAAACTGGCAACACATTGGCAGACTCTCACACAATAAGGTTCTCATTCCTTGTTTGACAATGCTCATTGTGATCTTACCATCTATTTTCAGGTAACTGTCAATCATATCTGTTGCTCTACAGTGCTCATCAACAGAGAGAACCCCATCCCTGTGTCCGGTGTGGGAATCTCACAGATGAGCTGACTGCAGCTACAATTCTTCTTTCAAACTTTACGTTTCACATGATAGGGGCGAGGGGCCTTTAGCCCCTGTTCAACCTGGCAATTTAACTTACCCAATGTTTCCTTTTTTTGCATCAAGGCTGAGGGCTAAAATATTTTGTTCTCATTTCCAACTGTGATTGTTTCCCTGGTGCTGAAGCACCCGTGTTTCTTGCTTCAATAGGGCTCGTGTTCAGGGCGGGAGGCAAAACAGCCTCCCAACATGAGAGAGCACAGGGCGAGCTCAGGCACTGGGGTGCTACACGCTGCACCCCTCCGGTTGTTGGCGAGACTCATCTGTACAGGGCTGAAGGACCTGCACTGGTTGATTTTGGTGGTGTTACTACACACAATGGCCTAGGGGTGGGCTTAGTTGCCTCACGGTACGGGAAATAATCCAAAACTCTGACCGAGTGTGCTACAAAAACTTGTAGTGGGGTATCGGGGAGAGGGGCCTCGAATGGGGCCTGAAGCTGCGGTCAGGCGGTGATCAAGCCTCCTCGCGCGTGCCTCCAAGAGCCGCCCATTCTGGGAGCACTGGTCCCAGTACGGCTGAGGCTCTCGGGGAACGCTCACCGCCCGGCGCCCGAACAGAGCCTGGGCCCCGCCGTCCCCAGCAGCGACCGCAGGCGGGACCTCGCAGGGGCTGGAAAGATGGTGTCCTCCCCATTCGGGATTCCGCGGCCCCCCCCCCCCCGCCAGAGTTCTTCTCAGCCCTTTCCCCACCCTGAGCTCGACCCCTCGACAGTTCCCCCGGCCCGGCCCCGCGCCCCGCCACCCCTGCAGCTTCCCCCGGGCCCGGTTCCCGCCCGGGCCGTTGTGCG
>VWZK01016465.1:12984-43307 GCA_013396935.1 Baryphthengus martii | reverse complement strand
ATGCGTCGGGCCGCCCCCACCTGGCAGCGGCTGAGGGCGGAACCCGCCTGAGGGGCGACCGGTAACGGGCGGGGTTAGGAAAGAGGCGGTTTATTGGCGCGGGGCGGCATATAAATACAGACGCGCTCGCACAGGTACGGGGCATGGCGGGGTGGTTGTACGCACGGTTGGGGCTGCAGCTGGGAGGGACCGCGACCTTGCGGTCGCCCTCCGCTGCCCCGAGGCGGCGGCAGAGCCCGCTCGCTGTGCTGTCCCCAGCCGGTCCCCCGGGGGCGGGGCACGGGAGGGTTGCAAACGAAAGAAATCGGCCGCAGCGCCTTTAGTTTCTTTGGTATAAGGTTACGTAGCACCGAGGGGCGTGCGGTGAGCCGGAGTGGGGCCGCCCGGTGTCAGCCCCCAGCCTGGTGTCCGGGCGGACTGGGAACGATCAGTGCAGTGGTGAGCGACCCAGGGTGGGGAACCGAACTCGGCCCGAGCACAGGGAGCGACGGGGCAGTGTCCAGCACTGGCACCCAGCACCGCGGGAGGAAAGGGGTCCCTTGTCTATGTACAGATCAGTATAAAATCCTAACGCGAACTAGTGATAAAACATAAACCCGGGAGCAGGGCTGCGGTGGGGGCCTGGGAGCCGCCGCTGCAGCCCCGGTGAAGTGACCCTGGCGGCAGCCACACGTCTACGTTCCTCTGCAGGTAGCGTCGGTGTCCTTCAAGGGCCTGGCTAAGGCTGAGGGATGTGTCCCAGTGACGGCCGCCTCCCAGGCCAACGTCTGGAGCAGCGAAGGGCTGCCCTTGTGAGCTGTGTAAACACAAGAAGTGCCGTCAGAATGTTCTACAGCATGGCGTCCCGCTTAACTAGGAGTATGATCCTGTTCCAGACTGGCTTGGTGGCTTTTGGCATGCTATTGCTGGAAAGAACATGGCCACATTAAGGGTTTAGTGGCTGTCCTTGCCTGCAGAGAACACGGCAAATGCTTTTGCATGGATAGCAACTGAAGCTGGGGCTGCTGGAACTGGAGAGGGCAGACTTTGTCATTTGCGACAGACACCTGTCAGATGCTGAGCCTGGCAGGAAGCCAGAAATGGCAGAGAGAACCCTCTGTGTGGCTGTTGGGGGAAGTGTGATGAATGGGGAGCACGGAGAACACAGGTATCCTCCTCATCTGAAGGAGTTGGAGGAAGGTGCACAACTGAAGAAGTCCTGGCTGATCTGGCGAGGGTAGCCTTCCAGCACTTTCACCTGGACTGGATCAAACTTCCAGTAATCTCGGCCTCTCAGGAAATAGGCAAAACCTGTGGGTAAGGGAGGCAGGGTTAGGAGAGACAGGGCTAGAACTGCTTGGAGCTCTTTCTAAACATTTTGTCTTGTTGACGCTCTGCGGCACGTGTAGTTCCAAAAGAGAGCCTGGAAGAGGCAGGAGATGATGCTAAGTTCACATCACTTGAACTCAGGCTTGCAGCTTACAGTGTGGTAGTTTTGATAGGGGAGTAAGCAAGATTTTATTTTATGTTCCTGGTGGTTTTAAATATGCTGTACCCAGGTAGTGGCCCAGATCTGAGAGGGCAGAGGATCTCTAGAACCTGAATGAGGCCTGTGACAGGGAGCTTGTGAAGGCCTGCTGCAGAGCATCTGCTCCTGCAGGGAGGCTGTCCTGGGATTTAGGCTCTGGAAGCTGTGGGGAGCTGTTCCACTCCAACCTTTGGGAGGAGAGAGGCAGTCACCGCAGCTGTCATCCTAAGCACCCTGGTTGTCCTCATTGTTCCTGTGGCATTGCCATGCTGGTTTTGGCATGGGGCACATCTGGGAGGACTGGGCAGCACCAAAAGCAGCCTGGTCATTCAGGACAGCTGCCTAGGCTGAAGTGTGGGCAGTTTCTGATGTCTTCTCATCACTTTCCTTGGGTATGGTAACAGCTGGGTAGGACTCTGACTATTTCTTGGTCAGAAGCTTGAATTCTCTCCATTAGACACTTAACAATTGATTGTTGCAATTAATAATGATAAAACTTCTCACTGTTATGGGAGAAACCTCAGTTCCCTACCCACTGGAAGGAGCTGCCCCTCTCTCTCTACACACTATGGTGTGTTCTATGGCTGGGAAGTGTCCACCACTACAAAATGTCTAAATCTGTCCAGTTCTTCCAGTTGGACAGTCGTGTACATCTGAGCGCCCACCCCAGAGCAGGCCATGTTCCTGCGGCACTGACCAAACTCATCCTGAAAGGCCGCGTCGATCTCCTGAGGGACACCGCGCCAGTCGGCCATGGTCCGAGGGTAGATGTTGTCCACCTGGCGGGTATGAGGGTTGAAGCGCCAGTAGGTGCCTCCACTGAAGATGTAGAACTTGTTCTTCTCAGCGCCCCACACCAGAGCTGCCTGCACAGAGGATGCAGAGAGGCCCAGCTCCACTATCGGGGTGGGACCAGACACTCGTCTCTCTCCATCATAAACCCAGTACTGAGAATCTGGCGAGGAGACAGAAAAGGGAGACAAGGGGTCAGAAGCTCTTTGGTGTCGGAAAAATCGGCAGTCAAATGCGCAACTGGAGCTGATGCCTTGGCAGAACTCCCAAGGAAAACTCTGCCTGAGAGACAAAAACCCCACCAGGATCATGGATGCTGTCCCTAATGGATGCTCAAAGCACCATCAGTGCAAGGAGTTGGCTTCCCACCTTGGTCCAGCCCAGAGGGTGTCAGTGGTGGGACGAGGAGGACCTCGTTTCTAAAACTATCTTTTTTTATTTGTGGAAGTTGTAACAAATGACTTAGCTGGAAGGACCAGCCTCTACCCTGCAGTCTCAGTACTTGGAGAAGAACCTCCGTGGGCATGCACAGGCATAGAGGGGGCATGTGGCTGAAAAGGAGTGAGCTACAGAAACCAGGAAGAAGTTGCCAAGCTGAAGTAGAGACTGGAAGCATATTTCCAAATTAGATTAGAATGGGAATCTCTGTAATTAGCCTACGGCATGTAATACTTTCCTCTTATCTCATTTTAGCTCACGGTAGGAACCTGCCAATTTTAGCACTGTACGACCCTGTGTGCAGGTCAGGTGCTCAGTAATCTGTTTATGCTTCTGTGCTTGGTGTCACGGGGCACAGACGGGGCCTGCACACCTAGGGCAGCTTTTGCATCCCTGCTGTTAAATTTACACTCGGAAAGAGCATTAAAGAAAACAGCGGCACTGAAGTGGGGTTTATTACTGGCTTTGAATGCCAGAGATGGCCAGGAGAAGGTTTACCCCCACCACGGGTGATTGGTTTTTAATCCCTGTGGTGGCTGGAGGTTGCCTGGCTCTGCACACAGGCTCCCCTAGGCTCATATCAGTCTGGAGATACTGGAGAAGCTCTGCATCCAGGTGTCTGAGAAGCAGAAAAGATGCCTGTCCATGGGCCTCGGTGGCACAGGTGCAGGGGTTTCACAACCGGCGAAGCAGCCTGGGGCACTCTTCTGGCACAGTGCTTCCCAGGACAGCTGGGGAGATGGAGCAAGCATTTCCTTCCTCCTCCTCTGCCAGCAGCACTGCCAGGGCAGAGGCTCAAAACAAGTCTTGGTGTGTTCCAGAGGCGGAGAATGGCACATGGTGGCTGTGTCTAAAATAAAAGCGATCTCCTCTCTTCCTCCCTCAATATCTGCTAAAAAGTTTAAACTAAGAAGAGAAGGAAACAAATAACAAGTATCACTGGATTACTGAGGATGCCCAGAAGGTTCATCCTGCCAGGAACTTGTTGGGTCCTGAATACCCTTAAGTAAAGGAGATGCATTTCTGAGCTGTCTGATCCCAGTCCAGCTCTTACCTTGGAAGAACCAGATATTGCCCAGAGGGTCCTCGAAGGTGGCATCGACAGAGCTGGGGATCCCCTGCCAGTGTCGGGAGGCCAGAGCTGGGTAGCCATCCTGCAGCTTTCCAGCTCGGAGCCGCCACACGTAGCCGGACTTAAAGAAGAACAGCTCCCCTCGGATAGTGGAGGCAGCGTCGAAAGCTGTGTCGCAGGCGTCGGGCTGCACAGGCTGCCAAAGCACAGCCGGTCAGGGGCTTGGACTCACAGGAGCCCCCCCTCACCCCGGCTGGCTTCCAGTGGACAGGAAGATCTCCTGCCTTCAGCCAGTTTTGACTGGGCACGTGCTGCCCAAAGGCCCCCTCCCAGCATGTCCCAGGCTGGCACTGCCAGCCGTGGCATCCGGACCTGGGCTCAGCAGCACGGGTGGGAGACACGGACACCAACCCAGGTGTGAGCCTGCTGCTGGCCTCCTTGTGAGGACAGTCCCAGGGATGGGGCCAGAAGGGGACGTGCATAAGCCGTTCACTCACCTCGATGTTGGTAATCTCATTTGTTTCAAGGTCTGCCTGGGGCAGTTCTGCTGGCTGAGTTGGGGTTGGATTGGGATCCAGTTTGGGTTTCCCATAGAGGTACTGGATACCTTGCTTGTCATCCTCGCTCAGGCTTAGCGGGTAGCGGAAGATGTAGAAAGGAGACATCAGTGACTTGGAGACAGCCGTGTGCTGCAGGCCCAGGACGTGGCCAAACTCATGAGCAGCCACTTGCAGGAGGTCAGTGCCTGCAAAGGGAAGAGATGGGAGATGCTTTTGCCTGCTCGGGTACGAGACGCAGAGCAGACGCCTGCCTCCCAGGCTTGCTTCTACCTGATACCAGCCTCTGATGGTGCCCTGAGGTGTATCGTAGGAGGAAAGAGAAACCTGCCTCCACTACAGAGCTTGCAGGTTGTTCTCAGACTTTTTCTCTGTAGCTCTACACCGTATTTGTGTGGGGTTTTTTAAGGAGTCAAAGGGCATGATCGAGGGATTCACTGGTTCCGGAGCACCGTGAGTGAATTCGTACGCTCATCTGTTAGCCTGGGCACGTTGGTAATCTCTAATTCGGTTGCAAAGGGGCTCCTGTACCTCAGCAGCTACCAGAAAGAAAAGGGTTTTCCATGCGCTTTTGGAAAGGAGAAATTTGCACGGAGAGGGAGGTGTGGCCCGCAGACATAGGTGGCAGGGGGTAAGGTTGGGTTTTGTCCGCTTAGCCTTGCAGCAGCTGCTGGCTACAGCTGTAGCGTATCAGGTCCCATTGAGATCACATCCACTGTGGAAGACACCAGCGCCAGGCAGGGAACCTGCTGGGATTCGAACTTGCTGATGGCTCTTGTCACACAGACAGCAGAGGGAGCTCGTTTGTTGCTTCTATGTGAACTGTGTCAAGCAGATGACATTTAGAAATAAATCTGTAACAAATTACCACGTGTCAAGGCCTGGGTCGTCTTCCCCAGACTCAAGCAGATTTATGGGAGATCATGTTTGAGGAATACATGACCTTGGAGAATCTAGAAAAGGAGACGAGGAAAAGTGGATTTCAGTATGCAAAATTGTGGCATTTGGCAGGTGGTGTTTAGCTTCCAGTAGCTCCTTTTTGAAGTTGATAAATTTCAGGGCAAGCTGGAAGAGAGGCGTAATAAGCAGTGCATCTTGTGAGCGGGGCTGTTCGTTAACAAGTCCCAGCGTATTCACTCACTCGCCTTCAGCCAGAAATCCTCGGCGCTGCATCCCAGGCAATGAGCAAGGTAGGGGTGTGAGTCAGGCAGGCCGCTCCGCGCAGGATTTCCCTGCCGGCTCTAGGGGAGCAGGTCGCTTCTCAGCACTGGGACAGGGGGAATGCAGCTGGGAGGAATGCCTGGGAAGGGCGGAGAGGAAGGTGAATCCCCATCTTCCTCCACTGGTCAGCTTTAGGTTGAAGCAATGAATTTGCACAGCACTGATCCAATTAAATCAACACATCTAGGTCAGCTGAGAAAGTGGGATTTCTGTGGCAGTGATTTATTACAAACTTTCAGTCGCTTCTGTTTAGCTTGGCAGGCTCCTCACTTGATGCTTTCCAGTGTTGGCAGATCAGTTCTGCTATTGCCAGATTCCCAGGGGGAGGTGAACCCGCAGCACGCCTGAAGGAGCTGTGCTGGGGAGCATCACTGTGTTCCTCACAGAAGGTCCTCCACGTGGAGTCCCGCTCCCTGCGTGGCTCTGGGGTGACCCCAGAGCACACCTGAACTTGCCTCGTACTTCTGCTCTCCCGTCTGTAAAATGAGGCTAAGGATTTCCCCGTCTCACTGAGAGCTGAGTCAAGGATTTATCCATGTTTATATCGTAAAGCTCTTTTCAACATATTAAATGGCAATTAGCTGCAAAGAGCTTTTACAATATTTATTTATGGAAGACGTAGAGGGGGGAAAAAGGCCATGGAATAGGGCTGGATTCTGATGGGAACTGGCATCCATTTTCAGTTTCTGGCTTGCTTCTCACACTGTCTTTGTGGGAGAATGTAGGAAACTCTTCAATGACAGAGGCAGCCTGAGCAGAGGGTGAAAACCGTCAGAGCCCACCCTTCCCTCAGAAGCGCTTCTGCAGAAAGGTCTGGTGCTCTGTGGTTCTTGTTTTGAGTCAGCATGAGCGAGGTCAGAGACATAGCAGTCCTGTACCCCCTGCAGAGTCAAGCTGGTGTGCAACCAACAATGATGTGGACTTCGGGGGAGCCAGTCGGAGCCCTGAACACCAATGGGGGCAAAATGTTTAGGAAATACCAGAGGCAGGAGTTTAATTTGGGCTCTGTGATTGTTTCTTTAACCCCGTAGATAAACTAGGAAGGAGGAGGAGGAGGTGACCTGGGTTAATATTGCTGGATCTTGCAACCAGTGCTTTGGGCACTGATCCAGGTGGTCCCAGGCAGTACTGCAGTATCTCATGAGATACTGTGACACCAGGCCCTGAGTGCCCAAGCACAGAGCTACCAGCTTGGATCTATTATTAGCAAAAAGTTAAAAAAAAAAAAAAAAAGAGTCTTGACTCGATGTGACATTGTTTATGGTCAGAGCATTCCTAGGCTACGGGGACAGAGCTGGAGCCTGGGTGGTTTCCCTTTATGGACTTGTTTGAGGGCAGATGGTGAACAGTGCTTGCAGGGACTGGGGCTGAGGCTGTCCTTTGGAAGACAACCGTATCATCTGGTGCTTGAACCTCAGTTTCCCTTCATCCTTCTGCTTTATTTCTAATGGTTCCTGCCAGTGCTGGGTGCAGTTCCCAAGTGGCAGGGCACGTGGCTGGGCAGAGGAGCCATCCCTCTTGTTCCCTCTGCAAAGGGGGAGCCCACTGGGAAGCCAGGGACCTGGTGCTGGACACAGATTTTGCTGTGGCTGAGGGACAACAGAAAGGACCTGAACACTTAACAGTAGGCTTGTAAGTGGTGGGAGGTGACAAGGCACACCACAAACATGTTTGTTGCCTCTCAGTTTTACAGGGTCCCTATCACACCACGACAGCATCATTTCCAAGCACACCATTCCACCTCCTGGAGTGTCCGTAGCTCCCCTTGCAACAGTACCGTACCCAGGTTGTTCCCAATCGTCCAGGTCTCATCATAGTCAAAATGGACGTCTCCCTCCCGGTGTGTCTTGGGGAAGAACGCGTGTGCCAGGATCCCTCCGGGCCCATCAAAAGGCAAGTTGTCTCCATGCCAGTACCTAGAGAGAAGAAATGCTGCACCTCAGACAAATGACCGTGTACCTCCACTGAACAGCTTTGTAAGGCCAAAGGTGGGGAGCTGCTGTGAGCAGACAGCAGCTCTCACTCTCATCCCAAGTTCATCCCACCAGTCCAGACCAACTGCTCAGAGCCCCTCCGATTGCCACAAACCTGGTTGTGCATTGGGGCGCTTAGGAAGCAGAGCGTGATCACACCAAGCACTGAGGAAGCAGAGCTCAGTCACACAAGCCCTAGGGAGTTCGTATGTTTTCTCAGGGATGTTTCTCTCCTCCCTGGGTTCAGCTTCCAGCCCAAAGCTGACCATGGAGTCTAAAGAATTAAGGAGGTGACTGCTCAAGCCAAGATTAAGTTGACATAACTGGGTGGTGGGGAGATACAGAGGGGAGCTGGCAGCAAACCCAGCCAAATCCTCAGGTTCTCACTCAAGTCAAGCCCACTGTTGGCTAATGAAGGAAGCCCATGAGAGCTGTGGCCACTTCAGAGAGCTGAGGGAGGCACAGGCAAATACACAGCACGCAAATCGCATCACTGCTTGGACGATCTCCACTGCCTTTAATAGTTTTGAGCAAACACACAGCAGAGGGAAATCTTTGCCCCCGTGCGTATTTTGCCAAAAGTGAATTTCAGGCTGGGAGCCAAGATTCATTTAACCAAGAAACTATATTTGTTTTTGGGCAGACAGTTACGTTGTTCGGTCCAGGGACAGGATGGAGAACCTGAAGACAGAAAGTCAAAACAAATGCTTAGGAAAACAGCCTGTGGGCAGAGAAACGTAAATACACCGGGAAAATTAATGAAGGATCAGTAAGGGTACTGTGCACAGCCAGCATGGAACAGCTGCACCTACACCAAGCAGCCCACAACTGACAAGAAAACAAAACCAAAAAAATCCCAGTGTTTGAAAGCAGAAACACGAGCCTCCCTTTAAGTGCCTAAGTTGTGTGCTGGCAGCTCCATGTCCTGGTTAGAGCCTGGGAGTCTGGCGTGCAAAGGTTGCTTCTCTGGCTGGGAGGAGGCTGCTGTTGCCCACCAAGCTGACCTTGTGAAATCGATGACGATGTCAGCCCGTCCCTCCTGCACTTCAGTGAAGGTCAGCGGAGTCACGTCGCTCCAGACTTTCAAAGCCTCCTCGATGGTCCTTCTCACTTTAGCTTTTACAAGTTGCCATGGGAACCTGATAATTCTGAAAGGCAACAGACATTGGATGAGGAGAGCATCAGTGGCTGGCCCACGGACACTGCTGTCATGAAGACACTATCTGTAGGATCAATGTCACTAGGGCTGCCACTTGCTCTCAGCACCAGAACATCTCCAATCCTTACAAGCACTGTTCCCATGCCCTCTGCCAAGCAACATGTGCAGCAGATAAACCCCACTGGTGCTGAAACGCCCTGGCTCCAGAGGTGAGCTCTGGAATGCTTTGCAGATCTCTGTTTTTCTGGAGTGAAGTGCTGTGGCATTTCTCGATTCTGTTTCCCGTGAGTTCACCCCCCTAGAGGTGCCTGAGAGTGATGTGATTTCTCCTCCTCAGTCTTTGCGTCTTTTGTCCCTGGAAGCCTGTGCTCGCTCAGAGCAGCTGCTGCTGCCTCTTCTGCCCTCCTGTGACATGAGCAGACTGTAAGGTCGGCCATGGAGGGAACTTTCTTTCCCTTCCGTTAACAGTGTTAGTGTGTGTTTGTCTCTGCTGTGTTTCTAACACTGTTGACCAAAAAAAAAAAAAAAAAGGAAGAAGCCTTTCTGTTACCTACAGCCCCTAACACTATGAGGAGCTGTCTCCTGCATTTAATTAAACAAAAGATGATTTACGTGCTGTCAAGGTCCATACGAGTGTGCTCACTCCGCTCGTGCCCCTGTGGGCAACTGGGGAGGCAGCACCACCCTCCCACAAGCCTGTTGAGCAGAATCACAATTGAGAATGTGTGGGGTGATTTGGGCAAAACTTTATACTGAAGTCGTGTTTATGGGAACATCAATAACAGCTGAACAAAAAGGTCTTTTTAAAATAAACTGTGAGGTGAGCCCGTAGCAGGGTGGCTGCGGGGGCAAAGGCGCAGCAGGAGAGGGCTGCTGGTGGAGGCTTGGCTCAGCTCAGCATGTGTCAGGGGGTTGATGTAAGGAAGGGAATGTACGTGCACGGGGGTGCTGAAACGGGACCGCCCGAGCAGCGACGCAGCAGCTGTGCAGAAAGTGTTTGGGCAGGGGTGGGCGGGCAGCTGAATTTGCGGGATGGGTGCACGAGGGGATGTGGAGGTGCTGGGTGGTGGTTCAGGTTGATGCGGCTCCCCTGGCTGCCCTCCAGCCTTTATGGTCGTGTCACAGCGTGCCACGTCCAGGGAACGTCAGACGAGAGGTGTGGGGAGAGAGAAGCAAATCGGCCTGACTCCCATTTTGGGCCTCTCTTACTTGTAGGTGAGATCGGTCTTGTCCCAGCGTCCACCTGAGAGGACGAACCGCTTCTGCCGGTTCCGCCCGTTCTGGCCATCCGGCAGCACCGGGAGGTCCGGCACACCACACCGAGGTGGGTTCCAGCGTGTCACCTGCTCGTCCGCACCCACGGAGAAGCCCTTGGCAGGCCCGCCAGTCCCCACAGCGTTCACCAGTGAAGACAGCCAAGGACTCTGCTCCTTCCAGGTGTGATGCTTTTGAGACATGTCCTAAAAGGGAAAAGCAAAGCCATGACTTCAGTGCCTGGAAAGTGATGTCCTGATGCAGAGTGACCAACATCTGCCCACAGCAGTCCTGCAACGGTGAGTTCCACCTCTGCCCATTCCCCTGCTTCTAGGGCACAAACTGCTCCCCACCAACATCCTCCATTCCCTGGACTCTGCTGCTCTGAGGCCAGGTCACACCTGGGAGGCAGTGTGTCGTGCCATGGCACCCCCGAAGCACTGGGCTATTTTTGGTCCACTTATCCTTGGCAGCTGGCCGGCAGGAAATGCTTTTGCAAGCTGTGGATGAGAACCAGGCCCTTCAAGAATGAAACAAATCACTAGAGAGTAAATTCTCCCCCTTTGCCCCACATCCTTTATTACCTCCTGGCCCTGGGTAGAGGTGACAGTAATGGGAGGAAGCCTTCAGTCCCCTGTACACAGCTTTGCTCCCCGTTGTCACTTCCATTGTGTCCCCTGGTATGGTGAGTGGGCTCTCAGCGTGGTGAGGGGACATCACAAGCTGGAGAGCTGGACACAGGGATCTGGGGGGTGCCTTAGCCCAGCCCATGGGGCAGAGAGCAGCAGGAACTCTCCCTGCAGCCTCTGTCAGTGCCTGGGGTCATCAACTCTGCAGAGGGGGAGACAGGACCATACCCTCCCTTGCCTCTCTGTGCCTCTGTCTCTGCTTAGGGATGAGGTCACCTGGGCTCTCCCACACTTGGTCAGAAGAGCAGGGTTCCTCTTGGCAACATTAATTATTGATAATTAGCTGACTTTCATTGGTTTCCCACCTGACGACAGGACTATGAGGCCACCGTGAAACGTGACTCAAGTGTAAACCCCAACCCGCTGCGTGGCATGTGGGGCGAGAGGGGCTCGGTCCCTGTGTCACCAGGCTGCACAAGCCAGAGGTCCAGACCTTTTTGCCTGATTCTGTGCAGGCAAATGTAAAGGTGTTTGAGCAGCAGGAGGAGCTGAGGTGCAGCAGTGGCACATCTCTACCTGCACAGGCAGGCTCTGTCCCACAGGGCTCCAGAGTGAGGACCTGAGGTCTCCTTCCTTCCCCTGCCAAGAGCTGCTTTCTTCCAGGCCAGCTCTCCTGGCTGCCCTGCTGGGGATGCGAAGCTCAGGATGGCACGATGCCAGAGCTGCCATGATGCCGTGTAATCCGCGTGCTGCCGCCACTCTCTTCCCTACAATGAGCCCATTCATGCGGGCTGGAATGAAGTGTGAAGCCCTTGGCATTAATTCCGCTACCGAGCTCCCAACACGGCAGTGGCCCTGTGCCTCTGAGCGATGCACAGATGGACAGGGGAGCCAGGGAGGTCACACAAGGTGCAGTTTAGGTGTCCATCTTTTTGTGTGTCTGCTACCGCTCCAGCCTGCTGGCTTGTCCTCCCCCAGCCAGCCAGACACCCTTGGTGGCTTGGCACCTGGCCGCCTTTGCCTTAGAAACCATCAGCCCAATCCTGGTGTCCCGCTGCACTTTCACACACTGCATGAACCACACCATCAACACCTGCAAAGAGAGAAAGCCTCCTTACATCCTGAACAGCAAAGCCTACCCAAGCCACAGGCCATGGCACTGAGAATCCATCCAGCGCTTTAGTGGAAGGAGGGAGTATGGGCTGGCCTGTCCCAGGGGAGTCTGCACCGGGCTGCTCCTGCTGAACGCTGGAGCCCGGCCAGGTCACAGGTACCTGTCTCTCTAAGAGGAGCTCTCTAAGAGCCGTCTGGCACCCTGCCTGGGCTGGCAGCTAGCGCCTATGAAGGACAGCTGGCAGGAGGAGCTGATAAGGTTCATGCCCTGGCCAACTTCTTGCTCCCAGCCCTGACGAGACCTTCTGCCAAGCATATACTGGCAACTGTGTCACCAAAGTCCAGCCTGGAGGGCTGCTCAGCTCCTTGCTCCCGGGTGTGCCCCAGAGCACCCACTGCCACCAGAGGCAGGTCCTGCTGCCTGAGAACATGGAGTGATGAATGTGTTTGGTTTCCCAGGACCAGGAGATGCAGGACAGACACTCCAAGGCACATGGGGAGAGTGGAGATGGACCCTAGGGAGGGCCCTCGCTGTGGAACTGGGAGCACTGGGAAACCTTCAGGAGTTGCCCAGGTAGGTGAATGGGCTGAGGCTGACCCAGATGGGCTTCTTGCTGTTTTTTTAGTCTTGGCTATGCTAAACAAATTCCTCCAGTCTCCTGGGAAGGCCAGTTGTTGCCGTATCAGGTGAGGGCATTGGCATAAACTGGAGAACATCACTCTTCTCACAGAATGAGCAAAGAGAGGAAGAACTATTTCTTTCTTGCCCTGAGGGATCCCATGTTCTGAGGCAGACCAGAGGTAGGTTGTCTCTCTCCTGTTCAGTTAGCTCAAGGCCACTGGCAGCTTCCAGCCATCCAAACCCCACCTTCCCTTAGGCAGGACCCTCCTTGCTCCCCCCTGCCCTCTGCCAAGGCCTGGCCTTGGGAGGGAACACAGCCTGGCCCTGGAAACGGCTCTGGGTGGAGGCAGGAGGCAAGACCTGCCCTGCTGCCCCGAGTGCTCGCTGTGCCCCTACACAAACAGGGAGTCTCTCCCTGCCGTCACTGCACCGACATTAGCACCATGGCAGGAAAGGGCTGGAAAATGCCGCTGCAGGCGCAGCCGGCAAGGGGAAATGTGACGGGCAGGAACCACTTGCTGAACAATGCTCAGGAGACACGTCAGGCTGGAGATTTCGGTCTCCTTGCCTGGAAATTTTGGTCTCCTTGGCTGGACACACCTTGCTGGAGGCACTTCCTAAGGCTTAGATAATGTGTCCTCTCACTTAAGGTTACATCCTTCCCACCCAGTGCTGAAGCCATTCTCTCTTGGCCCCCCCCGAGCTGTGGGTAATGCACCAACCATGTATTTAGGGGCGTGCTTAGGGCTGTGTTGCTGCTGAAGCTCATACAGACCTGTGGGGTGAGGACAAGGAGGGCACTGGCTGCTGGATATCTATCACGGCATCCCCGTTCCTCCCATCCCACCACTAGAGGGGAAAGGATTAATGAAGACAAAAACAAAGGAAAATCCCTGCAACCCAGGGCAGGTGTTCGGAGCGGCTGAGCGTAGAGCCGGATCTGAGCCTCTGGCTAAGTGTGTCCAGCCACCTGCATTGCCCTTCCCGGTATAACCCGCAGTCAGGAGTGGCCACTGTGCGTGGGAACAGACAGCTTGTAGCCAAGGGAAGAGGCCAGGGCTTTGCAATGCAGACTGAGCAGCAAAACGTCAGCACAACAAAAGCGCAGAGGGGCTGCCAGGCCTGGAACTGAGGGCGGAGGGCAGTGAGGGCAGCAGAGGACCAAAACTACACACAAAGGGCTGTGCTGCGGGCTGGCCACAGCTCCTGGCAAAGAAAGTGCTTCTTCCTGCAGCCCTGTGACCGAAAGGCTGTGAGGGCACAGGAAGGAAACAACAGATCTCACGGGAGAGTAGAAACCACCACGGAGGGACAGACTGCCAAGCCAGTTCGTCGCAGCTTTATCAGCCCTCAAGGGCTGCGATACAACAGCCATCACTTCTGGGTCTGCTGGGACCAGACAAACACAAGCCAAGCTTCCCAGGAAGCGTCCCAGCCATCCTGAGGAGCCAGGAGCATCTTTAACCTCATTGTGTTGGGCAGCACTCGTCCTCCAGAGCCTCCCGGGAGGAGAAGCAGCCAAAGCAGCCCAGCTACAATGGAGTATCAGCAACACTGTCTATAGATAACCTCAGGAGTCAGGCCAGTGCCTGGTACTGACAAACCCAGTGCTCTCCTCTCCTGGGTCTGTTCTCTGCTGTCTGCCCTGAACTTAAACTTGTCTCCTTTGTTGTGTAGCTAATTGCCTGGGCTCCTGCCTGCTTCTGCAGCACAGACATGAAAGGAGACCCCCTTCCCCGTCAGACAGGAGTGACTGGACAAGTTGCAACATGAATCCCATCAGTCTTGGATATTTCACCTGTCACTGGGGGCTGTTTCCTCTTCTAGGGGATGAGCTCATGGACTTTCTCCCTACCTCTCTGTCCCTTCTGTTGCTGCTTTTCCATTTCTTCCTGCTTTCTCCTTCTGTTCCTTGGTGTTTGGCAAGGCCCTGGTGTTTGCTGCCTTTTTGGTTAGTAGCATTATCCTCCTCCCACTGATGAGTCTGCACCTCAGAGGATTCCTGCCCTTGGGTCAACACGTAGAGAAGGAGAGCAGAGATGCTTTCCCCTACAGTTCCCAGACAAGGCAGTTCTCTCACCTCGTTTCTGGGGTGGCTGTCCCCCCAGGGACCCTGCACCACCTTAATAGTCTGCAGCAATGTTCCTGCCTGAGATTAGCACTGTCGTCCTGATGCACAGAGTACCACGGCTGGCTTTCTGGCCAGCTCACCTCTCAGTCCAGCATGGATTTGTAGGGCTTGGATTGGAAAGTGCAGCCACAGCTGATGGTTAATGGTAAAAACCAGAGCCAGCTCCACTCTAGTCAGGTTGTGTCCCAGAAGCAGATTGGCCTTGGAAGGTGCTGATGCTGCAGCAGAAATTTCATGGCAGAAACAGATGATGTTTGTGGTCTGGTCAGCCCCTGTGCTAAGCATGCTCCTGGTCAAGGCACTGTTAGTGGAAACAATGGAAACTGAGTGGAAATAATGCCTAGGCAAAGCCACCAGATTTATTGATTCTACCTCCCCCAGAACAAGGCAAAGGCTCCCAACTCCTCTAACTATGAATTCTTTGCTTACACAAAATACTTCTGCTACAAGACTGGCTCCTTCATGCCTGGCTGCAGCCCGGTACTGCCACAGATAGAGCCAGGGAGAGCGCAAAGGCTGAGGCCAAACTTCAGGCAGACTTTGGCCAAACGGGAGATGCCCCAGCGCCAGGCTGCACGTACACAGTTGGAGGTTCCTCTCCACTCACTTCTCATACTCCATGGCACCATCGAGCACTACCTCCTGGGGCCTGACAGTTTGTTTCCGGATTATTTGGTGGTAGTTGTTGTTGGCAAGGAGAGAAGGAAAATGTTTATTTTTCCTAAGCAACGTGGAACATGAAACATGATGGACTGCAAATGTTTATGCCCACAGACAGAATGAGAAGCCCTAGGCTCTGATGTAAAAAGAGAAAGCAAATGAATAAACACTGCAGGACTATTTTTATTATCAGACACTTTAATTATGTGACAGTTTGTGAGTCTAGTCCATCAACAACACCACTACTAAGCTGCTGGTGTCACCCAAGCAATAGTTTGCCAGAAACAGCAGTACTTACAAAGCAAACAAGCACCAGGATGCTGGGAGAGCAAAAGGTTTCAAGAGCCCTTAACCTGATAATCTAGAAATCCCCTTGAAACCAAAAAACAGCTCTAGGATATGGCACACTCCAGGCAGAGAAGGAAGGAGGTTGAGATGTTTTGCTTGTTGTGCAATTACATCCAAGCTAAGGTGAGCAGTGACCTACTGGTGCCCAGCCCAAGGACCACAGCCACTGGGTACAGCCGCCTGGCACAGTGCAGCCCTCTCCAGAGCTCGGGGTGGAATGTTGTACCCTCAGGGACTGTATGCTGTCCAGATGTGCAGGCTGGCATCTCCAAACCCACAAGACAAGCACTGTCCCCTTGCCCAATCTCCTGGAGGTGTCTGGGGGGATTTCACCCCTCCGCTAGTTTTCACAGAGCCACTCCTGTGAGATAGTGATGTCTTTCTCCTGTCCAAATCCACTAAGAGGAGGAGGGCTGGTCACCTGTCTGTCCTTGTAGGTCTCATCTGCACCAGGGTCCCAGTGAACCTCTGAAAACATGTCTGTGGCCCTCAGTGAACCCCTGAAGTGCTCTGCTTTTCATTTTGCTGGTGACACGCAGACTCAGCAGTGCTTCCGTTCACATTACAGGCGGAGCCACCCCCTGTAAGAATATCCAGGAACCCTTCATTTACCTATCTGCTTAACTGGGATTGGTAGAGAAGAGCCGACAGTATCTCTGGTGTGAAAAGTTTTTTCAAGACAATTTTTCTACTAAGGATTCTTTACAGACAAGACCTACACATTGTACCCTTCCTTTGCTGAACTTGCAGGTTGTGATGCCAGGGCAAGATAGGCATTAGGGGAGCAAGTAAAGCGCAGCATAAGCTGGAGCAAGGGATCCTTCCCAAAGTGCTTCTTCCCTCCCTGCCCTCTTCTCCCTCCCGGGTCCACTTTGCCAGCTGCACACCCCGAGTCTTGCCACACTGCTGGGTGTGCGTGCGTGTTGCATGTGAAAGCACAAACACAACAAACCCGCTGGAGAATAACTGCTTACATGTGTCTTGAGTCTCTCCCAGAGCAGAGGATAAACATACTTAAAATTACCACAACGCTCACCCCACTATTCATAAAGCCAAACCAAAGAGTGCAAATCAAACCCTTCCTGCGGGAGCTGCCTGAGCCCTGAGCGAAGCAGGCGGCCTCCCCGGCTCCTGCTTCCAGCGAAGAACCTGCTGCCTTCAGAGCGAAAACTGCAGGATATGACTCCCGAGGGATTACGCTCGCAGCTGGGAGGGTGCCCACCACTTCTCCACTGGCAGATAGTTTCCCAGCAAATGGACTGACTTTGATTTCCCAGGGGAGCCAAAAGCAATGCAGGAATTCAATGTCTGCGCGTGCACTGTCCCGAGGACTGCAGAGCTTTTGTTCTCAAGTTTTACAGTGGACACTAGACACAGCCTGTATTCTGCTCTCAGTTTTCTCTTTCTTTCTTTTGGCTTTAATGTAAAAGTGAAGGAGATCTACAGGGTTTGCTACAAAAAACACAGATCCTTCTACAACATGCTCTCGGTGACCTGACTTAAAAATGAGTCTTAGCGCTCAATTCCTTCCCCTCTCATTTACTGCTGTTGTGACTGAATAGCCACGGTGCAGCATCCTGCTGCACCCAGGATCGTCCTTGCCCACCCCATCTACTAGCACAGCTTGAGGAAGTCACTGTTGTCTGTCGTGTAGGAGCAGAGTCTCTTTTCCCAGCTCTTTTTTCTCTCAGCTCCTTTCTCATTCATCACCCTACAGCAAAAGGTGTCCTGACAGGAAATGAGCTGCTGTTAGACATAAGGAAACATCTCTTTCTGCAGACACTCCAAGTAGCCAGAGAAGTAACTGTGCGATGTCATGGCAGAGCTCTTCAGTAAGAGAGGGTAGAGAAGGGCTGAGGCCAGAAACACACACACAAGACCACTGTCAGCCCAGCAATCTCACTTCTGCTTGTTCCATGCTGACATGTGTACCCCAGCCAGGAGAGAAATGGGGTGCACTGCTGTCTAGTCACTTATGTCATATGTGAGAGCAACCACCATGATGCTGGCTTTACCTCAGAGGTAGCAGAATAACCTTCAGAAGCCTTGACACCAGCTAAGGAAACCAGAAAGGCAGCTATCTGGCATGAGGGAACTGCCATCTGAAAGGATGTCCATTTTCAAGCCCAAAGCAATGCAGCAAAGACTGAGTGAAATACATTGATCTGAAATCCTGAGCTCCACGTGGCTGGTCAAACTGGAAAGCACAAGGTGTTCCTGAACAAAACACACCTGTAGGAGCATCACCTGGAGTTATTCCAGCCAAGGGGAAAGTATTAGTACTCATGATGCAGACTGTTAGCCTGGGATGAGGAGGAAGTCACTTCTGGACAGCAGACTGCCAACTGGGGGGATCTTCTTTGGGAGTGTGGTGGTGGATTAGATGGACCACAAGCCTGAGCAGACCTGGACCCCTCCATTAACTCTGACCTCTTCAGCAATTTGTTGTATTCCCTTCCTTCAAAGAGTACTGGCCAAGGCAGATGAGCCCCTGCAACTCTGCAGTCAATCAGTCGGCAGCTGCAAGCACCGGCAAAAGTAGATGAAGAATGTATGTCGCAGCTGGACCGGACCCGAGTTCAGACGGTGTGAAACCCAGTCTGGCTCTGCCTTCCCCAGGGATCCTGCACAGTTCCTTGCTGGCAGCAAGACCAGGACAGAGTCTGTGCAGGTCCTTCCAGGAGCAGCAGCTTCACAACTTGCATGCAGTAGAGCGTGAGGCACCCACCAGCGCAGCCAGTGTCCCTGCCGACACCAGGAGTCTCCAGCTTTATGCTGATGGAGCTCTGTCCTCCCAGCCCACCACTTGCTGTGTTCAGATGGGGATGACATCCGCAGAGCAGTGTCATAGCCAGGGTGCAGAGTGCCACCGCCCGAGTGCTTGGCCTTGCCTTCCTCCGTGGCCGAGCGAGACCAAGCACGGTGACGTTTCATTTGTAATAACACAAGCACTCTGGGGGCTAAGGCTGCTCTGTGCCAAGTCCCAGCCCACAGCATATTTAGCAGCCAAGTTAGAAAGTACTCAGATGACAGAGCTGATAGTAAAACCATCGACAGAACCTGAACTAATCCCCTTGGGCTGCTACCGAGCATTTGTTCTGTCATTATTTTATGGCACACTAGCGAGGCGCGTGGATATAATAACCCAATTACGCACGCACCCCTTCCCAGCACAAGGAGCTCTCTGTCTTCTTCCAGCCCCCGGATCCCTTGCTCCGGCAGCGGCCATCCCCGCTGCTCGCAGCTCCATCCCAGGTGCCGGGATCCGGCAGGCATGTGCAGGAAGAAAGAGCCCTGCTGCTCCCCTCCTGCCTAAAGCGTTTGATTCATGCCTTCAGTCTCGTCTCGCCGTAACACTTCTGGGAACCGCCAGCCCGGCGTGCGCGGGGGGCTGTTCTTAGCAGGCAGCGAGGGCTCCGCTGCCTTTAAAGGAAGGGGGGATCCCGTGTCCTTTCGTAAACCCTCCGTGTCCCGCTCCGTTTTCCCCTTGCTCGCTCCGCAGAAGGGCGCACGCCTGTGAAAACTCCCGTAACGTGCCGAGAGGATCGCGGGGCAGCGCTGGGGCTTCTCCGGCGCAGGGGCAGCCGGTGAGTCTCGGCAGCGCCTCGCTGCCCGTGCCGGCATCCCAAAGGCGGCTTGAGCTGGGCGCCGAGGTGGGACGGGGGGGGGGTTGGAGGGGGCGGATCATTCCGCTCAGCAGAGGGTCTGCCGGGGAAGATGCTCCCCTCGGGGCTGCACCGGAGAGCCGCGGGGCGGCTGGGACTTGGCGTGGGGGGAACACCGAGCCCCGGGGACNCGGAGCGGAGCGGGGCGGGACCCCCCTCCCGCGCCTGCCCTGCACCGGCCCCTGGCCTCTGCACAACCAGCGTGCCCGCGTACACACCCCGGAGCAGGTTGTGGAGGTCCCTGGGGCCGCCCATTGCACCCCGGTGGGGACAGTCTGCCTCGTCGCCGGGTTTTTGCATCTGCAGGTGAGGGAGCAGCGGCTGGAGTCACCTAAACCTGGTGTCAGTGCTTCCAGTCCTGCAACTGGTTTTGGCTTTAAACGGGCAAGTTTAAAGGTGTCTTTCAGCTCTCCTGCCTAAGAGTACTACAGTCCTCTTAGACTCTCGGTGCCCACCGAGAGCTTTCAGTCCCCGCCGATCTCTGGGTTTAATGCACAAAAAGTGTCTGCATCCCTATTTTGCCTGTGCAGGGCTTTGCTGAAGCCCTCTGTGTGCGCCTAGCCCTTCACTTCCCATTTGCGAGAAGATTTTCCCTGTGCGGGATGCTGAAGGAGAGGAAGGAAGGGAGCAGCCCCCCATTTTGGAGATGCCAGAGCCTCCATCTGCTCAGCCACCTGGAGATGGAGACAGCAATACACAGATCTGGTTTCTTGGTTCCTGTTTCTATGGAAGAAACCCTGGACTGTGTCAGCATCCCCTCAGTAAACTGAGTTTAGCTGCAAATTGTTTCAAGAAATGTATGCAAATCGGAAAACTTTGATCTCCAGCTGCCTGGGCTGGTGTGCAGGGAGTGTGTACGGCTTCCTGACATCCCGGACTGTATTACTGGTTTATTTGTCTGTGATCAGTTGTTCATGTTTTGTTTGATGGGAACCATACTAAGGATGTAAATACTAGGTACGGTAAGCAGATGTGAGAAGAAAGAGCCTGGTTTTGGCTGTGCTTGGAAGGTGCTGCAGTGTTTTGCTAGCGGGCTGTAAGCAAGATGTCCCTGCACTGAAGCAGTGAGTTTGGTACATTCCTGAGAGCTGATGGTCTTGGGGCTCATACTTAACACTGTAGAATTTACCCTTCTCCCGCTATTCTGGCTGTGCCCTAGGAATGCAGAACAGATCCTACTTTCTTACTTGCTCTGGGCCAGACAGTTGAGCTCCAGTGAGAAAACCTTGCCTGCCTTTGATTCTCTTTTCTTTAGTGCCTTTACTTTGAATGCTGGTGTCTCTGAGAGCCCAGTGCCTTCCAGCCCATGACAATGGAGCCTGTTGGTGCCCTGGGGAAGCAGGGAGAGGCATGGGAGCTGCCTGTGAGGTGACAGGCAGTTTGGCTCTTCTTTATAAGGGGAGACTTTTGAAGGGGGTGTTCTGAGAAACACAGTCCTTGCAGAGGTAGGACCGTGTGTGAGAACTGCTGGCTCCTACCAAGGCACTTAACACACAAGAGAGTGCATGGTGTGTTTAGGATTACAAATATTTCCCAGCTGAGCAAGTGGATGTTTAAGCTGTAGGAAAATGGATAATTGGGTGAGCTGGGGACTTGTGTGCAGAAAGCTTTATGTGCAGCCTGCAGAAGTCATTCTTTCTAGCACTTCTGTGCTGGGAGGTCTCTCAGCCACTGTTTGTTCATGCAACCCTCACCCCTACCCCTATTTGCAGCTTGCAGAACAAGGCTGCTGGCAGACAAACACGGGGCTCCCACCCCAGCGCACTGGCAGCCTGACATTTCTCAGTGCAGGTGCTGCCTGCTTGTTTTCCCGCATCTCCTGCTAGCCTGGACCCAAATTTGGGATTCAGGAACCTCATGATGGCTGCAGTAGCTTAGTGGAAGCCGTCGTGACCAGGAGGACCCACCAGTCACTGATGGTGCTGGTACAATATCACTATGGGGAGCTCTTCTTGCTCCGTATCTGCCTCAAAGCCTTCCAGTCCTAGAGAGTGGCAGAGCTGTCATGGGTTTTCCAAGTCCTTCTGGCCACAAGCCTTAGCTCTCCTTCCACTCCCCTAAGGCTTCCCAGCAAGGAGGGATCTTGAGAAGGCCTGGGCAGGCGAGGCAGCATCGTGACACGAGTCCCAAGAGGAATCACCAATGGGGACTCACATCTCAGCAGCCCCATCTCCAACAGGTGTTTGGTGGAAAGAGATGGTGCAAGAGGGAGGAAAGGAACACCAGGTCTGATTCTGGTCTGTTGTGAGCAGCAGAGAAGTGCAATAACTCTCCCAGTTCATGGGCCACTTGAGTGTGAAACTGCTGCAAGGCACTTGGGACTGAGAGGAGGTGGGGGAAGAGGCCTCTGATGAGAGGTCAGAGGAAAGTGGGGGGAAGTGAGAGAGAAACTGAATTTAAATGGATTAAGCCTGTCTGTCCAAAGTCCTTTGTTTCCTGCCACCTCCCTGGTGTGACTTTCACAGCTGTATTCTGTGTGGCTGGGGACCTGATTTTAGCTTTCCTGCAAAGTCAGCGTGGAGCTTTACACCTCCTGGGTACATCCCTCAGCAGCTGGAATTGGGTCCAAGAGCCAAATCCCCAGGACAGTGAAACCGCTTTGATTTCTCTCCTCTAACGTCTTTCCTCTTCTCTCTGTAGGTGATGGCCCCATGAATTGATGTCTCCAGCATCACTGCTCAGTGGGTGACAAAGGGGGATGCATCCCCATCAGGCAAGTCTCTTACCCTCTTGCTTTCGGGATTCCTTTTTTCTTTGGCCGTGGCATCTTGTTTTCTGGGCAGCCAAGTGGGTGTTTATACAGGTGGTGGTAGTTTCAAACAGAGCTGGGGGGCGTGCACAGTGAACTGTCCTTGTAAACACCGGAGATCAGGAGTATTTCTTGAGCAGGCCTTGAAGTACCCACTTCTCCTCAGCCCAAAGCACGGGCGTGGGGAGGGGGCAAGAAGAGGATCTAGAGTTAAGGCAAATTTGGCCTTTGGGCCTGGACTCACAAGTGGAAAGGTAAAGTAAGGTGTAAAAATGTCTGTTGGTCAGCAAAGTGCTTTGCTTCAAAGCTCTTTTTAGCTTTTAAAAATATTTTAAATTAAAACGGCTGGAACTGTGCGGGTTGTCCTGGATCCAGACAGCACATCCTGAAAATGCCACAATCAAATGCTTAGACTTTTTTTCCAGACTTCAGCTTAACTAGGCCAGTGGAACCATCTCACTATGAATTTCCAGAAAGTTTTGCTCTGTCCACTACTCTTATTTTGCATTTATTTGGCTTTGCCTTAAAAAAAACCCCTTAATTCCGGGTTGAACCCAGCAGTACAGAGTCTGCTGAGGTTGGGGTCTGCCTGGCGTACTGCCCTTATGAAACCAAGGGGCACGGGTCGGGCGGAGCCCCTGGGCCGAGTGCACGACTACCTGCAAGGCTACTGGTCTGGCACCACCGCCTCCTCTGACCTGGGACAAGCAAGATGGTGGCAGGACTGTCCTGCCCCTCACCTTGCCAAGGTTCACTGCATTTCCTCAGTGGTCCAGCCAGGAGTGGGTCCCTGCAGGAGCAGCTCAGGCAGCCACAGCCCTGTCCCTCACACTGCAGCTCACATGGTGCCCGACCAGCTGTGGGGTCCTGTGGGTCTTCCTCTCCCTCGTCCCCCTGCAGCTTTGGTGCAGTTGCAGCCAGCACTGAGATTCAGACTCCGGGCCGTGGTGTCGGCGGGGCAGGGGCAGGCTGCAGCCCGGGAGAGCTACGCCACGGTGTTTGATGTCTAATCATCTCCTGCCCCCGTGCCAGGAGCCGAGCGCACACAAACAGTGCCGGGCTCCACTGAGAAGCCGTGCCTGAGAGATAAGCCAGGCAAGGAAAACACATCCATCTTCGTGTCTCTTGGCCTGAGACGGAGTTTCATCTGCTGGCATTTTCCTGGCGCAGGCTCAGGGCACACCACAATTCACCTGAGGAGCCAGACGCTGGGGAGCCAGCTCCCATTCCTGGCGAGAGGTGTCGGCCCCGACTGGTGCAGAGTGCAATGGCTGTGAGCAGCAGGCAGTTGAGGCCCTGTTGGTGCTCGGGGAAGGGTGCTGACCCCAGGCTGAGCCGCTGCAGCAGGCTGGACCCAGCTGCACATCACCAACGGTTGTGTTCGCCACGTGAGCAAAAGGGCGAGACTCCTTGCCCAGACCCTTGTGCCCGGCCGTGTACCCAGCACCCGGCAGAGCCCAGGTTAAGAGCTTCCAGTGAACAGCCTGGACAAAGCAGAAGTGACTGGGAGATCCGGGAGCTGAGCAGAGACTCAGCTCCAGCCTGAGGCTGCTTGGTGTCTGATAAGGAGGCTGCTAGTGCCGTCTTGCAGCGCTCTCAACCTGCCAGCTCTCTGCAAATGAAACGTGCTGGTGAAACGCCCCCCACCCTTGGCTCCCTCTGAACCCCTCCGAAGCCGAGCTGAGACTGGAATGTCTCCCGAGATGTGATTCCCTCTAGCCTAAGGGGGACTGTGTTAATAAAACCCAGCGTGAGCCACTGAGGCGATAGGGGAGGAGGCAGGTAGGGTTGGGGAGATGAGGCTTTTTCCAAGTCACAGGTCTGTTGGAAATGTCCCATCCCATCCTCTCTCCCTCCCCCTGTCTCCTGGAATTCAGGGTGTGGGTCGAGGCTTTTCTTCATGCACATTTCTGCTCAGAGCAAACTGCTCACCTCCTTCCCCCTCCTCAGCAAATGCTGCTGAACTCATCTCCCTGGAACAGGTACCACTCCCCCAGCCCCGCTCAGCTCAGCCTCACTGCAGCCAAGACTCTCCTGCCCCTCCGGATTGCTCTGGTATCCTGTGGTGCTTTTCCCATGGTGAGTGGAAGGTGTCCATCCCTGCGATGGGCAGGCCAGCTTGGCAAGCCAAGGCCAGTGGTAGCAAGGAGAGAGTGCTCCCCGCATGTTGGTGGGACTCGTGGCAGGGAGGCAGCTGGGCTGGTTGGTGCCAGGTGAGCAGAAAAAGAGTTGCGTGGGGCCCAGCATCAGGGCAATGCTGTGGGCTCTGACTGAATGAAGCCATGGGAAGCAGTAAGGGTGTGAGCCAGAGGGAAGAATGATAGGAGAGAAAGCAAACCGGGTGCAGAAGAGATAACTAGGAAGAGAGATCACGGATGAGATGTGTGTTTTGGTTGGCTGGAGCGCTCTCTTGGCTCCCATTGGGATGCAAAGTGGCTCTCACAAGTGTTAGTTTATGCAGTGGTGATGCAGCGTCTTGCACAGCAGCGCTCATGCTGCCCTAGGTGCTGTGGGGAAGGACGCTTCCATTTCTTACTGAGAAGAGATGTTGGGAGCTGGTGGCTGGACAGCCTCAGTAGGGCAGGGGGAGCAATGTGGTCATTAAAACTCAGGAGTTGTTTTGGAAAGCTGAGACAAAGGACCTCAAGTCACAGGTGGCTGTGAACTGTTTGCGTGGAGACTGCAGCAGCGCACGAGATCCCTGCAGCTGCTGTAGGGGCTGGGCTGTATCTTTGCTTGGGAAGTGGGAGATGGGGGCAGGTGGTTACATTAATCTAGTTCAAAGCAGTAGCTGTTCATGGGTTGGTGCTAACTGCCTCCTAGAAGGTCACCGATGCCTCTGCCTTACACATAGACCCCACGCTTGCTCGCTTCTCTGTTTGCTTCCATGTGGTTTTACTACGGACGCCTTGGAGCCATCAGCACCCCCCTGGAGCTGTGTTTGGGGAACCACCAAGCACAGCTGTCCAGAGATGTTTGCAGTGTGTCTGCAGGAGAGAGAGGGGAAGACAGATGAGCCAGGCAGCACCAGTGGAAGGAAATGGCCTCTGGGCAGAGGAAGTGCTAAGCCCTAAGTACAGGTCAGTGCAGCTAAAGCAGGGAGCCTGTAAAGGTGTGAGATCCCTCCAGGGCCCACTCAGCACTGTTATCTCCTGCTAGGTGTGTGAGCTTGCCGATTTGGGCTCCCTAAAATCACCTGACAGATCCCAGCCAGAGGAGAGGCAGCAAAGGGCACTACTATCTCCTTGCTCAGATCCTCCACACACACCCCAAATAAACTTGCACTGGTTTTTTTTGCTGCACTGCTCATAGGGTGCTCTGTGGCCTCAAAGAAAACAAACCAAAATCTCTGCGCTCGAGTTTGCTCTCTTGTCCTGCATGTAACAGGTGAATTCACAGAACTCGCAGTAACTGTTGTCCTCATGACCTGAGGATATACTTGGAGGTGTTTTGGAAGAGGTAGTTTCTTGCCTAGGACTGACTGCAGAATTTTGGGACACAAAAGCCCTTCTTTCAGTTGCAACAAATGGCATCAGCCTTCAGCTGGGATGAGAATATGCCTTCATGTGCAAGCCCTGCTTCTGGATGTGTGAATACAAAAGAAATTGAACTTCTGAGATGAGGCTGCCATTGCAGAAGAAGATATTTGGAGAAGTTCTTTTTCTACTGCCTCCTCTTTCCCCATCAGAAGGTGAGGCCATCCACTTCCCATGTTTAGTGCCTTCCTCCACCCACGGGTCACCAGGGTGGGTTTAAGTGGCACAGGGAAATGCAAAGATGTACCTACACATCCAAGGACCCGTGGGCATGGTTGAAATAAGCCTCTTCTGGTGAAGAAGAGCTCTCCAGAAACCCAGAGCAGAGCAGTCTAGCTCAGGTGTGCTCCAGCAGCCAGGCCCCGGGGTTCAAATGGGAAATGCTCATGATGTGAATGGATTCAGGTCTGGAAGAGCCTTCAGACCAAAAGTGGGCCAGCATGAATGAGTTAAAATCCTCTCATTTGTTTTGTGAAATTTATTGAAAACTACACTGTTCATC
The DNA here is from genome assembly GCA_013396935.1 of Baryphthengus martii. Classification (NCBI taxonomy): domain Eukaryota; kingdom Metazoa; phylum Chordata; class Aves; order Coraciiformes; family Momotidae; genus Baryphthengus; species Baryphthengus martii. The sequence goes on along the minus strand of VWZK01016465.1, from coordinate 17,379 downwards.
TGCTGAAACTTCACAGCTGTTGAGATTGCCCTTGGGGCAAACCACATCCAAGAAATGGCATGTAGATCCTGGGAGCACGAGACTTGAAAGCTGAAACGGCACCGCAGTGCTGCCTTCCCTTCCCGTGCAGTCACGTCTAGCCAGCTGCAGCTCCTCCGGTTAGACGCCGTGGGTTTTTCTTCCTCCCTTTTCTCGTCTCTGACTCTTGCAGTACAGTGACTTCATTTCACAGCACTGTATTTTGGCTAAAAAGAGACTGAGGAAGGACGCAGATGGCAAGAGGTCTGCGTGGGGAGGGTGTGTTCAGAGTCTGTGGCGTCCAGCGTGAGATGGGGCTGTGTGCCACGCTGCAGTGGTGATGCCATCCAGTATCACCTACCTGTGATGTTCTCCCTTGGGGGAACAGCGGTGAGGCAGGACTGTAGAAGATGTGCCCCTTTGCTTATGAAAAAGTCCATTAATTCTTTTTAGTGGTGGCAACTTGCTTGAGTTGTTGGGTTTTTTTAATATATTATTTGTCAATTGCAACTTCTGCTCACAAAAAAAACTTTGTAGGATAAAAAAGTAGTGCTTGCATATTTACATCTGTCCTGAAAGCTCTGTATGGACTCAGGAGACTGGAATCAGCCACTAGGCACAAGCAAAGTTAAGACTAGCCAGAGCTCAAAGATGAAAATAAAAACAGGATAGGAGAAACCCACTGACTGCAATACATTCAGTCAGAAATGATTCATGGAGTAATTTTGAGTAGCAAACACATTGGTAAGAAATGGAGGGTTTGGCTTGTTTTTTTGGAGGGGGGGGGCATTGTCCACAAACAAAAATATTGGCTAATTCATCAGACGCTTTCTTCTGCTTTGAATAGTTTGCCCAGATCCCCGAGCAACCATCCCGTGCAATTTGCTGTTAACCTAAATAACTTAAATTCAGGTACACCCAGAGCACTGCCCAGATCTGCCCCTGCATGCAATAATTAGGGTTCTCCAAGCGCAAGCCTGTAGCTCGGGAAGCAGGAGGCTCCATCAGCACCTCCAGTTGGCTACTTGCTGGTGGTGGCCCACAGCAGGGACCGGACAGAGATGCGCCGCAGCGTGACGTGGCTGCGTGGAGAAGGCTTCTGTGGAAACATGCCACTCGTGGGTGGCACCCTCGCTGTAAGCAAATGCCCTGTGAAACTGCAGCCTGGTAAAGCCAGACTCGCACTCTGTCCTCAATGGAGGGACAGAGCCAGGCAGGAGAGCCGGGGAGGTCGACTATCACATTCCTTACCTGTGAAATAATGCCTTGCCATCCAAACGCTTGGGGAATTCCTAGATCTCTTTGTAGCCACATTTCGGCTGTGACAGCGTGAGGATTTCAGTGAGGCAAACTCTGAAGGGGGAGATTATGATCTGCTTTTAGAGCAACGGGAGAGAAAGCAGCTGGAAAAAAACAGACCTGCTTTTTACAAACTTTGTCTTACCAGATCCTGCTGCTAACTGGAGGGAATATACAAGCTGGACAGTGAACCCAGTTATTTAGAAATGACTGGGTTTGAGTAAATCTTTCCAGAACTATTCAGGAATTAGTTACTGGCTTTCAGATTTGTATGTCACTTGATCTAGAGTTAACCTTCAAGTGCAGGCAAGCCCTAATGCTTGAACTATGTAAGGAGGGATCTTCTAGAGCAGGGGAAGAGAGAGAGAGGCAGCAACAAAGCTACTCGATGGAACCAAAGATGATATTTAGGCTGAAAAACAGAGGAATTTGGCAGTTTGGCCAGGGAAGCAGTGAAAACTATTGGGGGAATATTTAGATGCAAACAAGGCCCTGCTGTGCAGGTGCCCCAAGGGGAGGATGGCTCCTGGGCAGGTCTCTGCACAGGGAGACCTAACACAGAACTTCCATCTCCGGTGCCGAGGACTCTCCAGCTGGGAGCAGAGGGCTTGGAGTGGGTGGTGTGTGTGCGGGTGGAGTTGTGTACACTCAGTCTCTCAGACAGCCACAATAAATTATCTCATTAGTAAACCCAGAGTAGCTGTGCTCCTCGGCACATACCGGGCCTCCCACAGCACAGAAAGACTTTGTGTCTAATTAACCAAATCAAAGGGTCCCCCAGACGCAGCTTAAAGGGATGCTCTCAGCTTGAAACCCAGGCTCCTTCAGCAAGTTCTTCTGTGCATTGTGGAACTAATGAACCTTGATTTCTTATAGTTGGAGATTTGGCATTCTCTGCACTCCCTGCAAGTACGTCCTTTCCTCCTGCCAGCACATGCTCCGCTTCTTCCAATGACCAGGAACAACCAAGGAGGGAAGAGAAGCCCACAGTGTCGTAGCCCCAGCCCCACGTGCTGATGTGCTCGCCTGTGCTCACATGCTGATGGCAGAGCAGTTTCCTTGTTGTGGAGGGCTCCCCGAGGTCACCCTTTTCTTCCCTCCTCTCATTTTTTCTCACATTTTAAGACCTGTTTCCCTACAAGTGCTTGTGCTTTGGTGGGACAGGGCTGCATGGGGAAGGGAACCCCACTCCTCCAGGACGCATGGCTAGGAAAAGGAAACAACACAGGTGCTGCTTTCCGGTTCCATTCTTTTTACAACTGCTTGGCCCTCTCTCCTATTGAGGGACAAAAGATGGACAAAAGACGGGCAAAAGCCTAATGTGAAATGCTGCTGTTCCAGTTGAAAGCAGAACTCCCAAGGCAGGTGAGCTCCCTGGCGCTGCAGAAGGAAGGATTTGGGGGTGTTCCCCTCAAAAGAGGAGACCAGAGTTACGTTTGTGTGAGGCACAATCCCTTTCCTCAGAAGCGTAGGAGCTGCAGCTCTCCCCCTGCCCGCCCAGCTCCCCTGCCAAGAGGGTGGCTTTACAGCTGCTTTTCTCTTCCCCTCGTGCTGGAAATTTGATTCTACAAAAACAGTTACACAGCAGCTAATTGCCAACCCGGCAGTGACTTAGCTTTCTAATTCCTGCCAGTCAATGAACCAGCCCAAAGAGCTGGTTTTCATAACTTGCTGAATGTACAAACCCAGCTCTGAAGATGTAACATAGCTGGGATTTATATTTTTTTTTCCTGGACAACTTTTTCTCACTTTTGGAAATTTCTTTTGTTCCACAGTGCATAAGGAACACCCAAAGACAGGCCTTAGGAAACATGAAGCAGACATGGACCCACAGAGGCCATGGAGACCAGCTGAGCTGCCAGGGAAGAGATGCTTGTCAGGAAATTGGTTTGAAGGTAAAACTGGCGTCGTCCAGCCTGTCTGTTTGTGATTGAGGGCTCATCATCATCTCTCCATGAATTCCTACTTCCCAACAATGTGCACACCTTGCAAAGGGTTCCTTGATCTGCTGGTTTGTATCCAGAGGGCTGCTGCAAAAATTGTTGTGCAGGCCAATGGCTTAGACCACATCATTCCTCCCCACGCTCCTCCTTGGCATCCTCTTTTCTCTGCCTTAGTTGTGGACTATTCATCTTCCCTCTCCCAGCCCTTCATTATCCACTTTTCCTCCACCCATCAACTCCTATGCAACAGAGACTGTCTCGGTCACCCATTTCCAACAAGCCCCTTCACGCTCTCTCCTGCTCTGCTCCACACCTGGCAGAAGCAGTCTCCGAGCATTTCCAAAGCCACCACATCGCTCTCCTTGAAGCTTTTCTTTGTCACGACATCTGCAGCAGCCTTCACAGCAGAGCTGCTGTGCTCTGCTCATCGCCTGCTGGCAGCGCCTCCTTGCTCCCCTCCTCTCTCCCCACCACTGCCGGGTCTGCCTGCACGCAGCTGGTGTTTCTTCATTCCCTCCTGGGCCACACAAAGCTTCGTCCTTCATCGCAGGCTCTGCGGCTCTACAGCACTCGGCACAACACGGTCCTCACCCAGCGGCGGGAGCCCAGAAACACGCTAAGCCATGTTTGGGGCAGCAACTCCAGAGCTGGTCTGTTGCTTCACCTGCAGGTGCTGAATTTGGAGGAAAGGAGACAGCAGTTCACCGGTCAGTGTGTCTGCGGTACCAGCTGGGCTGCAGCACAGCGGGACAGACTGAAATGCAAACCCAAAGCCGTCACACGAGGATAAACCAATCCCCCTCCACTGCCCCCTCTATCCCGTTACCCAGGCAGCTGAACGACCCCTCCACTGGGCCGTCATAACGGGGCCGTTAAATACGGGCGCGGGGATCACGCCTGGCCCTACGGGTCATCCCGCCCAGGGCACCTGCTCCACCCCTCCCGGGGCTGGAGGAGAACCCCCACTTGCTGCCGGTTCCCCGCCGGCCCCAGAGGGGTCTGTCGCCTGCTCGGGCAGGCATCAGCCCTGAGCTCCATTACTTCGTTAGGGCGGGAAGGGGCCGAGCCTCGCTGAGGGCCCGAGAGTGTGCCCGTGTCTATGTCCGACGGACGGGGACACCCTCGGACACCCTCG
>VWZK01016465.1:0-12946 GCA_013396935.1 Baryphthengus martii | reverse complement strand
GGGCTGGGGTTGGGGAGGGACGGCGCGGACGGAGCTGCGCGGGCGGAGCCAGCCCTGCGTGCCGGGACCGCCGGTGGTTCGGAGGGCCGCCTGACCCTGCAGTGAAGGACAGATGTACAGGCAGCCCAAGGTGACACGGCTGTTCCGAGGACAGGTGACCAGGAGCCGCTGTGTTGGCCGCGGGAGGTGCTTCTGCCCCCCAGGCTACCTTCCCTGACCGGGTCCTTGCCAGCAGCAGCCCGCGTACCAGCAGTCGCCCTATGGACCCTGCCACTATGAGATGAAGCAGTTCCTGGAATGTGCTACCAACCAGAAAGACCTGACCTTGTGCGAAGGCTTCAATGAGGCTCTGAAGCAGTGCAAGTACAGCAACGGTGAGTCTGTGCCCGGGCCCTGCAGGAGGGCTGGGCAGTGAGCAGCTGCTGCCAGGAGAGTACCCCAGAGGGTTCAGAGGTCGCAAAAGCAATCTGTTGAGGTTAAATAGGAAACGGTTCTGCCTTTCCTGTGACCTGGAATGCAGAAGGGAACTGGAAGATACAGGAGAAATGATCCTGCCCATGTGTCTGAAGGTGAATAGGTTGTAGGCACCCTCTTAGAAGTTCCTTTTGTGCTACTGTGGGAAGCCTCCTGTTTTATTCCCTAATTCTTGCTGCACCTGTTGAAGGTAGTTAGTCAGGAGTTCTGTCTTGATCTAGTAATCTTAGGTAAGAGAGTTTTTATTAACTTCAGCTGCTGGAACAGGCACCTAATGCTGAGCTTGCGCTTTCTTCCCTGTAGGTGTTTCTGCTCTCCTGTGAAGAATCTACTCCCTTGTGTAGGGAAGAGGATCGTGGTGTAGAGCCCTGTTGCCCGCAGGGAGTGGAAGGATGGATGGATGGGGACGAGCTGGAGGGAACAGACTGAGCAGACAGGAGTCTTCTGGTGATAATTCACTTCTAGACTAGTAGGAGAGGAAATGAATGATTGGACCTGTGGGTCTTCAAAATTTAGATAGTGCTCTATTTATTACAGAGGAATAAAGTTTATTTCGACCTATCACTTGTGCATGTTCTTTAATTCTCAAGCTAAAATTAAGCTACCAGAATGTTAACACTGTCAGCCACTTAAAGGACAAGGCACAATTGTTTGTCTCCTGCAGTCAAGGCTTGCAGCCTGGCAAGGGCTGTGCTACATGACTTGGCAAAAGCAGATCCACCGCTGAGCTGAAGCTGGATTGGCTGCACCCCGGGCAGAGGAGGGACTGGAGAGAGGTAACCTGAGATGTGGCCTCTCTGGTATTTTCAGTAACATCCTCTTCCTAAAGAGCTGTTCTGACCCTGGAGCTAAGAAAACAGGAACTGTCTGGCTGTGGCTCAGATACAGTCGGCTGATCTTACTTAACCTTGGTGGCTTATGCAGTGTTCCCAAGGTCACCAGCATCTGGCTGAGTTCAGGGCTGCTTTCCTCCAGCAGTCTCTGGAGTGCTGCCTGCAGACTGGCCTCCTGCAGGAGACTGCTCCTCATGCTGATATGACAGAGTTGTGACCAACAAAGGCAGGACCCCTGTGGCCATCAGCAGGGCTTTGAGCTGTTGGGTTACAGCAGTGTCTGCTTGTGTTTGGTGCTGGGAATGCTTCAGGTTAGGAGCAGAGAGATAAACGTTTTGATCTGTGGAAAGTGGTTCTGGATCATGCAGTCTCTGTCCTTCCAACTTTGTTTCATCAGACATGAGTAGAGAAAAGCAGTGAGCCCTGGCCCTGGCTAGTCCCGTTCCACAAAATTCTGGTCACAAGGGGAAAGAGCAGGACATTGTAGCTGAGTCACCAGGGGATGTTTTGACTGTGAACTCTCACCAAGTTTATCACCATTGAGAAATCCCCAGGGCTGATGTACGTCAGCAATCAGAGATGAGGATCCAATTCAAATAGCAGAGGGAGCAAAGGCTTGGGCCATGTGTGTCTGGCAGCTTCAGCTGCAAAGGGTCTTGGGCAATGGGCAAAGCCAGGACAGGGTCTGCTTGTGCCACCAGCTGCAGCTAGCTGTTCTCTGAAGCCAAAGGCTGGGATTTGAGCCAGGGAACTCTTCCCACACAGCTGGGAGCAGAGGGGCTCTGCTGACAGGTGTCACTTCTGCCCTGTGGCTCTTGTGGTTGCATCTAGATAAGCAGAGAAACCTCCAGTGATTCCCTAGAGCTGCAAGGCTGGGAATTCATCTTTGCCTCTGGTCTCCCTCCCCACAATTACCTTAGCTCTGCTGTATGGTCTTCCTCTGTGATTCATTGTGTAGGGGTTAAAGATGTCACTTTTGAGGCAAAGGATGCTGATGAGCCCTGGCAGAGCTCTCCTGTCCTCATCCTTAACCACTGGGTGTTGCCGCACATCAAGATGCCATGTTAAAGAAGTTTCTTCACCCCAGATTTCCCATAGCAGAATCTCAGGCATCGAATCTTATAAAAATAGTTTGTTCAGGTGGTACAGTGAAAAAACAGTTCAAGCAGTTTGGGAAGTGCTGGTGGGCAACGACTGGAGCGGTCTGCAATGTGCTCATACTGGCATGGGCTCAGCGGCCTGCCTGCTGACCTGCTGCAACAACAGGGCTTCACATGGCCAGAGGACATCAGGGCAGAGCCCCAGCCTTGGACGCCCTTCGGAGTTGGTCTCTTGCAGCCACTGCTGCCTGCTGTAGGCTGGCTCTAGTAAGCCTGATACAGCAGGTCTGCCCAGATGGGCACAGGTGAGACACGGACAGGCTTTACTGCCTGTGCAGGGACTGCTGTGTGGCACCTACATGCTCCACATGCCCCTTGCTGCCTTCCTGTACTGCAGCAGCCCCTGCAGCCCAGCTGGGTAAGGTGCTGCCCAGTCCCATCAGGTCTGACTGGCACCTCGCTGCTTTGTGGTACTGCAGGTGTGGCCCCTGCTCTGTAGCATCTGTGTTAACTGCTCTGATTGCCCGGTCACCGCATTGCACTCTTATTTTCCCCTCGCTGCTCCCAAGGGAGGCTGCATCTCAAGGGCAAGCTTCTGTGAGTAGTTGCTTTTATTTGACCAACTGCTAGAGAACGCAGAAAAAACAGAGGAGCCATTGGGTGCACCAGCCCTCGTTCAGGGCACTGCAGCTTGGGACAGCAAAGCCAGAGTCCACCTTACTATGCGGCAGCCTTGGGTGATGATGGTGCTTCTTCATCAGGATCTGCCGGTGCCAGAAAGGCAGTGCTGGGGCGTTCTGACAAGGCAGGGCTTAGCCTTGGAGCTCCGGTTTCCTTCAAACCCAGAGCACATGTAGGGCAGTCACATCAGGAACCACTTGCAAACATGTCTGGATTGGGGACAGGGCTGGGCGTTGCGGGTGGCAGCCACTGGTTATGTGATGCAGCAAAGCGCCCCCGGCCCACCCCACAGCGAAGCGCTGCCGTGGGCTGGTGGCTGGAGGGAGCAGAGACACGCTGGGGCAGGATGGCCCCTGCCTGTGGCTGGCTGTCCCTGGGCCCTGTGAGGGGTGTCACGGGCAGGAGGGGCTTTATGCCTGGTGAGTATGGCAGCCCTTTGCTGTAATGGTCTGCTGTCTTTCCGCACGAGGCGCCAGCTGTGCCGAGCTGTGTCTCGCTGCACTGGCTCTCTTTTCTGGCGTGGGTGACATGGGCAGCCAACCCTGCGCTCTCGCCTGTTCGCCCGTGGCTGCTGCTGTTTCTGTGGCAACCCTGGCAAAGAGGCAGCGCTCGGCACTGTCAGCAGCTCCCAGCCCATGCTGCGGGGCACTGGTTCTTGTCACAGCAATGAAAAAGGGAGCAGCAACTTTCCTCACATTGATTCTGCAACAAGACAGCTGCTGGGGGACTCTGGCACGTCCCGTCTTTCATTCTCCCTGGTGGCAGCAGAGCCAGCTGGCCCCAGCCTGCTGCTACCCCAGAGCAGCCTCGGCATGGTGCGGGTCAGGCTCCTGGCCCCTGCAGACCTGGTGGCAGAGGGCCCGAGGCAAAAAGTCTGAGTGTAAGACCACAGGGAAACCTCTGTTCCCCTCACCAGAGAGGAGAGATGGTCAGTGGTGCCTCCCCGCTGCGCCCCAGTGCCCGGGATGGGGTGGTGGGGTGGGCTGTGCATGCGTCGGTGCGCTGGGAGGAAATGGCCCAGCCTGGGTCGCAATGCTCAACTCTCGCCCCACTGCTTCAAGACCCCTCCCTGAAGCCCAGCTGCAGCAAAGCGAGCAATGGGCAGAGCTGGAGTCCCCAAGCCCTGTGTCATTTACATACACCTCACCCGGCACCAGCGGCACAGCAGCCGGGGTTCGTGTAGCACTGCAGACCCGCTCTGAAACAGCCTCCCCTCCTCTGCTTCCTGCCATGGCCCTGTGGGCCATGGTCCTGCTGCTGGTGGGGACGGTGGGGACAGGTAAGGGTGGAGTTGCTGAGCCCGCTGCTGTCTGGGGGGCACTGTGGTTGGCAGGATTGGGCTCTGCAAGGGGCTGTTAGTCTGGCCGGGAAATTTTGCTCCAGGGCTGTGTGGCGTGATGAGCAGGATGGAGGTCGGGCAATGGGGTTGCCTCAAGGAGTCAGGGGGACATTTTGGGGCTGGGGGCGATGTGGGACGTAGGTCAGCCTATAGGTAACTGCATCCTCGGTATGCGCAGCTTCCAGGGCTCAGCCCATGCTGACCCAGCCACCCTCCGTGTTCGTACTGCCCGGGGAGACCGCTCGACTGTCCTGCACCCTCAGCCCCCCGTACAATATCAGCGAGTTTGGCATCTCCTGGTACCAGCAGCGCCCGGGGCACTTGCTGAGGTATTTGCTGTATTACAACTCTGAGCGAGACAAGCACAAGCCTGCCAAGATTCCTGACCGCTTCTCTGCCACCAAAGACCTCCCCAGCAATGCCTGCATCCTCATCATCGCATCTACTCGCCAGGAAGACAATGGCAAGTACTACTGCTCCCTGTCACATGCCTTCAACTGGCTTTAGAAACAGGGAACTTCCTGCACTTTCCCTTGCGACTCTGATGCAAAGGCAGCAACAAGAACGGCAGCCCTGGGAGGAACGAAAAAAGACACTCTCGCATGCTTGAGCAAGCCCAGCAGCACCGCGTTGCACCGTGAGGTGCAGCAACCTCCTCTTCGACCCCAAACATCCCCCATGGAGCGTTAGGCCGCCTGACGTGGTGTGAGACCTGCCAGGGCTCAGCCCAGGAACGCACAGGAGCAGGGATCTCCCTCTGCGGCGGGAGGATGAAGAGCTCTGCCATGATCTGGCTCTCCTGGGCTCTTCCAGCACTTGGCACAAGGTGGGTTTGATCCCGGCTTGGGCTTCTGCACAGTTTGGCTCACCCGACAATAAAGGTTAATCCTCAGCCACGTGGCTTGTGTTCTGGCAGCGGTGGGGTAATGACTGGACTCGACAATCTGAAAGGTCTCATCCAAAATGAGCGATTCCGTGATTCTCTGTGTGTGGAGCCCAGAGGAGCACGCCAGGTGTCTCTCTGCGGGGACGTTGCCATGCCCTGGGGTGCCCGAGATCGGAGGGTCACCCAAAGGTGCCGTGACGCCGAGTTTGGGGGGCCCTGCCTGTGCCCCCCGCCCCTGGCAGAGCCCACGGACCCACAGCCACACCGCCCTGCCCACAGCAGGGGCTGTCCCCGCTCTGAGGGGGGGACAGATCCTCTGTGAGTGCCCTCAATGCTTCCTCGTGGCTCCCAGCGTGTCCTCACCCGCACTGTTTCCCTCAACCCCTCGTCTCCCCACGCAGCCACCTCCCCTCGCCCCACAGCCCCTCAGGGCCCCTCAGGGCCCCTCAGGGCCCCGCTGCCCCCAAATCCTCAGCGCGGGCAGGGACACGTTTAGCCCGGCGGGCGCTGACGGGNGGGTGGGAGCGGAGTGGGCCGGGCTGTGCGCGGGGCAGCTCGGGCGTGCTGCGGGGTTGTTTCCTCAACGCTACAGGGCAAAGAAATCTCTGCCGGGCCTGTAGCGATTTGGCGGACTCTGCCAACGCGCTGGAGCGGCGCAGAGGTTTTGTACTGTTCTCTTAAGTAACCCGAGTTAAAACTCTCTCTTTCCTCCTGCCGTGTGCAAAGCTGGTGTTAGTACTAGGGGACCTGCACGTCCCGCACCGGTGCAGTGGTCTGCCTGTGAAGTTCAAGAAGCTGCTGGTTCCAGGAAAGATTCAGCATATCTTGTGTACAGGAAACCTCTGCACCCAGGAGACCTATGACTACCTCCGAACTCTGGCTGGGGACGTCCATGTGGTCAGGGGAGACTCTGAGGTAATGTTCTTGCTGCTGTTCGTTCCTCATCCCACCTTCTATGGTAGTCTCAATGAAACCTGGGGGTCCTTCAGCATTAGCAAGTCCTGAACCAGGATAGGCAGTAGAAATGAGTAACACTGAAGAAACATTTATTTTCTAGACCCTTCTTGTGTGTGCAACAGAGGGGACTGGGGGAGGGGGATTAATACATGCACTTGATTCACATGGGCTTTAGCACAGGTCTGTGACTGCGAGACCTCTGAAGTCCCCCAGCTGCCTGTGTCATGGCAGGAGCTGGGGACTTGTGTCTGTGTGTTTGTTTACTGTTGGGCAGCCTCGAAGCTCTTAATCTCTGTGCAAATTCCCCTTTCTGGTCTCTGCAGTTGCACTTGCTGGGGTGTGGCACAAGCATCCTGTGGGTCCACACATTGAAAGAGACCTTGTGCAGTTGAATAGTGAAGGGCGGGTTTGTATCTGGGAGTGTAGGAACCTATGTTGTGTGGGTGAGGGGCTCTGGGCTGCTTTATAGGCTGTGCTTATCTCCTTCTCAGAGTCTGAATTATCCTGAAGAGAAGGTTGTGACTGTTGGGCAGTTCAGAATTGGCCTGATTCACGGCCATCAAGTTATTCCCTGGGGCGATGCGGCCAGCCTGGCACTGCTGCAGAGGCAGCTGGATGTCGACATTCTCATATCAGGACATACACACAAGTTCGAAGCATTTGAACATGAAAACAAATTGTACATCAACCCGGGATCAGCTACAGGAGCCTACAGTGCTTTGGAAACGTGAGTGATGGGGCTCTGAGGTGCCCAACACAGAAGAGCCTGTGGGTGTTACCTGAAATGTGAGATTTGCTTGTGACTGACCACTGTACTGCAGAGCAGTGGTGAGGTGCCCTGAGGAGCAGGAGGCCAGCTCTCTCCTTTCCCAGGGAACACAGTGGGGGTCCCCTCTTACCATGGCTTTAGTTAGCTCACATGTTGGGCATGACAGCCCCTGGAGTGTCTGGGGCTGTTTTGTGGACCCACAGAGGGGTGAGTTCCAGCAGCTTCTTGACGTAGCATTGCTTTCTGGTGTCTTCCCAGATACTGCGTGCTAATGTTTTGTAGGAAATCTGACTTCTGGAGGCACTGTCAGCTTTAGTGTCCCAGCCTGATGCGACCCAGGCTGTGTAGTAGCCTTGAGGGCTGTTCTGAGATAAATGCAACTCTGCCTGAGATGCTGTTGTCAGTGCCTGCAAACTGCAGTGTTTCCCAGATCCCTGCAGCCCTGGGCAATGAAGTGTATTTAGAATATATAAGGTATATTAATGGGAAGAAGTGTAAGGTAACTGGGAAGATCAACAAAGTATATCTTCTTTCTAGGAACATCATCCCTTCATTTGTACTGATGGATATCCAGACTTCCACAGTTGTGACTTATGTGTACCAGCTAATTGAGGATGATGTGAAAGTAGAAAGAATTGAGTTCAAGAAGAACTGAATCATGTTCAAATCTGCTTGCTGGCTTCTTCCTGCCTTTTCTCTTTCTAGTTAAGTGGAGACAGGCCACGTGGGGGTGCTGCAACTGCGTCGTGTTGGACTGTGAAGCAGCCAAAAAGCTTTACTGATGTGAGCATCTGAAAAGTCATTAGTCTTGATTCGCAACCAGAACTTGAAGCAAAAGAAACTACTGATTAAGAGAAAGAAGCCTGTGAAAAATATCCTGTATCTGAGGAGCTGCTGTGTTGCTGGCCTAAGGGAGTCACAAAGGGTGGTGGTAGCTTGGCATTGAACCTCTTCTGTAAAATGAACATAGAACAATAAATCCCTGTCTCCATGTGTCCAGGTCCTACTCATTATGCCTCTAAAAGGTGAAAGGGGTCTGGAATTGAGTATGAGGAGGCTCCAAAGGTTAAAATGAAGCTGCTGTTTCCTTCCTGAGATGCAGCCCTGAAATATTTCAGGACCTATCAGAGACCTCTAACCACTTCAGCAGACTCACCCCCCCTCCTCCTTAGGGACAGCACAGAAGGGCAAGGGCAAGTCTGGGAAGGGTGGTGTGCAGAGCTCTGTGTGGGTATGTGTAGCTGGGCAGCCTGGGTATTTGCCCTTGTGTTCCACAGGCAGCAGAGGCCAGAGATGTTCTCTTTGTCCCTGTGGTGCTGCTGAGCAGTGGGAGTGTCTGTGCTGCCCAGAGCAACCCTGACCTGGCAGATATGGGTGCAGCAGCCTGCAGTGGGGTGTGTGGTGGGCAGGAGGGACCAGCACATTGCTGTGTGGGGCTGACCATGGATGCAGAGCCTAATAGAGAGTTGTCTGTATGAGAGGGGGAACACAGCTGGAGGAGCTGTGGTGCTGCAGAGGATGCCCTAAGAGTGGATGGTCAGGTGATGCCAGGCTGCCAAGTTAGGCTGAGGTATCTGCAGAGGATGCTTCAGCCAGGCAGAGTAGAAAAGCGTTTCTGACATCCCTTGGAACATCTCTAGGCTAAGATTGTATTTCCCAAAACCAGAGTCAAGGAGCATTTGTGCAAACACCTTTATCCAGATGGTCACAGTCTTGTTGAGTCTCAGAGAAACCCATTTGTGAGGGCCGTGGTGTGAAGCAGAAACTGATTTTTCTGGATGAGTGGCCTAGGGAACCAGCAGGAACTGAGTGGCCCTGGATGAGCTCAGAGATCAGGAGCTGAATTGGGGAAGGAGCAGCACCCAGGGAGCCGGCAGCGTAGGGTGAGCTCAGTGCCATTGGTGGCACAAATGCCTGCAGTGGGCAGGGGAGCGCTGGGACAGGAGCTGCCAGGGAATGCTGGAGGCCACATCTGCACAGATGGGCTGTGCCTGCGTGAATGGGGGCTTTAAGACAGCGTTGGGGTCCACAGCCTCATGGTCCTGGGCTTAGGGAGCTGGTGGGATCATGCCATGGCCTGGACCCTTCTCCTTCTTGTGGTGCTTGCCCACAGCTGAGATGCCCTGGACAGACACACTGTGCCCAGCTGGGGCCTTTGGGCACAGCGGCCTGTCCCTGTCCCACTGCCTGGGGAGGACAGTGCACCTGGAGCATCTGCTGACCCTCATCTTCTCTCCTCTCCCTCTCCAGGTTCTCTGGTCCAGGCAGCACTGTCTCAGCTGCCCTTGGTGTCAGCAAACCTGGGAGAGACTGTCCAGATCACCTGCTCTGGTGGTAGCAGCTACTATGGCTGGTACCAGCAGAAGACACCTGGCACTGCCCCTGTCACTGTGATCTATGCTAACACCAACAGACCCTCGGGCATCCCTTCACGATTCTCCGGATCCAAGTCCGGCTCCACGGCCACACTGACCATCACTGGGGTCCAAGCCGAGGACGAGGCTGTCTATTACTGTGGTGGCTACGACAGCAGCAGCAGTGAGTATGGTGTCTGGTGACAATTAATAACACAAAGAGAGACACAGGCTCCAAAATCAGAGGATGGGTTTGAGCCCTGCTCCCTCTTGACTGAGCAGAGTTGTAGCTGTGGAGCTGAGGCAGGTTCCTGTCCCCTCTGCCCTACCGTGGCTCTGGATGTTCTCCCCTTCCTATCCCAGGGAACTGCAAGTTCTTTTAGTCAGATGGGGGCTTAATTCAGCGTTGGGGTCCACAGCTCCATCATCATGGGGAGGTGGAGCCGGTGTGATTGCACCAGGGCCTGGGCCCCTCTCTCCCTCGTGGTGCTCGCCCACAGCTCAGGTGCCCTGGACAGATTTGCTGTGCCCAGCTGGGGCCTCTGGGCACAGGGGCCTTGTGTCTGTCCCACTGCCTGGGGAGGGCTGTGCTCTTGAGGCACAGGGATAGCAGCTGGGCTTATGGCTGGTTCCAGCAGAAGACACCTGGCACTGCCCCTGTCACTGTGATCTATGAAAACAACAAGAGACCCTCGGGCATCCCTTCACGATTCTCCGGATCCAAGTCCGGCTCCACGGCCACATTGACCATCACTGGGGTCCAAGCCGAGGACGAGGCTGTCTATTACTGTGGTGGCTGGGACAGCAGCAGCAGTGAGTATGGTGTCTGCTGACAATGAATAGTAGGAAGTGAGAGACAGGCTCCAAAATCAGAGGATGGGGTTGATCCCTGCTCCCTCATGGCCAAAACTTTTGTGGCTGTTGAGCTGAGGCAGGTTCCTGTCCCCTCTATCCTGCCATGGCTGTGGATCTCCTCCCTTTCACATCCCAGAGCACCAGATGGGATTTTGTGACTGGAAACCATTATTGTTTTTCCTGCAGAGTTTACAGTGTGGTCTTGTTGCCACCCCACTGCCTCTTGCTACTGACGCTTGTGTCCTCCTGCTGCTGCCCAAGGCGTCTCTGTGCTGCGCTGTGTTGTGCTGGGCTCTGCTCCCCAAATGTGCCTGTGACTATGTCCGTCTCTGTTCTCCAGCCTTGGCTTTTCCTGTCCCACTTGCCCAGATTTTCTTTGATACTGGGGCACAGACTGACCCCCATCTTCCTGCTCCCCTCTCCTCTCCCTCTCCAGGATCTTTGGTCCAGGCAGAGCTGTTTCAGCCGCTCTCGGTTTCATTAAATCCAGGGCAAACCATCCGGACCACCTACTCCGAACTTGACAGCAGCCAATATACTTGCTGGTACCACCAGAAGACATCTTCAATGCTTCTGTCACCGTGATCTATGGTAGCACCAACAGACCCTCAGGCATTCCCCTGTGCTTCTCTGGCTCCAGTCACCTGCTCTGGGAGTAGCAATGATTATGGCTGGTTCCAGCAGAAGACACCTGGCACTGCCCCTGTCACGGTGATCTACTACAACGACAAGAGACCCTCGGGCATCCCTTCACGATTCTCCGGATCCAAGTCCGGCTCCACGGGCACATTGACCATCACTGGGGTCCAAGCCGAGGACGAGGCTGTCTATTACTGTGGTGGTGAAGACAGCAGCAGTGCTGAATTCCTAGTGGCATCGAGCCACAGGCAACCTAGATCTTGTGTGCTGAAAGAGATGGTTGTTGTCTCCTCTTTCCACTCAGCCATGCAGGGCTGTTTTGCTGTTTGGAGTTTTCCCTTTTTCCTCCCACTGCTCTTTCCCATGTTCCCCGTGTCCTGGTGCTGAGACTGTGTCTCCAGTGATGGGACCCTGGTGTTGGAGAAAGCCTTCCTGGGCTCGTCCTCATGGCCGAATATTTGAGAGGGAACACAAGCTTGGGATAGTGCTAGGAGCAGTGTCCCTGTCACCGTGATCTATGTGAATGACAAGACATCTTTGGGCATCCCTTCATGGTTCTCTGACTCCACATCTGGCTCCACAGCCACATTGACCATCACTGGGGTCCAAGCCAAGGACAAGGCTGTCTATTACTGTGGTAGCTATGACAGCAGCTATGTTGGTCAACATGATGGAGGCATGAACTCTGTCATCCCCCCCTCCTCTTGTGGCTGCCTTGCATTGTTGTCCTTGCAGATCCCCCAAAATCTGGCCGTGGCCACTGTGTGCTGGGCTCTGAGAGTCTCTCTTGGGCATCAGGACCTTCCAGCCCAGGGGCCCAATCCCTCATCTGCTGCCTAGTGGGCTCTGTGACCCTGGGGCACTGGTTGACCCCCATCTACTGCCTTCTCTCCCTCTCCAGGTTCTCCGGTTCAGGCAGCGCTATCTCAGCCACTCTTGGTGTCAGGAAACCCAGGACAAGCTGTCCAGATCACCTGCTCCGGGGGTGGTAGCAACGAGTATGGCTGGTACCAGCAGAAGACACCTGGCACTGCCCCTGTCACTGTGATCTACTTCAACGACAAGAGACCCTCAGGCATCCCTTCATGATTCTCTGGCTCCAAGTCTGGATCCACAGACACGTTGACCATCACTGGGGTCCAAGCTGAGGACGAGGCTGTCTATTACTGTGGTGGCTACGACAGCAGCAGCGATGGCTATGGTGTCTGGTGACAATCAGTAATATAAATTGACACACAGGCTCCAAAATCAGTGGATGGGTTTGGGCCCTGCTGCCTCCTGGCCTNCTGGCACTGCCCCTGTCACTGTGATCTACTTCAACGACAAGAGACCCTCAGGCATCCCTTCATGATTCTCTGGCTCCAAGTCTGGATCCACAGACACGTTGACCATCACTGGGGTCCAAGCTGAGGACGAGGCTGTCTATTACTGTGGTGGCTACGACAGCAGCAGCGATGGCTATGGTGTCTGGTGACAATCAGTAATATAAATTGACACACAGGCTCCAAAATCAGTGGATGGGTTTGGGCCCTGCTGCCTCCTGGCCTAAGAGATTTGTGGCTGTGGAGCTGAGGCAGGTTCCTGTCCCCTCTACCCAGCCATGGCTGTGGATCTCCTCCCTTTCATGTCCCAGAGCCCTGGAGGTGATTTTGTGTGACTGAAAACCACTGTTGTTCTCCCTACAGAGTTCATAGTGTACCTTTTTCTGTCACCCCAGTGCCTCTTGCTACTGACGCTTGTGTCCTCCTGCTGCTGCCCAAGGTGTCTCTGTGCTGCGCTCTGTTGTGCTGGGCTCTGCTCCCCAAATGTGCCTGTGACTATGTCCGTCTGTTTTCCAGCCTTGGCTTTCCCTGTCCCACTGGCCAAGGCGGTCTATGTCCCTGGGGCACCTGCTGACCCCCATCTTCCTGCTCCCTCTCTCCTCTCTCTCTCCAGGTTCCCTGGTTCAGGCAGCGCTGATTCAACCACCCCCAGTGTCAGCAAACCCGGGACAAACTGTGCAGAACACCTGCTCCAGGAGTAGCAACAACTATGGCTGGTTCCAGCAGAAGACACCTGG
>VWZK01016464.1:126163-185406 GCA_013396935.1 Baryphthengus martii | reverse complement strand
TATATATTTTCTAATCAGTATATTACAATAGTAGCCTCATTTGGACCCAGAGAGGATGGAAGATACAGTTATTTTTTTCCATGCTATACAGTATGATTTTAAGATTGTGTCTCCCAAATATTTGTATAGTTGTTGGAACAGAATACCTGAGCACCTACAAAAAAAATTAGGCTCTCTGAAAACACACAGGGAATCCTCTACTTTTTCGGCAGGTTAGATGATCTCTGAAATACACTAAACTAAGGTGTTCAACTGTTCTGAACACAGAAGTGAGCATTAGGAAAACTTGTCTGTATACTTCATAACGAAAAAGACACTTGCTAATCCTAAACAAAATCACAAGGTGGAGCTCAAGTATTAAAATAGCTACTACATATTTAACACTTAAAAGCAACTACCTGGAGCTCATTTAAAGTCATACTGTAATCACAGGCCATTTACAATGCTCTCATTCTCTCTCTCTCTCTTTTTTGTTGTTTTTTTTTTTTTTAAGGCTTCCCCTTTCACCTCCAGGGGAAGAAAAATTTCACACTCACCCAGTTTTGTGTCTTGGACCTTTGACCATAAGACTTCCATCAATAGGTCTTTTAGGAATAATATGGTCCTGAGTGGGATCCACAAACTTGAACACATGAGATGACCCAAACTGAACCTTCATTCCACTCTGCAGCATAGTGGTTTCTGAAATACGCTGACCTTCCACGTAGGTTTCAGCATCAATGCTTCTCGGAGTTACAGTAACAACTCCATCCATATTAGTGAGGTCACAATGATGAGGCTGAATTCCTGGACCAAATAACTGAAAACAGAATTAGTTGATTAACATGGAATAAAATAAATTATACAGCAGCAGAAATTAAAACAAAAAAAACAACAACGAACTGCAGCTTACCCTATTTACAGACTAGCAACAGATGAGTGTTGAGTTTCACTTCAATTTTCCTTGCAACACAGATCATAAAACACACATTTAACTAATATGTGCAGTAGAAATCCCTTAACAAAAAGTTGTTTACTTTGGTCATATGATGTTCAGAACTCTTCTTCCACTTACTATTCTGATGTGAAATCTCACAATTCAAGTATTTTCAAGACAACTAACTGCACTTGATGTGGACCCAGGGTGCTGTAAGAGATTTCCTGGCATGAACTTCATGCCACTATGTTGCTTTTATACATTTAAGAAATTCTACCTCACTCAAGGGGATTGAGACTAGGGCTTGAAAGCCATTAAGTAGTTATGATAACACTGATACTTACCATTTGACAAAAAAGAATACCTCATTTTAAATAATTGACCTCCCACTTTCCTCTTAAAGTAAGAAAGAGGAAATGTCATGTTAATGGTCGTAACTCTAAAATTGCAGTAATATATTATCCTCCTAGCTTTGAAGGGTATTCACAGAACATTTCACTAGTTTCCACAATTACACTTAATTGACCGGACATCAGATCAGTTTCGTTACCTGAGTCTACTTTTTTCCCATACCTGAATGGAATTTTCATCAAATTTTTCGGTTCCAACTTCAGTGACACTTAACTGTAGACGATAGAGCTTTGGCTTATCTCGGGAGTCAGAACCATCTGTACAGCAAGTGACAAATATTAATTTGCAACTTAAAGTTCAAATACTCGCACAATAAGTCTACATTATTGCAGTTCAGTTCAGAGTAGTAGTGTTCACCAAAAAAATAAATGAGTTACATTCAAGATTTGTTGGGAACTTAGCTGTTCATCACAGTGTAAAAATACTAAAAATAGAGCCCGCTCAGCAGGGTGACTGTTTTGTGCAAGTGCAAAAAACCAAAGTAATCGAGAATTACTATTTAAGCATACTTCAAAAAACCTTCTCTGTTTCCTTTGTAGTTTAAGTAGTACAATTTTTGTTAATCTCTTAAGATTTTATATGGGTATACCAATATGGTTTTAAAAGGTTTAGAAAACAAAATATCTGCAGATCCTCTACAATAGTAGTATTTATTGATGCTACTAATAGTACAGATTATCAACAATATGTGCTATCAGGTGATCAACATGCTAAACTGTTTCCTATTTATCAGCCACTGAAATAGGGCAATATTAAAAGAGAATCTTATAAAGTGTTTATCTATGACAGTTTTAGTCCTGGTATATAGGACTGTAGCCCTCCTTGGCCTTATCTTTATAGATCCATTGACCAGTATTTCAATCTGGCAGAAAATAAAGCTGAAGATAAAGTTTGCCTTCTTCCTCTCCCCAGAAGATTATATTGTCCAAATAGAATTAAATTTTGTAAAGGTAATGCTGCTGCCTTCTAAGGCTAACATAGATGGGTTTTGGTATACATATTAAATCTGCCCCACTTCCCACGATACACTACAACTTTAAATACTATCAGACATTAAACTGTCACTTCTGACTTCTCTTCAACTTCTCCTCCAAAGGGAAGATGCAAAAAAAGGGAGGCTGCAAGACAAAAAATGTCTTACCATGAACAATGATTTCAAGTTATCTTCAAAAAGCATTAGAGAATATTACTAAAGCCACAGCACATACAGCGATACTCTGTTCAGTACGATAATAGTCATCTTCAACTTATAAATGAAAGTCAATATAAACAGAACCTCCATAAGTCTAATTTTAAATTCCTAGCATCGCTACCAAGCTCTATTTATTAAAATCAGAATGCAAGCCATTTAAATATAAAATTTCACTTAGTCTGTAAGTCCCCTGTCAATCCTCCAGTGAACAGTATTTAAAGGAATTAAAAGTCAAAAGCACAGAGAAAACTTAACACTGGCCTTAACTCAGCACTGAATACACCGCCTAAAAGCAGGAGATACAAAGAAAGGCAGGCAACAGTTCAAAAGAACTGAAAACACAAAGGGAATAGAGGAGGAGGAAGCTGGGTATCAATGAAGAATCATACCAGAGTTTTATACAGCTTTGACTCCAGGAAAAGTATAATGGATGCTGCCAGTATTAAGCTGCTTCTGAGGGTGTTGTGATGTTATTGGGACATAAAGACACAAGGCAGAAACAGTCCACAGACTAGTACTATAAATACCAAAGTGCTGATACTATAGTAATATCCAGTTATTGAATGTATTTAAAATCACTGTCATAATAGTGGTGTGTCATCCAACACAAAAAAAAAAAAAAAAAAAAAAAAAAAAAAAGAGTATTAAACATAAGGCACTCAGTCCTCCAAATATTTTTCTGGTGCAGGGATAATACTTGTAGTAAATCCCAATATTTGACTCCACAGAGATATACATGTAATATTATTGCACAATAAAGTAAGTAATGCTAATACAGTATCTTAAGCAATTAAAATTGTGTGTTGTTTTTAATACTTAACAATGCTAATCAGAAATTATATGCTTGGATCTTCAGTGTCACCAGATGCAGACATGTAATACACTACTGAATACATCTGGCATCTTACCCCCAATTCTCTGAATTGTTATTACGTCTCTCCACGACTTACACATTCAAATCTATAGTAGCTCCTTCATTTATTTATTTAGGAATCTAGAAAGTCAAACATTTCCTTTTCCTACCCACATCCCAGTTGGCAAGACTGGCATTAGAAAAAGATTCAGTTTGGAGGCAAGGACCCTTATTCAACGTGCAGAAGCACTAGAATTTCAGAAGTCAGTGGCATAAAAGTCACAACCAGTCACCTAGGGCTTTTGTTCTTAACTTCTTATGGCACTTTCTGTACTGATTAGGAAATAGGCTTTATGGTCTAGTGACTTCACCCCTACACAAAAACTATTTCCCTTCATACTATGTACTTTTTCTTTTTTGACATCATAAAAAGAAAAAAAAACGTTAAAATATTCCTATGTATTTCTGAAATATTCTGTAAAATACAATATAAAATATTACTTGGTACAAGTGTTTATTTAAGATAACTTCTGGATCTCATTCCTGAGTTCAGCACTCGTGAATAATCAATCAATACTAAGTTCCCATTACAGCACCATATATCCTCGATATATCCTCAATATAGATGCACGTCATGTAAAATGTGCTTCCACATTAAAAAAAAAATCAATTAGTATTGCAACTTTTCTACAGAGGCAAATTAAGACTGTTTTGTTAATCTGGAGCATCCAATGTTGTAACAAGAAAATATTACTTTAAAACCACAGACCTAGATACAAACACTTTTTGTTTTTTTCTTCTTCTCAGGAAACCAATTAAAATCCAAGGAGTTCCTGGAAGTTATCTGGAGCATACATGAAATCATCCATCAGTAAAAGCCAATTTCTACAGTGAAAGGTATCTTAATCTTGAAGGGAATTACCACAACTTCTGAAAACAATGAAAGACCTTTTTGTTCTAGGAGAGGGATGCAGGAGGGAAGGAAGGCTGCATTATACTACATTGTGAAGTCTTGTATTTCCTGTTTTTCAACAGCTGGAAACTCGCCTAAAACTTGTTTGGAATGCATTCCTCAGCTCACTGCAGCAGGATACAGATTCTGCCATACCTATGGCAAAGCACCTGCTCCCCAAACCACGACAGTCCAAGAAGGCTGTTCTTAGCCTCTAAGGACCAAATTTTAAAAGACTTCCGGTGGTTCAGAAAGGTGATACATGCAATCTAAGCTTAAGGACCAGAATTTGGCAGGGAGGAGAGAGTAATATATCTGTAGGTCTTATCTGACACGACAGTAATTTTCTTTTAATTCAGGACTTTGAAAGGTCAAAGTTCTCAGGAAGGTGGGCACTAAAACAACACAAAAGAAGCAGCAAGAAGCATAAGAAAATATATATAACTTGTTCATTTTATATGTGTGCTTAAGTAAACACATGGCATGGAAGAAAGATGGCCTGTATTCTATTTATGGCACTCATGACTGAATAACACCAGCAGAGCTAAATAGGTACAGAAAATATCTCATTTCTTGTTTTTTTTTTTTAAGCTTAGATAATTGAATTGGAATGCGCCTCCCAGATGTGCCTCCAAGACACAAGCTAAAGAAGCAACAACTATAACTCAAGACACCAAGGTAGCCACTACCGCACGCATTAAACTTAATTATCTACCAGACAAAGCTTTACCCAGAGACATCATAGGATGTAACAAACTTGGTACAGTTTGCGTTTGAATTAAGTTTCTCAAGTTACTTTTCCTCAGGACAGAAACACACATACATCTGCACATACTGCCTACTGCAGATTGAAAAAAACCTTACTTTCTACATCATTGTTTCCTGCCTGATCTTTCGGGGTAAGATCTGCTTTCTGACTGAGGGTTTCCTCTCGAAGTACAAGTTTTCAAAAACACTAAAGCATGTAAATGCACAGTAAAACCAGCTATAAAACACAGTGCAGAATAAAAAGATGCACAGTACATTACTATTCACCTATAGTCACTAGTGAAACAGTTTACGTAAAACCTGTGAAAACCTGGCGTTCTATGACTTTCCACACTAAGGATGAAATACAAGTAGATTTCATGACTGGGTTTATGCAGGTATGAATCAACATTCACACTTCAAATAGCAGTGTTAAACTGCGTAGTGAGCAGAAGTGAACAGTCACATCAATTCAGTGATTCATAACAAAAATGTACATTTTTGATCAACAGAAAAAAAGGACGACAGGCCTCCCTTCATGCTTACATATTTCAAATACGTTACTTCACCACTAAAAGGTGAATGCTACACCACTTTGGAGATGATAATTTCAATTGATTTTGCTAATCTAGTGCTTGAAACAATGCTGGGAAATAGTACTGACTTTAAACCAAACTAAACTAAATGATGAAAAATCAGATTACAAAAGAAAAGTAAGCTCAAAGTTGAATAAAAACATCCACACAAGGGACTGTATCTCTCAACTTTTAAATTAGCTAAATTCACATTTGAAAATCAGGGTATCTCCTGCACAAGTTCCTGAGTGTTAAGAATTTAGACAGTAAGAAGTTTAAGGGATTGGTTGGACAGATTTGAAATATCATGTCAAATTCAGTAGATAATTCTGTTACTAAATTTCAGACAAGATGTGCACTTGCAGCAGAAAGAGCCAATAGTAAAAATTTTTGGTGAAGGAAGATTCAATGAGGAATGCAACAGACAAAGCTCCTTCAAACTAACATGTAAAAGCGTTACCACGTACCAGATGGTAAATCTGTTCCCAGAAGGAAGACTGGCCAGGAAAACCACCCTAGCCAAGGCTTTTAAGCTTCTCCAACTCTCCTGTCATTCTTCTTCCTGAGCTGTTACACCCTCATATTCTCTGCATCTCCCATTGCTGTCAATTCTACAGCTCCAGGTTGCTTTATTGCGATGAGGCAGGAAGGAAAGCCTTAAGGTTTTCTTTTGTTTTGTTTCGGGGGTTTTTTTTAATGCTTTATCATTATTGTTTCAGGCTTGTAGGATAAATCTTGGAGACTCACATCCTAAAAAATGGCTTTTTGCCATTTTTCTCAGACTTCAAATCTGACTGAACAAGTGAAGTTAATAACATTCCTGAACTCATCAGCAGCCATATTCACAGGTAACATACAGAATCAGCTACTCAAAGTGCTGTCGTATCTGTATCTAGTCTACTTCTTGTACTAGCACATTCGACTCAGTTTACTGGTTTATCTACATGACTTGGAAGACAGAGAGAATTGCTGATTGCCACGTTTACAGCCACAAGCCACTGAAGTGCATCCTCTACCGTACTGTACAGAATCTGATCTTCAGGCTACAAAATGGCCATATAACCACCAACATCAGCAGCTGCGGAGACGCAGAAAAAAACTACATACTTCGAGTAGCCAACTTACTGAATTTGTGCAACTACACAGGGCACAAAACTGAAGTTTGCCAGATTCTTCTGCAAGAATACAAACAGCCAACGTTTTGACAGAAGGACACTTCTAATAAATACAAGTATCCTGAAATACATTGTTCCAAAGCGACAGACTGGACTCTAAGAGTATTATGACCTCTTTTTCTTAATTGGAGATAAAGATTTTAAACTTTCTACTCAATGCTCAGGTATTACTCCAGAGCTCATCTATGGCTTATTGGTTCAGCACACTCTATGGAACTCTCCTGCTCTCTGAAATAACAATGTTAATGAAATGGAAGTCTGAATTCAAAGAGTTGAACACTGGAGGCATAAGTTTGAATAGAGTTCTTTAAACCCCAGTATTGTACTCCACAGCCATGAAAAGGTGAGCAACCGACAGACATACAGAACTTTCACAACAGTCTAGAAAATAAAATGAAGAAACAGATGCTAAATAATTAAGAAAAGTAAAAAAGTATTTTGGTAGACATTTCTCAATGAAGAAGAAAGTGGCTTTGTATTCTCAGCTATTTGGCCAAACCAGGACATATCTGTAAATTACTCTAAGAAGAATCAAAAATGCATAATGATTCATAGATTATATTATCAATTTCAAATGCTACAAATAAAACTGAACAAGACCCTACTGCCTCATATGGCTAACTCTCTTTGACATACGCTTTTAATGTTAGGCAACACCACAAACCAGGCAGCAGAAATACCAAAGGATGCTATGGAACACCACAAAGCAGAACATGAGGTGACCAGTGCCCCAAATACTATTTCGCATAAAAATCATCATTGATTTCATTCAGTGCATCAATGCGGTCAAACACTGCAAAGCACATTTAAGTTCCATGCCGTTTACCCAATTCACTTTTTAACTATGAATTCTGCAATCAGGTGGATCAAAGAACATTTTTCTTTCTACCAAAACACTGTACGTAAACCCTGAAATTTAGTTGTTAACCTTAACTGGAAGGTTGAACTCTCTGGATGGTAGTATATTCATAATCTATTTGATGTTTGTTCACAGACAGAATAACTAAAGGTCAGCTGACAAGACAGATAACTATTTCACAGAAGCAGTCCCCTGTGAAAAAAAGTAAGATAAGCAAGATAGCCTTTCATTTGTCAAAAAGAAAAGATTTTCAGCCAGTAATGTTTTTAGTGACTAATGAGAGAAGAGATTAAATATAGCATTACCTTCGTATGCGTGATAGTTGTAGTAGGCAAAGTGATTCCTTCTCCCTGGGGTTAGAAACACATGCAGAGGACCCAGGTGAAGGCAGCACCAGCAGGACAGATACCATGCAGAACATGCGGAAGAGGGTAGGAAAAGAAAAGACAGGAAAGGGTGAAACTGTAGCCAGACAACACTTGCTCAGTTTACAAGGATGAAGTGCATTAAACTCTTTCAACTTCAGAAACTGCACAGAATATAAAGACATCAGTGTCACAAAGCTACTGAATGAAATAATCCTTATTGTTTAGAAAAGCGACAACAAGCTGTTAGAAGAAAAACACGAACAATAGGTCAGTCCCACGGGCAACCTGCAAAGACTTAGCACACAGCGTTGCCACCTGTGGCATTTCAGACTGTTTTTCCTCTAAGTTAATGGATGTCTTGCTCCACCACCCAAGCACGACGTTTTAATACTAAACCAGTGAGGTTCCATGAGGAGCAAGAGTTTAGAGCACAAGAAAAGAAATCTAAAGTACTATTAAAAGAAGCCAAAATATTAATATGCAAATCAAACCTCAGTTCATAGAACACAAAATGCACTTAATGTATTCTGTGCACTGCTAATTTCATCTGGCTTTTTAAAAACAAAATAAACAGACAAACAGCAACACACCCAAAAAACCCACAAAAATAACCACTCAAAAAAACCAAAACACCACCAAAAAAACCTACAACCTTATCCAAAACCACAACACACTATTTGATTGTGAATTTAACCTTTTCTCTGCAGTTCTAAGCTTTCAGCACCAATTTCCAACCTTGCTCCGCAAAAGGTAAACAACTAGACTTCAAATCGTAAAAATTACTTGGATACACCCAGGTATCCAAACAAGTTATACTTCATACGAAATAGAGCCACAAATAAGTAAATCACCAAAACTGAAAGTCTTTACCCAAATCTTGAAACATGAAGATAACAGAAATTAAAAGTAGAAGTTACGTGTGTTTTATCAGTTGTTGTGTTATAAACAAGCTTCCCTGGTTGTTCGTAGGTCATAAAATTACTTGTAAATTACAGTGCAGCCCAGAGAGCTGTAATGATGCCAAAATACAACTACAACCCAGCCTTGCTAGTGATTTGAAGGTTCCACGCAGACTAAAAAATGTTTAGCAAATAAGTCTGAATTAAAAATTTGTGACTTTGTCCTTGTAAAAATGTATTTTTCATGTATGGCACTGTCAAATACACCTTACTGGGTATGCTACAGTATACTTCTGAATGCAAAACGAAGCAGATGTAAGAAGTGCTTTCCTGGTTCCTTCCCCCAAATCACAAGATGATATCCCAAACTGTTTTACTTATGAGCAAGTTTTAAACCCCAAAATCCAAAGGAAGTTGAAGACTGAATGATATTTTTTTTGGTTTTGACACACTTAGAACTTCATACTTGAAATCATGCTAATAGAGACAACATTTAAGTCAATCATTTCTCCCCTTTTTTTATTCCAAAACATTTGCTACTAAAATTTTGGTATTATAGCAATATGCAGATCTTCCTGTAGATAGCTCCAATTCAGAATCTGACCTCAGAATAATCAATGTGGCACTCCTTACACTGCCAACAGACCTTCCTGTGCTTCTAATGAGTCTTATTTTTGGAAAGTCTAAATGACTAGGTAATAATGTAATTTAGATAATTAGATAACCGGAATTCTTACCTGGGCTTAATTCTACCAGGTATGGTAGTTTCTCAGGAGGAAGGCAAGAGCCATAGCCAGACCCGTCAACTCTTTCCTTCCCCTTCAATGGCTTTCCATCAGTTATTTTCTTGGATTTCTTTGGGATATAATCAGGAGGCCGCCTTTTCAACTGAAAGACTAATAGTCCTAAAACACAAAATTATACATCCTTTGAGTTTTACTGTCAGTGAAGAAGCACACATCAAACATCCATTACCTTAAGTGTTCCGTAGGATTGCTTTCAGTTTACTAAGTTCCTGACACTTACGTAGTTATTTACTATTAATCTCTTAAATAGTTTTAACTTATACTTCTCCACAGTGGATAATTTACAAATTTTAGGATAAAATGTAAAACCCCTCTGATCTCTAAAAATGTATTACTACAGACAGTACTGAATGAAATAGTAAACAGCTCTAAAAGCAATTAATATTAAAACTGTTGGAAAAAAAACAAACCACACACATACTTTAAAGCCTTTTTTTTTTTGTTGTTGATATGTTCCAAATTCTTTCTTTACAGGGGGTCCACACCATGGCTTACAACACACAAATGTACAAAAGTGTCTTAAGCTTTTCAGATATACCTTTATCACTAGGCCACTCCCTGAATATCTGCAGTGGACACTCATCATCATCAAGAATAGTTTCTTTAGCACCTTTATCATCAGAGTGCTGAGCACCAGGAGGCAGCATGACCTAGGAAAGAACCATTATCAGTTTTCAGAGGGCTTAGTGGTCAATTAGAAGAGAGGGTTCAGAGGTATATCTTCCAATATTTTTGTTTGTTTGTAACAGGAGATAAAGTTAAAGAATTCAGTAACTTGAAAAGCATTTTGCTTTCCAAGACTTTTCCTACCTCTCTCTCTTGTCCCTTGTTACAGTTAAATCGTTATTCCCAGCATACCAGATATATTTAAAAGGCAAAGGAAAGCAAGTTACAAAATGTAGACAAGACTATCTTCCACTAAAGAAAATTATTCCAATTTCTCAACAGCCAAGGGGCAGGGGGGGGGATAAAATAAAAAAAAACAAAACAAAACAAAAACAAAAGAGTGGAGGTGACAGTTAGAAAACTGAAGTTTCCTTTATTATCTCATAGACTACAATCAGTCTTTCATGTTGCTAACGTCATTCTGCTAACGTAACATTCAAGTATTTTTAGAAATGGCAAGAAAAGCTGGCAAAGAGAATATCATGATACCTCCTGCATCCTTGTCTTACCCAACCTTTACCTGGCCTATACAGAGACAAAGGGCACAACTAGAGGAGCATTTCACACAGTTGCCTCATGCTGTCCAGCTTTAAGGAAGAACCAAAACTAAACATACTTTGGGAACAGAACCACAGACTGTTCTTATCTTTTACAGCTATATCCTTCCAAAGTAAAGGGAAGGGAAAACTTTGACTCCCAAGCTCTGACTCTAAAGGAGAGACAGCCTGTGATTTCATGCACGTTTGCATTACTGGTCCGCAGAGTGATCAAGCATAAAAAACAATGGCAGGCAGTATTACAGGGCCCGAGTACCTTCTAAATTAAAGACAGATCTTTCAAAGCTGAATAAAGAAACAGAACACGTTAGCCCTAGGTGATACTGTTCTGGCACGGGGATTGGACTTGATGATCTCCAGAGGTCCCTTCCAACTCCTACCATTCTATGATTCTATGATTTTACTCTCTCATTTGTGATGCTAACAGTGTTACATAAATTCATAGACTGCTCTATTTTAAATTGTTCTTATCTCTGAACTTTGACCCAGATAACACCATCTGAAGTAATTCAGCTATTGGCTACTGCACACTACTATGCTGCAGTCCTGAGAGGCCTTCCACTCTATTTGTCGTCTCCTCTCCATATCCATTTTAGTGCTAAATAAGTTCTCACAGATCCACCTCAAATGTTCTTTCATCTTCTCCCAAGCAGGAAACGAGAACATTTAAGATCAAAAGTATGTAATCGAGTCATTGGCCTAAAACATTTTCTATGCAAAACCTGGCTAAACATAGAACTAATTAAATTATCTTTAATTAGATTTTCAAATAGACAAGATATTATAAACCCAGGAAAACATTAAAATGTATAAACCAAAGGGAAGCAGAAATACATCTATGCTCAAATCTTATCTTGCCAAACCATTCTTTTCTATTTCACATCTAAGATTTTAAAATCAATTATACCTATGAGATAATTTTGATTAGTTAACTAAAGTAACACTGTGTTTCAAGCCGTATTCAACAAGCAACGATTTTATGTTCCAAAGACAGAAGGTAACTAACTAGTTACAACCCAAGAACTACATCCTACAGCATGCGTACCAGGGGCTGACCAATACTGGACTGGTGAGTAAATGAAAGCAAACCCAAATGCAATGAAGTCAGAGCACAGATGAGCTACAAATACACATGTGCTACTACTTGACAAGATACTACTTCTTGGAACTTGGACAACCACCTGTATTTGTCATTGGGCTTAACGGCACCAACAGTAAACTAGACAAGTTAAAGGAGTCACAAAATCACTAACCTCCTCGTCCTCCTTGCAAGTCATCCTTTCTCATGTCTCTCAGGAAGCACCTCAGATACACATCACTGAAAAACAGTGTGACCTAACCTGCTGAATGGTACAAAACTCCACATCTGAGCTTATGAGGGCCAGGAGGCTTCTAAACATGATGAAGCCATTTTCAAAAACATCTCTGCATTTTAAGCGAATGCTGCCTCATTCTCAGCCATGAAGCTGAAATGTCTACCCAACGAAAAACATGAGACCAAGTTTATATTATGATTGGGTTTTGGCTCATGGATAGAGATTTGCTTTCATTTTGAAACACAGAACAAGCCGTTAACTATCCTTTCATGAATTTGAATCCATACAGAC
Organism: Baryphthengus martii; assembly: GCA_013396935.1. Taxonomy (NCBI): domain Eukaryota; kingdom Metazoa; phylum Chordata; class Aves; order Coraciiformes; family Momotidae; genus Baryphthengus; species Baryphthengus martii. The sequence goes on along the minus strand of VWZK01016464.1, from coordinate 172,823 downwards.
TGCTAAGATGAGGCACAGACATTTCTCTTATTTCTGCAACAGCGGAGAAAATGCAGATGGGTAAAAACAACTCAAGATTACAAGTCTTAGAAGTAGACTGTCAGCTGACAACCTATGAACCGGAAAAAAATTCACAGCAGAAAAACAGGAAGAATATACTCTGCTTCCTTGCATTCATAAGCATATACAAAATTATCATAAAGTCGTTCTAATCTATATTTATTTATTTAAAATGCAGTGAAAAATGCAGAAAATACAAACTAAGAAATTTAAATGAAGTCCATAGCATCTTAGAACTTTACTTCCAAGGCATTTGCTGGGATAAACAAATAAGATAAACACTTAAGCCCTCTATGGAAAGTAATAGCTACAGATCAAGTTATCAGATCTATCCTTCACAAAAGTTTAATACAAAAAACCCTCTACAATAGGTCTTCAATAAGCTCCTTTAAAAAAAAACAACAAAAACCCAACAAAATTAAAATGACAAATAAACCCCTCATATCTACTGCACGTTTTAATATATCTGCTTAGTCAAACGAATTAATCCTCAACTCTTCTTACAAATTGGGAGCACAGGCTCTGCACGTGCCCCAAAACCAAAAAAAAACAAACCACCACCCAAAAACCAAAACACACAACAAAAACAACAAACCACCTCACAACCGAACAACTGATCACCATGAATTGCATGTTTTTGCTTGAGATTAGAAAGAGTTCTTCATGCCTTATCCTTGTCTAAAACAAAAAACAAACAACAAAACAGTAATGGCATGCTAAAGTCTAATCAAGAGTCTTCTTTTAAGAGTTAACTGGTTTGCTGCATGCCTCAAGTCGTACGCTCTAAGTGAATATGAACAGGTATCTTAGAAGACTGTCAAATTAATCTGACATCCTAAGAGATAAGCAGTGAACCCCATATTATTCAGGGAAGCTCAAACCAAGCAAACTGAAAAAAACAAAACACGTATTGGAACCACTTGTATGTACTTGAATACATACAAAAGCACTTTAGAAGTGGTTATAAAGGTACAGCTCAATATACGTCAAGCAAGGGTATGAAAGCAAGAAACTACCAGAATACTGTAATTTACAATAAAACTTGTTAACGGTTAAGCGTTAAAAAAACTTGCAATTTTCATCTTTCACGTGAAACTTAAGAAGAGAGTGAACTGTCTTATAGGTGGTATTGTAGTCTTATAAAAGTCTCTGGCAAAAAGTAAATTTTATATTAGGTTAAAAAATACTCAACTGTTTTAATAAAGGAAAGATTACCCTATTTAAAACCCAAGCATTTTATCAGTAGAGGCACTGAGAAGGGCCAAGTAGATTTCAGCTAACTACAATGATTTATAGTGAACAAAATAGTAAGTGATTCTACACTTACAGAGGTATGAAAAAGATCTGCTATTAGACAATGAAGACTACTTACATATTTCAAATGTAAGTAAAAGCATACAACTCATGTCAGTACAGAAACTTAACTGCATCAAGAAGATGTGTTGCTCAGAAAATATTTTCCAGAAGTGCTTTCCAGAAAACTAATTTAAATCAATTTGCTTCACAGCAAAGACTTTGTTAATCTTACCCAAGATCAAAGCAACATTCCTCAGACTATTTTCTACATTAAACATCCCCACAAAAGATCAGAAAACAAGGGGAGGTGAGGGAGAACACCATCACCACAACAGTGACTTGCAGGTTTCCCTGTTAAGTGTGTAACGAGTTCAATAAATTCCCTAAAATATTAATAGTTCATAATACATCATCATACCTTTTAACTCTGACCTAAACAGACTGATGCAAAACTACCTTCCAAATTCAGTCATGATGCCTCTGCTGTAGTCCACAATTCTCTCAAATCAGCAGAAAATGAACATGTCAAGTCAGCAGCCAGTTTAAGAAGATCAATGACTGAGAAACATGGATTTCATTTATAGAAACCACAATATGAAGATAATTGACATAATCAAAATTACACATAGAAAATACCTTGTAGCCAAAACTGAGAATTGATTTTTAATATGCTGTGTCACGAAACCCCTCTATTACTTATAAAATTATAACCCCTATAATAAAACCTTATATAAAGTTTTACCGACGTTATGTAAAATTAACTTTCACAGTTAGGACCTCAATTACAGGTTAATGAAGACAAGGATAAAACGTCAAGAACTACATCAAAAGTACTTCTAGAGCTAAGACAAAACTGCCAGAACAATAAAAACTAAGATTAGAGTTCACTATTACAAAACTACAAAAGCACTACCACTGCGTACAGTTTCCTTAATACCAATTACAACCACATCACAGCAACATGTCAGCACCCAGCTAATTATATTACTAGAGGCTGTAAGCACAGCAGAAGTAGACACTAAGGTTACTAAAAGATATCAAAAAAAACCAACAAATTGGGAAGCAACTTTAAGACCAAAGATACATCCCACATCCTCTAGAGCAACTAGAAAGTACAGGGAATAGCAAATAATACAGGCTTCCTTACTGTTTTCCAGTGGTACTTTAAACACTGGAGAAGCGACAAGAGAAGAGAGCACAATATGATGAGACAAACATTTTTCCCTTTCTTTCATCATTTTAAAGAGCAATAAACCCAAGTTTATTAAGCAATTAATATCCAGTAATGTAATCAAAGCAAACAAGGATCAAATGTTTCCAAGTCTCGTTATTCTCTTTCCGAAGACAATATGGACAGATGTTTGTAACCTTTAGTCAGGACTGCCCATGGGACTTTTTGATAAAATAATACCTCCAAGAAACAGCAATTCTATACACTTAATTCAGAAATCCTAAAAATAATTAAATTCTGAAAATAAACTTAATGTTTAATCCTTTCTGATGTGTAATGAGAGTACTACTGAAAGGCGTAAGTCAAGGACATAAAATACACCTTTTATAATGAAGTTCACCTCAGCACTTTTGCCTCTGAGCAGGCACTCTTAGTTCAGGAGTAGTAGTTTTGCGCACAGACAAATTTAGGTATCTTCAGATCAACTGTTAATTGCAAACCATAAGCACATTTAGTGGTACGAAACCACACTGTCAAATACACAAACATTACATTCACTATTAATGTTTATCTATGTGGCATGTAACAATTTAGTAACATTAGAAGATTTAGATTTAAGAAAAAACAACAACAAAAAAAATCCAGCCTGACAAATCACTTCAGAATTCAAGAGGCTGTTAGATCTTTTTTAAAATTAAATAAAATTTTAAAAATGTTAACAATCACAGAACTATCAGAGTCTTTCCATTTAGTTTTAAAACTACTGCAAGGAACACAATCAAATAGGAAGCATGAAAAGATCGTGACTTAGTAACTTTACTTACACGAGCAATACAATAATCCTTGGGATTTTCCTTCTCCAGACCATATTTTTCCAGTGCTTCAATAACTGCAAAGTCTGCAGTATCCGTAGTGGACAGCAGGATTGTCTTGTAGGGTATATTTGGTTTTAAACTGTCTGCATAAATTCTCAGTGTCCCACCTTGGAAACAAAATGTAATAAACACTGCTACCAGAGAATAAAGAGACAGACATGCAGCCATTTATTGCATTTCCAACAGAATATAAGAACAAAACTTCTTCAGAAATCATTCAGTTAATCCACTAAAAGAAGAAAAGTTACATAACAGCCCCAAAATAAATTTGTCTGTCACTGGTAAAAAACCTCCAGTGATGCTTTCCTCATTTCTCTAAGCAAGTCTTTTCCAAAGTGCTTCACTATTCTTAAAATTACCAGAAGCTAAAATGAAACAACAACAACAACAACTGGATGAAGAACCGACCTTTCCCATCTTGACAGCAAGTTTGTGCTGACCTTCAAGTACCTCCGCTCTCTTTAAAAAGCCCATTTAAGATTTCCCTCAGGTAATGTTTTCTACACCTCTAACTCTTCCTTCAATACTGTTCCACATGGACAGAATACATCATTTGAGGTTTTATCAGGACTAACATTGCTTCCTTTGTTCACTTAAAGTTGATGTTTATACAACCACTGTTGCATCTCCACCCCCAAGAACGTGAAATACTTGACCACTGATATTCACAATATCTACCACCAGCCTTTGTGCAGACCTGAACAGTCACTCCTTGCCTTCCTGCGTTTGTGCTACTGATTGCATTTTTACATTCAGGTCATTCAGCTTGTTCTTACTAAAATGAATGACATTCATTTCAGAAGACTTCCTCACTTTGTCCATTTAATAATTCTGTCCTTCTTTCCCAATTTAGCACTGCTGGCAAGATCAGTGAGCGTAGTCTCTCCCAGCAATCTGCCAAACACTGAAAGCTTTGACTCACACGTGTCACAGAAGACACTCCTGTTGAATCTTACCTCTACAAATCCTCATTCAGTTACATCAAAGATAAATCAGTCATGAAATACAAAAAATGTTGGAGAAAGCAGAAGTTAAGTCAAATTTGCAGGAGTTGATGCCTTAAAAACACGCTCTCACTACACAGTTTACTGTTTACAACTTGAGCAGAAGAAGTGTAAGCACCTGAGTCTGGTCTGCCATCAGAACTGCGAAATTCCTGCATTCTCTTCTCCAGTTTTTGCTGTCGCCGGCGTTTCATAACCACCTCAGGATTGGATATTGTGCGAGTGAAGCTGGTCTCAGGCATATCCTTGTAAACTTCAGCTGCAAGGCGAGAATTCTCACTGCCAAGTTAATGTAAATAAAAAGAAAAAGATGTAATTAATAGCTTGAAATACATACCTTCTCATCACTTCATAAAGGATAAAAAGCAAGCAGAATCCATACAGATAAGAGATCAATTAAGCTATTGTAAGGTGGTTTCTACACGAACTTCACTTTTGCTTGAACCAACACTGTTCATGTACCCTGCTCACCTGAAACAGACAACAACCAGTTAAAGTATTTAAAGCTTGCTAGTCTTCAAAGGAAAAAGAGGTATTCTACCTCTTATGGGAAAAAAAAAAAAAGCATTAAAGAAACTTTACATTATACCTCTAATTTTATTCTCATTTACAATATTGAAAACCATGTGGAAGCAGAGTTAGCATGCGCTTGCAGCTCACGCTTTTTCTTTTGTTAATACACTTCAACAGAATTCTACACTAATTTAAAAAAAAAAAAATCAAGGTAAGTAACAGCACAGAATACTGAAACGATTGTGCTGACATAGGAAGCACATTGAAATGTATCTCTGCAGGGCAGTGCTACACACATGAAAAACAATCCTGAAGGGGGGAGGGGGAGGGGAATTACAAAGAATAAATAAAATAAGTAAGTGAAGTTGAGAGCTGAGCAGCTAAATCCCCTATGCACCCTCTATACGTCAGCTAGTAAACTAAGTAATTGATAAAAGGTGGAGATGAAAGAAATAAGTTTTCATGATTCATTTTCTTTCTGGGTATGATAAAAATCCACCATTAACGAATTTTTTTTCTAGTGTATTACATATGAAACCTACAGAATCTGATACAAAGTTTCATTTAATGCAGAGCTTTCTAATTCTTCATACACTTATTTATGCCTGACTCTTGTGCTCCAGTTTTCTGTACAAGGATTAATGTATGTCCTGCTCTGTCTCAATGAATGAGATACGGCAGACTTGGGAGCAAGAGTTGAAGAATCTACAAGACTGGTTCCCAAAATACATCTTACAGAAATACAAACCGATAGTCAGGTGATGAGTCAAACACAGATACCTCCCACATACAATTTTTTCTGGTAAAAAGACAGAATAATCAAACATAAAGAAAGGAATAAATTCATTCTACAGTAAATGCTCAAAAAGAAACATAGTAAGGAAAGTCTATGTCACCAAGCATGTGTCAATGTCTGTAACAAGCACTAAGAGGTAAAAAAAAAAAAACCAAACCAAGAAAAAAAACAAAACCAAACCAAAACCAAACTTATTTCATGGTTCAAAAACAAACCTTGCGGCAAATTGTACATATAAACCACAGAAATTGCCCTCACTTCGTTTATGATAATACTATACCCATGTCAACTACTTCTGAAAGAAACGATAACTTATTTGGTAGAGAAGAGGAAACCTTTAAAGTAATACGCAGGTCATGAGAGATGCTCAAAGTTTAAAACACTTACATATCATCCCCATGAAGAAGTCTATCATCTTTATCTGATGCTTGTCGCAACGCCTCTTTTTCACGCCTCTTTTTTTCTTTTTTTTCTTTTTTTGAGAGAGTTCGTTTGAAATTCTGAATTACTCCCTCTTTTTCTTGTTTTTCAGGGCCATTACTCTGAGCCTTCTGAAATAAATGAGTTTAAAACAACTTATATTATTTTAATACCAATTAAAAGTTAGCATTGGTTTTAACTTTCCAGATAAATCTGATTAAGACATAGTATCAGTAACACCAAAACAATATTCCAGGCAACAATGCTCCATTACACACGGATGGGACTAACTCTCTCTGAAATAACACAGAAGGCGAAAAAAATTTCGTATTCCAAAGCAGATATGAATCAATTAATCACCCTGTACTCAGGAAAGCAAAAGAAACAGCAGAATTTTACTTGAATAATACCGATTATCTACTTGGCCTCAAAGATTGACTGAGGGCTGCAAAAAAATTTTCTGCCTCCCTGTAAAAATACCTCACAAAACAACACTGCTCTTAATCTGTTTTCAAGACAACTGTGTTGGGGCATCAGATGAGAATAAACTGCTCAAGGAAAACCATTATATAGGACATGTCCCCCCTATGGCATATTTTTCTCAGTTGTCCCTTCCGTGTTCTCCAACTCCTCCTCCTTGCATACACAAGATACCTGTAATTGTAGGCTCATTTGCAGTCTGTAGAGGAAACAACAGAAGATGAGAGAAAAAAAGATGCAGGGTTTTTTTGCTTCTACCAGGAAGTGAAGAACAGAGAAGGAAGACTGAAGATTACTTAATTCAATGAATAGGAAGAGCAAGTCTGGTAGATGCAGTGTAAGACATCATTAATTTTCTCTCCCCACCTCTAACCTGGATGTATCCTGTATTCAGAAGCATAGTGTAAGAACAGCTCGTGTACCTACATCCATAGCACCTTTACAATTAACAAGTTTTAGGTTTTTTTTGCTCTTGGAAATAGTGCTCAGCCTAAGAGGAAAAACTCGTTTGAAGATAGTCCACATTGAACAGCATGTTTTCTATAGCTATAAGCATCCAAGCTAAATATATATAACTACATGACTTAAGGAGCCAAAGCTCGATCTAGTTTAATGTTTAAATGACTAATAAAAACACCACCAAACAAAACAAACAAAAAAACAAAACCCACACACAAAACAAAACAAAAACAACCCACACTTTTGTATGGCTGATGTTCACATGTCCCTCATTTCGCCTTTGGAAGTCAAAAAACAACCCTCCCCAAAAGGAATTAGTCTCCCACTAATCTTGTTGAGAAACAGAATGTTTCCTAGGGATGTAACAATTTTTAGTTATTTAACTCCCTCTGGTATCCCGTTTTAAAGGCTCTGCAAGAGGTAGGACTACCTCCTAGGTATTTGGCATCATATAGTATTCAAGTAAATTTTTTATTCATCATATTAGAACAAAGCAAGATCTAAGTTCTATGGGCACTGTATGCTCCAGCACTAGACAGCTACATGGATCAAAGCACCACAAGCCATCTGAAAGATCACAAAAATGCTCTGTTGTGAAGACGCATTTTAAGTACTTAAAAAGATTTGCTCCAGATATCAAAGGTCATCATCATCAATTGTTTTTGGGAATTAGAAAAGTAGAAATTCTGTTTTGTTATATAAGCTGGTCTCACATTTTGGAACTTCTGTTACCACTAGCATGCTCCTTAAAGGCTCACCTTTGGAGGAAGCGTATCATTTTCATTCTTGAGAACAAATCTTCCCTCTCGATCATCTTTGTTCCAGTTTAATTGCACAACAAGAGGCTTCTCATCTATATCTAATCTTCTTTCTTCTTCAAAAAAAATGAAAAGCAGTAAGACACTTGGCACCTCAAGAGCAAGGATATTTAGAAACAAGCTATGCTCTTAAAATAAAAGGCTTGCTCAAAATTACACATCAGCTGATATTTTCCTGTTAAGTACAGGGACAGAATGTCTGGGGAGGTAGAAATATATGTCCCCTTTCCAACAACCAGCATAAACATATTCCTCCTATCTACAAAAGCTAAAGGTCCACATAAAGTAGTCTTGCACATCTCCTTTGTCAGAAGGAGGTTCCCCAAGTCTGGAAACACAAAATTACCACTCAGGAGAGGTTACATTTACAGGTGTAATGTTTCAAACTTTATAACTTCATGAGACTTCCAAATACTCATTTTCCTTTTTAAAATTCAATGAGTCTGACTGTGACACAGAAACTACTGTTCTGGAAAGACTGCACAAAAAATAAACCAGATTATGAAACAAATTTTAAAAAATCCATTATGCACATATGCTAGACAAAACTTCATTTAGTGTATATGAAAAAAAAAAAAAATCAGAGTGGTTAAAAAGTTTTGCCATTTGATCTCCCTTCTAGAAGTAGGAGACAGCACATATGCATAGCAAGACAATGATGTCTTTGCAGTTACATTTTATTTAATGAGAAACACTCCTATTGAATGAGGCGCCTCTCTTACAAGCCGCATTTTAAACATCAGTAACTTGCTCTGCAAAAGAAACCATTTCGTTTTTACCACAGGTACAGTGCTAACAGATTTTTCAAGAAACCTAAAGCAAAAAAAAAACAACCCCCACACAGTATTCATTTCTTAAATTTGCAATGACACGTGCACTTTTCTCTAATCCTACATAATCCACACCAAGTCATCATTCCATAGACCATAAAAAGTGACACATCTCCCAATAAACTTCCATTCTCTATTTGAAATTAAATTATTTTCAGTCTTTCAAAAGCAGAATTTAAGGTAGTTAAACCACCTGTGTAAGCTTCTGAAGTACAAAAAATGTATAACAAAAAGCTACTTTCTCCTATTCCTGTGTCCATCACCACCATGCACGCTACCATCTTCCAACTTGAAGCTTTCTAATGAGGTGGAGACACACAAATGGTAGCAACATCAAAAGGCTATCTAGATATCAAAGTTATTCCCAGGTAACATGAAAGGATCTCTTTAAGAAACACAGAGGCTTCAAACAATACTATGCTGAACTTGTCCTGCTTTACCAGTAAAGAAACATGCATTATAAGACTTGTCTATCAAAGGCCCACATCAAAGAACTAAGGATGTACCCTTAAGTCCTTCAATTTAACACTCCTATTCTCCCATTATAAATACAGTCTTTATCTATTAATTCTAAAAATAGAAACTCTGTCACTGATGTCAATAAAGTAACAGAATGCCAATTACAGCATTTAATAGATTATAATCAAAATTTACATAAACTGCAGGCCCGATACATGTACTTGCATTCTGAAACTTACTCCCCGTCTAACAACTAGTAACAATGTACTTCGGAACCAAAAAAAACAAGTCTTACGTGGTTCAGAAGACAGGAGCAAATCTAAAGATATTTTGGCTGCAGTGGGATAGGAAGGTAGTATGGATACAGGAAAGATTTCATGAATAAATACTAACCTCCGCTGACATGCACCTCATAAAGTGAGTATTTAGGGGATGACAACATTCGCATGTCTGGTCGAAACTTCTCTGCAAGAGTTTCTATCACATCTTGAGTTGTGGCAGTACTAGAGACACGGATACACTTTGTTGCAAAATTTCCAGCTGCTTTGTCTTGAAAGTAGAATCTCATTACTCCATGAAACTCCAGATCCTGTAACGAAATAAAAACACAATTCTGAGTGTCAGCTAACAGTCATAAATAATAAAAGAACTCTGTATCTTATTAGTTACAAACATATTATGAAAATATAAGAAAAAATTGCACTGGTTTTCGAAATTTTGAGGACAGTAGAATTTACTAACTCAGGTACCATAAACTTGAAAAAACAAGGTGGTTATTTAAAAAGAAATTAAGGACTCTATTACTGGAAATACTTAAAATCAGAATTTTTAAGTATTCAAATTTACAGCTATTTGTCAGGTTTACATGAAGGAGAATTAATACTTTTTTTTTTTTGAACCCTGAAGCACATCTTCAGACTGGTCTGAATATATTTTAATACACTGAGCAGGCCCCTGTATACCAGGTCTATAAGAGTGTAGGCTAAACATGCTTGAGCAACAGCACCGTCTCAAAGAGAATAGCTTCTTGTCACAGCACTCCTGAGCATCTCCTTTTCTCTCCTCTTTCCCCTCCTTCATGTTCTCCTCTCTCTTATGTTGGCATCTGTTTGTCCTGGAAAGAGCCTTTCAGGAAGCTAAATAATTTGATTTTTGTTTTATTTTGTATTTTCAGAAAGGTTAGTCTTTGGTACAGCTCTCTAAACACCTTAGGCCAGAAAAAAAGCTCCAGTACAAATACAAGGAAGAAGGGAAGGAAGAAAGGAACCATAACTGTCAACAGACAGCTACAGAACAGCTGCAATATCTGTTCAAGCTATTGTAAATTCACATCCTCAAATATTTTTCTTTAGCCATCAGAGTTCTGTCCTCCACTCCAGCCTACCAAACTGCAAGAGTATATTTGCCGCTCATGCAAATCCATTACTGGTCTGAACAGACTCCGAATTTAAATTTTAATTCCCCAGCGGTCTCTACATGACTGACTCCTGCCCCCTGCATAAATCCCAGCACTCATGGGGCCCTGCATTCAGGGGAAATAAAGAAGATTCAAGTGCCTTAGCTGTCATTGCCAAGTTTTCTTCATAGTTTAATAACCACTGCTTCTGTTTTCACTTTCAAGAGGCTTTGAAATGGATATATCCTCAGGTGTTGAGTGTAGTGGTAGGTTTCACACTAAGCACAGTCCTTTCCAGTACTACATCTGATCACACGAAACATGTCGTGTTTCTCTTTGAACAGCAAAGAACCTATTTACTGAAGCTACTCTGTCATTCAGAAGACCCTTAAAAAAACCAAAAAGTTAGAACCTACAGTTAGACAGACATCTCTGTCAGCGAGATACACACAGAAGCAAGCACTATTATTTCCCAGGGCGCTCCCAGGCCTGCACTGATACAGCAGCCAAATGCAAATGTACCACAGACCTAGATAATGGCCGATTTTGTTATGCTCTCTGTTGCTATCCTAACAATTTACAGAATAAATTTTTCTGAGCCTAAAGTGATGCTCCCACAGAACTAACTATTGTACTCCTAAACTAGTGTTCCTTCCTGCAAGGAGTTACAGGTTCCACATGCCTCACCTCAGCTACACTGTCACCTCCTAATTCACTCTGGACTTAACTGCAATTATTCAAAACTGGGTCTCAACTCTTCTACCCTGAATATTTTTGTAACACCTACTATTGACCTCTGAAAAGTATCCTATCCATTTCTTGCCTCTAATTCTCTATTTCTAATTACCCCTCTCATGCAGAAGGCTACCACATGACTTCTGGAAATCCTACCTACCGTTGTAAATCGCAACTTCTTTACATATATTCTTGCTAACTCTTTCAGAGAGCTCAAAAAGGCTTGAGGCACAACTTCTTTGCACGAAGCTCTGCTGACCTTACCATAATCCATTATAATTACCACATGTCCATAAATTTTGTATGTTGTGGTAGTTTCTGATCAGGACAGTCAACATAGTGAGTAAACGTCCCTTTAATATTAGCCTCACACCACATTCATAGCCAACGATCTAAAGGTGTCTAGCTAAAGGAGTCATTACATCCCACTTAGTAAAATTACTTCATCCCTCACTTTCTATAGAGTTATTGGATGAACATAGTTTGTTCTCCTAAACTCTTCATCAATGCTGATTTGAGATAATTCCTCTTAAAAGTTGCCCAGAAAAGGCCGTTGGCAGGGCAGCCTTTCCAGTATTTTCAACAATGAACACAGATGCAAAGTAAAGTTTTTCTGCTATCACCTTGTATTCTGAAAGTTTCTTTGATAAAGTGGTCTTCCTACGGCCCTACAGCTTGTGGTATGTTTGCTATCCCTGATGTTCTGAAAGGTAGTTATTAATAAAGACTTCTGAAAATTTGTTACTCAAATTCTTTTGTTCTATCTTATGCTTTTATATTCTACCTGCCAGATTTTATACAACTTTCCTCCTATGGATACCACTTCAGCTTTCTAATAACTCTCTCTGCCTGATGTTCAGCCATGCCAGCTTCCTTTCACACTTCCCTTGATAGCTGGCAGCTTTCACTCTGTGGCTCCAGCGCGGCATCTTTAATACTCAGCAGGTGGCAAGTTCTTTGCTGCTAGCTGCCTTTTTAGCTTTAATAAGCTTCCCTGGTGTAGCTATGCTGTATTTCCACCGGGTTTCAAAGTTTTGTCATTCCTGCATGAAAAGCGATTCTAAGTATGTTACGATCTCTAGTAAAGAGAGCATTCTTGCAGGTAACATTTTGAGCCACATCCCACACACTCTTTTGGACAGATTTAAATGGTTGCGTCTCTTGTAAATGCTCCTCTAACCACAATGCTTCACAAAACAGCCACAGATATTTTTATAGCCAACTTAAGGTTTTGGTTCACTTGTTTGATGGTTGCAAAGGAAGATGACGCATCAGTTTTCTGCAAAAGTATCATGAAGTATAATCATATCCCACTTATAACAGTTACTTCCCTTTACACAAGGTTTTCCACACCACCATCTCAAAGTACTGCTGAAGCAAGAATTAAGAGAGAAAATAAGCACACTGCAAATCTCTTTTTTCAGGTGTTATTTATTGTGTGAGCTCCCATACATAGATAAGGTTTCCGTTGATCCTTTAAATTATTTCTCTTTAAAATAAAATCTTATTTTACTGAGGACACATTCCACTGTCCATTAATCATGCTTTTAATCCTACAGATTTTATTTAATTCTCTGCAACAACATAGCAGAGATTCAAGAGTAAGAGAGTACAACATAGGTCCAAATCAAAGAAGATCTAGAAAACAATTCAAAAAGCTATCTAAACTACCATGGGTTTATTATTACTAAAGTTTTATTGCTAAAACTTATTTATACTTCTGGACGCTAACAGAGAGATGACAAAACTGCATTCTGAATATTCAAGATACAATGTTAGCATAACAAAGTTTTGTTTTCCTTTTAGAAAAGTAGTAATGTGCTCCTCTGAAGAATCATCACTTGGGTTTTGTTTCACTGTTTTGACAATTTGTATATGAGAACAACAGAATGCATTGACCACTGACTGTCTATTTCCCCCCATCCTCTTCTATGGTAGCTTCTAGAGATGTGTTCTCACAGTCCACGCCTTGTCCTTTGCCCTCCCTTAATTTCTGAAAGTTTTCCATTAAAAAAAAACCATAAAATAAACAACAAAAGAGAAGACCACAGAGCTGCATCGCAGTGCTCTACCACTTCCCAATATAAAGCTATAGTGGAAATGAAACATTAAACTAACTAAGTTCCAAATTGTTCCTTGGGGCATTGCTACAGTATTCAAATAAAAGTGTTCAGTGGACGGAAGTAATTGGTTTCACATCTCAAAAAATTAGGAAAGTAGAAGACTATAAAATAAAAAAAAACACAAACACAAACAACTCTACAACACACAAACACACACACAGTCTTTATTGTTATTCTATATAGTCTGTGTGTATTCATATCTCCAGCTCAAGACACATTTAACTTTCTGGCCATGTAATTAGCAGATCAGTAACACACACAGAGACTGATGCCACAGAATCACATGAAGACAAGGAGGAGGCACCATACTGAAAACTTCCACTCTAACTCAGTATTAAAGCATTTATTTTTCAGAGGTAGATTTCATCCTCAAATTCACTCGCTTCTGAATTTCTTTGTCAAGACTGCCAGGTAGGTTCACTGCAGTTTAAAATACGGACTTGTGTCAAGAGAAGAGACTGAATCATAAAAATCACTTGTCCCAAACCAGATAGATGTACAATAACCGTTACTGTCTAACTTCTAAGTGGTGAAATTTCCCCAAAACACTTACAAAGATCCTAAAAGTATCTTTCTCCATAGCAAGAACTGCCATTTATAAAATTACCAAAAAGAAGGTAAAATGTTTTCTGGATTTCAAAAGTGACTACTTAGATAAAATATCTAAGATGCGGTTAAATGAGGAAGCTAAAGTTGCTTCTGATGTATACAAACTCCCAAGAGGAACTTTTTAAAGAGTGCTTGTGTGCTTATGTATCTGCTGTGCAAGTTCATGGTTCCTTATATAGGAATGTGAAGATACAGAATAGTCTTTGGCTACACAAGTGCAGTCAATTTTTAAAATTTTAATTCTGATTACCTAGACTGCAAAATATATTTTAAAGAGCACCTAAAGAAGTTGGCTCTTTTCAAGCCTTTCAAACCATAAAGGCCACTTTCCTTAAACATAAAGTCTATATACTCTTTTTTACCACTATGAGAAAAATTTAAGAGTAGTATCCAAAATTATAAACTACTCAAAAGAAGGTTCAACCTACATAATTAAAAGCTGCCAATTAACCATTGTTACTTGGTTTTACAAACAGAAGTAAGTTGTATCACCTCTTTATTAGGCACAAAAAAAAAGAGACGTTAAAAGTGCTTCAACTACTTAGCTACGATTTTTTGCATAAAGTCAATGACAGGCAGTAACTGCTTTAAAAACAACAGGTTAGTGTTCCAGAGCTGTGTCTTTAGAAAAAAAATAAATAAAAACACACTAAAGCATCAGAACGGCACACTTGAAACAACACATCCACCATATGAAAAGACTTCAAAATTCTAAGAAATCTTGTGAAAAGCTTTGATTCTTGGAAAACATCTGTGTTATCAGGGCTATCGCCCTCCTCTGACATCCTCCTCGATGACCTCAGACAATCAACCAAAAAAAGAGCACTACAAAAGCAGGAAGCAAGCAAACTTTGATGCCTAACAGCCACACAGATCACTTAAGTCACGTATAAAACTGAAAATGTCACATGTAAGTTTTCAAATCAATCATCATCAAAAGTCTTCTATGAAGCTTCAGCAAAATGATTCCTGTTTCTCAAAATGGTTTGTTTGATCTCTATATTTAGCTCCTAGTAACTTATTACCAAGTAGGGATTTCTGCTTTAAAGTAGTAATCAGTAATAATCAAGACAATCACTCAGTTGAAGTTATGTTATATAGAAGTGCAAATAAGAAAAAGCAGCAGAGAGTCTCAAGCTTCCATCTCCGATTATGGAGGCTGACTACATACACACAAACAAGCCTGTCAACAGTTATGGAACACACACGTATTTAATATTTTGGTTATTTGAAAATCCCCACAGAAAACCAGCTCTCTTCCAATCATTCCATTCTTTTTACAAAAGAACATAGTCAAGACAGAATATAAAACACGAGTAGAAAGAGACACAAAAAAAATCTGTGCTGTAAGCGAGGTTTGGAAAAAGTCTCCAACGTGACACAATAGAATTTGTAGCAGGGAAACCTGGACTTCCTGAAGAATTGGAGAGGCGTCTGCAAACAAAGCAGTAATATCCAGGAGCAGTAATCCATAGGCATGCTCGCATGAGAAAGGAAACCCCTCCTTTTAAGTGTCAGAGAAGGTAATAAGAGAGTAGTATCCCAGTATGTAGGGCCACAGCAATGACCAAGAAGATCAAGATCACTACTCCCACAAGCCAAGCAACAAATACTTGCAGACTTTTAAACGACAATCCCACTCATATCAACCAAAGCAATACACACTTCAATACTTCAGCATATTACACACAATCCATTTTGTAAACTATTCAGTCTCTTGAGCAGTAGAGAATATATATGTTTCGCTTCAGAAATCCTCATCTGTAACCCCTTCAAGAGGCTATCTTTGATCTCTTTTAGCTGCATTGATAACACTGCTAGCGTTGCAAGCAGCATTCTGCATGACTGCATCTAGAAAATGTCAAAAATCGGCATTAAGAACATCACATCTTTCTTCCTGCCACATTCCAATTCTATGGGCAAAAATCTACATAAGACTAGATTCTAACTAAGCTACAATTATTATTCAGGTACATGCATTTGTTGCTCAGGAGCTTTGCTAACAGAATATAAATCATAATAAAACCAATCCACAGTGCAACAATCAGAATTAAAGCACGTAAAAGTTGCTTTCAAATGAATTCAGGTCACAATATTGATATAACAGGTCAGCTTAACAACACTGTTATCACTACAGGATATTCTGAAATATTCATGCAACACCTTTCTACCTGACTTAGTCCACAAAGTAAACTGGAATTTCTTCTTCTGCATCTGCAGCTCCAGAAGTATGGAACAAATCTGTACAATTCTAATTAATATATGAATATTTTTAATAAATAAGTCAATCATATACTATTTTGAAACCCAAGCATACTAAATCTCTACAGAAGTAAGCACTGAAATTACACAAGGGTCAGGTTTCTAACATGCATTCCCAGCAATGAATTCTCAACTTGAAATTAAAGGATAGATGATATTTTCATACGCAGACTCTCTAGCCAACTAATAAAAAGGTATTCCAATAAGTCTAAAAAAAATAAAATAAAATCCCGTTAATTGTTATAAACTGGAGAAAAGCTGTTAAGCTACAGTTTTTCAGACCATCAAAAATGCCTTCAAAAAGTGCAGCTTCAAGATTAATGATAGAATACCCTAGATGGTTCCAAGAGAAGAAAGGAAGAACAATACAGATGAAAAAAAACAACTGCTATGAAAATAATTTTTGTCCGTTATTTCCTCTTCCAAATCTTTGACACCTGGATCAACAAAGATCTTTCCACTACAGAATGACTCACTCCACCACAACAATTTCTGCACACTGTAATGTTCACAGCAGCAGGACCAACACTTTCTGTCAGAATTATTAATAACCCACAACATAAGAAACATAACAAAATAAAACTGCCTCTTTATTTTCCTGAAGAAAATGACATTGTAGAAACCCATCTCACTACAATATGAAACAAAGACTCCAGATCAAAATCCAAGAGGTACTATGAACATTTTCGTAATATGAATATAACACAATGAAGTCAGTGCAAAACCCAATGCAGTATATGACAAATGCCACACAAATAAAATCTTAAACTAAGGTCAAAAATCATGTCTTTTAATATAGTTAACACATAACCAAAAAAAAGGATTTACTTTCATATTATAATGCAGCTTGACTGCCCATGTGAACCTTGAATTATCACCGATGTAAATATTCTACTGTACACTTTATATGCATTCTCCCTACTTCCTGTTACCTATCGGCCCACAGAGCAAGACTGATTAATACAGGATGAAACAAATATTACTGTAATCTTAAATATTTTCCTGGTGAGTTACACCTCACAGTTCAAAAAATAAACTTCAGAATGGACCCATCTACCTGAGGTAGATGAATCAGTGATGCCTACCTACTTCAAAACAACAACAACAACAAAAGTTGTTATTAGAACTGTCTTTTGCCAAAGCCATCAGACTCCAGGTATGCGGCCACCAACTATGCTTCATGCTGGAAACACTTTTCATAACCTTCTACAAAAGACACTGCTGTGCAAGGAACGTAATTTTTGCTGTAAGACACTTCATGACTCCAGAAGGAGCTACAATTAAAAATAAACCAAAATCTACCAGGAGCGCTATCTAAAAACATTACAGTCTTAACCTTTTAACTCTAATTTTCAAACCTACACTAAACCATTGGGGAAATCTCAACAGCACTTGCAACACAGCAACTGTCTGCCACCTGCAGGATATTTTTAGTGAAGCTGCAGTGGACTGCATTATTTAATCTTTCAGAATTAACCAGAGAAAATGTAGATTGCTCTTACCAAAAAAAAAAAAAAATAATAAAAAAAAAATCTACAACAGTTAACTGAAAACCAAAAATACTTTCAATAGTAAGCACTACCAAGAGTTATTAAGTATTTAATCATTCAATTAAACTAGACTGCTTAAATTAAAAATGCAACAAATAAAGCTACAGGAAATTTATCATACCTCTGATTAAATCAGAAACATACCCCTTTATAAACCAAATTGATATTGGTGCAACAGCCATACAGTGACTCCCAATACCACAACACTGAGTATGTGTCCGTCACTGTCAACAGATACTTTGAAAACATGCTCCCAGGAAGTCGAAGAAAAATATCATTTGGAAAATTATTTGAAGGAGGTGACATGATGGACAAAAAGGAGAAGTAATTGGCACGCATTTGGTCTATCAAATACACTGTCAATATGTAACAGTCAAGTATGACCATATTCAAAAATGGGTAAAAAGCCAGTGAAAACCAAAACAAAGACTACTTCAAATTAGTCATATTTAAAAGCAACAGCAAAAGTAAAAAATAGTGATGGCCCTCAAGAATATCACTTACCTTTCTACTATGTACCTACTATCTGTCACAGTGGCAGAACTAAAAACCAAATGCTTATAAACAAAACCAGAAAACTTAGAGAAGAAAAATAAGTACAGACAATCCCCTATAGCTATTTTCAGATATGTCTTTTAAAAGGATCTATTTAATCTGAATTCTTCGTATTATTTATTGTGTTAAAGACTATTCCTTTTAAATAGTCTAATTTGAAGGAAGAGGAACACAAACCAAAAGCAACAAGACAATTTTAAGGGGAGAATGAGAGCTCAGGCACTGGAACTATGATTTTTTCCATCAGCATTGCTACTTGCCAACAACCTGTGGAGCGTCAACCCGCGTTTAAGCATCTTCAGGCATCAGTGAGGCCACAAATAAAAGACTGCCCAGGCACACAATCACTTGAAAGCAACAAACTCTGGCTGCTACAAAAAACTCTTCCTCAAACTGAGACACTTATTCCCACCTCTTCTCTTCTGCCAGGCACCAACACCTTGCAGCTCTACAACAGTATGAATCGGGTCAACTAACTCAGAAGGTGTGGGTTTTTTTCCCCCTCTCACTCAACGTGGAGGAAGCTGTCAGAATTGGATAAAACTGTCCTTTTGCTGGCACCTTGTATTAACTTGAAGAAATTATGAAATTGCAGCCCCTGCCAAGCTAGACACTTTATTCCTACTTTTGCACTATCATCAGCACACACCAGACCCTGCACGGAGATTTTACAGCATTACAAGCCAGCACATACTACTACTTTTTAGTTTGTTTCAGGCTATGGTGGCTTGGCGTGCCATCCATGAAGTCTTTGCACTGGTCAGACAAGCACCAGACCAAAGAAGGGAGCAGAAATGTAGCAGCCAGCAGCTCATCTATCCAACCTAATCTGAGTGCTCTCACTTTCACACCTGCTCAACAGCACCGGATCATCATCACGGGCACGTCTGGTTGACTGGACAGCACCCAGGCAACACTTCACTGTATTTGTTTTCTCATGCAGTGTTTATACATTTCTCAAGAAAGAGTTAAGAGTGCAACAGCACAGCAAGAAGTTGTTTCCATGTATAGTGACAATCCTGCTTTTAAAGTGAAATTTTAAAGTTAGAGGCGAGCAGATTTTCACAGCTGTATTTGAATGCTGCACTTAAAAAGCCAAGATCTGAATGGATATTTTTCAAGGAAAAAGTAGTTTTATACAGTAGCATTACCCCAGAAAGTTCTCTTGAAGTTGCTGACACTGACAGGGTGGAACTGTGTGTGTCCTAGAAGAGACTGATAGTTCCAGCTAACTGGAAATTGTGGCCTGCTACAGGCAGGAACAGAAAACCTCTCAAATATTTTTAAGATTCATCCCACAAACACATGGCATTTAGGAAAATAAACAACTTTTTAAAGTCACAAACTCAAGTTTAGAATATTGTAGCCTTAAGGGCATTTCTGTAACAGGCACACTGCAAGAGTTGTTGGGTACTAGACTTAAACAATAATTTCTCTACAATTTAAAAAGATCAAATTGTTTTGATCTTTGATCCTTCAGTAGAGGAACTTATCAGGAATAATCTTAAATTTGTAAAAAATGACAGTACAACTAGTTTTCAAATTCATCAGCGAAACTACTGAAAACTGAAGACAATTTTCACCCAAGAAGCAATAAACATTTCTAACAGAAGTGTCAATCTATTTATGACAGAAAACTGCATTACTGAAACGAGCATTTCCACCAAGCTCATGTAGCCTAGTTTCTTGTGGCTGTCATTCCCAAAGCTGATCACATTTTTATTACAGGTGGCAAAAATCAAATTATTCCTAATGTTTTCCTCCTATGTGGATTATCCAGTGCCCGTAAGTACACACCCCACAGCCTCCCTCTTCATAATGGAAACTAAATCTAATGCCTTGTCTCTATCTGACCAGTCACTGCAGCAACTTCACATTCCTGACATGGGCTGAAGAGGTCAGACTAACAACCAATAGACTAATTAAAAGCCAAACTTGACAAGCTGGTATCCACTGATAGGCTGACACCAACCGATACACACTCACTTCAACCACCTGTCATTCACTTGACAAAGTATTAATTTTTATTTGCTCTCAGTATAACCTGCATACTGGAAATACAGGAAATTCTGCTCTGCAATGATAAACCTTACAGTGTTAACAATAGTTTCTTACTCGTGTGGGTTGAGCTGGAATCTGCACCATAGAGGGTTAAGACACCCAGCTACACAGACTGAACTAGAAAAAGCGGGTGCTATCTGATACTCTGCGTGCAAGTGCTCTGGCAACCAGGCTAATTAGTCAGGAGTTTAAAGTAGGAATGCTAACAAGCCTAATAGGAAATAAGCACCTGATTCTCCTGCAGCAGACAAACTGCAGCAGGGAACCTACTTGAAGAAAACTGAAGACTTCAGAAAAAAAAAAAAAAAAAGGCAATCTCTAAGACCAAACAACAAAAGAAGAAAACTCAAAAACCCACACAACACCAAAATGCACTTAGACCTTTACCTTAACACAAAATGCACTCTTGCCTGGACCCAAAGTTTCATTCCAAAGTGGGTGAGTCCACCTTGAAAACATTTTAAAAGGAGTATTTACTTTGGGGTAGCTATGGATATAAAGAATTGTACAGCCAAACAAAGTATCAGAGGATGATATCTGGCAAAATGCAAAATCAGAAAGCCTACAAGGGATTATTGTGCACATGAATTTGGAAAGAAAGAGGTCCCAAATGTAAAAAAAAAAAATTCAAAAAAAAAAGCATCTCATTCTGCATTCTCTTGTTTACAGTTCTGTTAAGAGCTCACTGCCTAATTGACATTGCTAAAGGTTTCATGGCAGGTCACGTTCTTGCCAAAAAGTAACGTGATAGCACAGGAACTGCACCAGAATGTTGCCAGCTTCATTAACCTTATTATCCGTTCTACTACTTCAAGAGACACTAACACGTAACATGTAAGTTCATTCCAGTCGTACAATTATTGTTGTACCATCTTGGAATTCTGTCTACCATCATTAAAATCGTACATTCCAGGTCATATTGATTCAAATCCAACATTTGACTGGATTTCAAAGTTGATTTCAAAGTTATTTTCAAAGTAAATTATGTTAGTCAAGCAAGTTTGAACAAATAATACCATTTCAAAATGTAATTTTGTTGTAACAAATAGTATGGAAACAGGGGGAAGAACCTCTTTGTGAGCTATTACTCTTTTCCCTCTTTAATCAAAATACTTACCTTCCCCTTTCCTTGTTAAGGATAAAACAATCATACTTCAGTTTCAATCACACTTCAAAATCAGTTATTCTAAAACAAAAAACAACAAAAAAAAACCAAAACAAAACCAAACAACCAAAACCACAACCCAAAAAAATCCACAACCCAAACTGAAAATCAGTATGAAATTTAGTGAGATCAGCTGTGTCATAACCAAAGATGCACAACCATCGTGCTTGTATGCAGCTTCATCTTGAACATACATGCACACAAAAAGCTAGGATATCCTTCTAGTTACTTCTACCATGCAAGCAGAAGGATACTCACTCACTATAGATACAACCAAAATAGGTAGCCAAATATACAAGTGAAAATATCCCATAGTTTTTAACATGATCAGAAGCATTAACTGGAACATTTTTTAACATTTAAAAAAATACAACGTCCACAGTGCAACTTCCAAACAGAAGAGAGTCCAAAAGGTGGGTGGTTCTTTTTTTTTCTAATTCTCAAAAACCCCTCCAGGAATTATTAGTTTGAAGTACTTGTTTGTTTTTTTTATTTAAAGGAATCGGGTCATTTCTCAAAACCTATGAAACTGCTTATTAATGCTATTAGTTATCTCAGTGTTGGCTGACAGGACTACCAAGGGCACAGATAGGTTGGAAAAAATCTTTACAGTAGTTGTAATACTTTGGTAAAAATCATCTGTTGATAGCCTTCTCTCTGCAAATCCTACTTAATCCTGTTGTATAATCTTTGGCAACCATTTCATCAAGCACTGTGCCTGGTGAATAACATTCAGCTTCAGTTAGCTACATTTAAAAGCAACCGCTGACAAACTGAAAAAGGGCTTTCTCTGCAGTTAACACCATCTACAGTATCTTCAGATTGACTGATTTTGCACTAACTGTTTTATGAAACTAAACTTTAACCATTCTCATACTAAAAATAAATTCTTCCCTTCTAACACAAAAGCTCATTCAAAGTAGTCCTAAATATACAAACATATTTCTAAGGTACTTGGCACAACCAAAATACTGCTTTGTTTCTGATTTTTTTCCTCTCACTATTTACTTTAAACTTCAAACAGAAGACACCTCGTAGCTATCAAGATAATACTTTAATGTTTATATTCGAGCTAGCACCCTTCTTCTCATGAAGAAGCATTTTACCCTTCAATTACCTATCAGCTTCCTTTTCTTCTACGGTATTCCACACTTGCTCCCATCTACAACAGCAGCTTTTCTGCCAGACTGGAAGCAAGTTCATTGGTTGAAGGTTTTTACTCTGTAAACAGGTTCATTTAACATGAAAAGCTCTATACCTGAATGCTTTCTTCTTTCACGTATCCTCCATATCATTATTATTATTGTAAAAGAACATGGAATGTGCTATTTATAGAATAAATAAATTCCCCAGAAGTCTCTGAAAGGTTACATCAAGAGAAAAATCACTCCATTTGTCTTGTTTGTCCACAGCACTGAAGAAGAATATGACCTTAAACTAACCCCATGACCACCAGCAGTTGCATTTGAAGGGGTTTTCCTTTTCTCTACCTTCGCCCCACTCCAGTTACATGTCATTTCAATTGCTTCACCATAAGCATTTAGGTGAACTCTAATGAGTTAGTTCAGAGAGAAAAGGCCAAGGAGAATTAACCCTAATATCTCAGATTCTTTAAGAACTTCACCATGGAGTGACGCAAGACCCGATGCTAGTGTAAAGGAGGGATTACAAAAAAACCCAAACAAATACAACCAATCAAAAAAAAAAAACCACTCAACTGAAGAAGAGGTGAGAGGAGCATTCTTTTGCTGTTGGAAAACCATTTTATTTATTAGCTTAATCTATAAACACGAAAGCCGATCCTCATACTTTTCCCTTGTGTAGCTATTGGCAAAACCCAGGAACAAAGCTTACAGCAGGACCGCCTCTGCAGACCCAGAACGCCTACCACGCAGGAGTATGTTAGGGGCTAGCTTTAACAGCACCTAGTGGTAATAAGCTGGTTATCTACAGGAATTCAGTATTTCATCATCCCTGTCTAAATAGATATTTCACTTGTCTAAGGCTCAACAAACAAAACATTGTGAAAGAAATGCCATATTTGAAACTCAGTATATGAGGCCAAAAAAGGTTGAAATCGGGCTACATTTAAAAAATAAAATCAGGCTACATTTCAATTAGTAAATCATTTAACTGAGGAGAACAGAAGTCATATTTGTGTTTCTAATACCAGAGGACATAGCATCTAATGTCTAAGAGTAGCAACGCATAAAAGTATTCTATTATTTCAACTAAAAGTAACTGAATAATAACTTATCAAATACCAAAGTGACATTATTTTCTACTGGAAATAACATTTTTCCCCAAACATCAGGAGCCTCTGAGTCCAGAGTATATTAGAGCTACAATCACCGGCTGCTAACACTAGCCTCTGAAATATTTTTCATATCCTGGGCAATAAAATGACAATACCGACAAGGATTCACTTAAAGCAGGAATGACACAAATGGTGGAGGAATTACTCAGTGGTGACAAGAGACCTTCTGCAAAACACTACATCAGATATTGTCCATACACAAACACTGACAGAGTTGTACCATCCTGAAAGTCTCCAAGGGCCTGCAGAGATCACAACAGTATCACTTCAACAGAACAGGCCAGAAGAAGAAAGTAAGCATTGTTAAAATGAGATTTGAGGAAGTGGTCATAATTAAGAAAGTCATTCCAGAGACAGGGTGGGTTAAATGTGTTTTAAAAAGCTCGATTAAACATGCTAAAAGTAACATTTAATTGTGCCACCAAACACCTATTAAAACAAAAAAGCACTTGAAATCACATGATAACTATGGGAGCAAAAAGCTACCCCCTTTTCTATAATTAAAGTATTTCAGCCATGGTCACTGTATTTTTCTCCTCTCCCTTCTACGGCATACTCTCTTCTTCCATGCTCTGGACAACAATGCAACTGCAGTGACCGTGAGTAATCACCAACGTTATTCCCGATAGAGGAAACAGCAGTTGACCACTTGATTACATAGGAAGCTCCTCATTTCCTTGGCAGTTCTCTTCATAATAGCATAAATCTAGAAAAAGGTATCATGTGGTACAAGGATAAAAACCAATTTTAGAGGCTTTTTGTCAAAAGGAATTCGCGCAGAAATCACTGTTAATTTTTCAACATGAGACACGAGACACATGCCCAAGTTAAAAAAAAAAGCTACTATCTTATAATTTTTCATCTTACCCTCTCAAGTATTTTGAGGTTGAGTCTCTAATTAGATTAAGTGTTCTGTGCAAGACTACTCACGTTTTATGAAAATTTTCTATTTCCAAACAGTAGCAAGGCAGTTCTTTTCCCACTCATAAACACCGATATTTCATTGCTTCTTTGAAATGATACAAAGCATCTTGAATTATCATTTTACTGCAATACCAGGTAAGATAAGAATCTGGCTTCACTTTTAATCATGATCAGGGTTTGAAAGATAACTATGGGATCAGTTCAGCTGCTTAGGTGCTCAACATTTTAAGTAGCCAGAGTCACTTGCTCACTTCTCACGTAAGCATCACAACAAATCTACTCCAACAGATCAGCAACTAAACCAATACTGCTCCACCATTCTGTAGCAGCTTGCTCCTTGCTTCACAAAGGGTTCCCATCAGTTAGTTGCTCACAGAAAAGTGAGGAAGTTAGAGAGGGCAGGTCAGTCAGATCAACAGTTACAAGACTGGGTGTGTAGAGTTGGGAGGAGATGGGAACAACATAAAGATGACTGAAAAGCTGAATGCTTCATAATCACATAACTATCCTTCAGATTCCTGCTTTCTTCCTCACCCTTCCGATCCACCCCTGGTCTGGAATAATGCACTTGAAAATAAACAGTGCGTTTCTGTATTTGTACATTTATTAGACTAGGAGGCAGTTTCATTCCTAGAACTGAGTGCAGATGATTACAGATCTCACAGAATAAAGCTTAACAGTTCCTTCAAGAGTTTGTTCATTCAACATTTAGGCTTCATATTGTCATAACACAGGCAGCCTCTCTCCACCGCACACTGCTGCGGCTCTCTTCAGCTGAACAGCTTCCACTTATGAAAGGTGACTTTAGGCAGGTATTTTTCTTGAGGAACTCCAGATTGAGATCTCTCAACTTCTGGGACAAACTGGTCCTGACCTACAGACTTCTCAGAGCGCACAACAAACCTTTCCAACCACATTTTTCAGGTGGAAAACCAACAACAAGCCTCTGGATCCGGCAGTTATCAGTCAAAGTACTAATTTAGCTACTTAAGAACGGTGAGCAAGTTTGCACCAAAATAGATTTCAACATAACATGCAGAAAAGGTGACTTAAAGCTTTGTTTAACATCAACATATAAAAATTAACGTTGAGGTTTGGGGCTTTTGTTGCTTGGCTTACTTCGGTTTTAAATTCCTGCTACGTTAATACCGGCCTTGGAATAGTTACAGAATTTAGACATTAATACTACCCAAGTTTCAAAGTAGTCATTTAAATTTTAATAGTAAAAATGCCCCACTAAGGCAACAAATAGTAATACTGAACATCTGTGGCCAGATGAGATTATAGCCTACTTTCAAACTAGTAGTACTTCAGCGTTTCTTCTACCAAAAATGTTATGCCATCTGCATAGCTATATTTCCCTGCAACTGACATAATCTCCATACCTAACCAACTATAGCAGATGTTTTGAAGTCCTGATACCATGAAAAAGACCTTTCTGTGGTTAAAATTAATGTTTCATAGATAAAACTTTTCTGTTTCTAAGCATCACAAACGCAAGATACATTCAGCAGCTACCACTTGCTCTCAAGCAAGGTGTGCTGGTTTTAAGACAATTTTTTAAGCATTGCAGAGACCACTATCACAATAGCAGAATTCAAAACACAAAGAACGTGAGCTTGAGTATGAAGAATTTAACTAGCCAACACCCTGTATGGCACAAAATATACTATAACAAAGCTAATAATTATCAGGAGTGAAAGCAAATATGATTCACAATAAACACAGATGATCAAAAATAATCCATTCACTGAAATTCACTATTCCAGTAACTGATACAGGCACATGATTCAGAGAAGGGGGAAACGCAGGAGCAGAAAAATGGGGACAAAAGAAAGTTGAATTTAAAGAACTTGCAATCACTTCTTGCCCTGCAGTATTAGGACCTCATCCAATCTCCCCCCCAGTCTATCCTATAAGTAAACTATGTTCTTTTAATGTATGCCTCCGTCATGGGATACTCTGATCCCAAAACATTAAGGTACTTTCAGTCATAAAAACTGGGTAGGACAGGAACAGAAAAATGTTGTGCTCACTTCAAAAGAATCTGAGCATTACAATATTCAAAGCACTGAAGCAGATACCTAAATGTTTTGCCAGAGGAAGCTCTACAAAATCGGGAGTTGAGTTTTGGTTTTGGCTGGGTTTGTTTTGGTATGTTTTTTTCACTTTGGTTTTTGTTTGGGGTTTTGAGCAGTTTAATTCCATGGAATTCAAGGAGGATAAATGCAAAGTCCTGCCCCTGAAAGGAATGTCTTGCAACAACACAGACTCAAGAATAACTGGTTAGGGAGCAGCTCTACTAAAAAGGATCTGGAGATCTTGGTGGACAGTATGCTGAAGATGACTCAAGCACATGCCGTGGTAGCAAAGGTCGACATCTTGAGGTGCACTGGTAGAAGGAATACAGGCTTTAGGTTAAGTAAAATTATCATCCTCTGCTACCTATCAGTCTGGTTCTGAGCCACAAATACAGAAAGGATGGAAATAAACTGAAGTTTTGCAGAGAGCCACAAAACAATCAGAAGGCTGAAGAAACATCTTAGGAGGAGAGATGGAAAGAACTGGAGTTGTTCCTCCTTGAGAAGAGATGTCTTTGGGGAGATGAACAAAGTAGCCCACAATACTTGCAAGGAGGCCATCGAGAAGATGCAGCAAGGATCCTCACACTAGCGTGTGGTGGGAGGACAAGAGAAATCAGATACAGGTTGAAACAATGGAGATCTTTAAATTGGATACAAGGAAAAGCTTCTTGACCATTAAGACAGTCAAGCAGCAAAGGACCGTGCCCATAGAGGTTGTATAGTACCTGGTCCTTAGGGGTTTTCAAGACCTTACTGGGTAAAGTCCTGAGGGGCCTCAGGGCTGACCTTACTTTGAACAGGGAGTTCGAATAGAAACCTCCCAAGTTCTCTTCCAAACCAAATTATCCTATGATCGTATTTAAGCATCTATAGAAGACAGGCTAATTGATTTCCCAAGACCATTCTACTACAGAAACCACTTTTACACCAGCCAGGGAGGCAGATACCCTTAGTTTACACAAGTTGACCTCCAAGCACAGAATAATAGATAAGACCAACAGGAGCACTCCAATACTGAGATGCCCCAACATGTAAGTCCCAAGAAGGGCCATGACAAAAGAAGGGATGAAAAAAGCTAAATAGTTTAAGTAGCAGCATAACATTTGCAAATTTCTCCTCAGGTATGAGTCCAACAGGTTGAGATCAGAGACAGTAAAACTTAGTAAGTAGTTCTACATATAAAGAGTCTTTTCCCCAGCTAATGCAATACAATCCACCTTAGACAGAAATAAACTGGAATGGGCACACATATCATTGATTCATCTAGGATCACTGTGTAATTCAGGGAGGAAAGAACCTCATGAGTGCCAATCCAACCTCCTGCTGAAAGACAGGTCATCTCCTGAGGTCTGATCAGGCTGTTCACAGCTTTATCCAGTCTGGTCTTTAGAACCTCCATGGACAGAAACTGCACAACCGCCCTGTGCAACCTGTTCTCCTACTTGACTATCCACTGGCATCTGAAAAATTTTATTTTGCAAAACACATTTGTAGTTAGCGAACTGCACAATGATGTCACTTTTAATATGGGTAAAATGAACTGTAAGCCTGAAAATATTTTTTTCAATACTATCAGGTGAACCACTTTATAGTGGCTCTAAAACAAGTTTAATTACTCTATTCATCAGTGAAAAATACTAAGATTAGCCTCTATTTTTTTTTTTTCCTTTAAGAGTATGAAGTGATTTTTATAATAGAAATAGATCAGGAATTTTCAGGATGATTCTTTCAACAGGTAAGTCCTGTTCATTCTTCAAGAAAGATTATAAAACCAAAAAGCTATCACATAATGTTAGGGGCTGGAAGGGTCCTCAAAAGATCATCTAGTCCAACTCC
This sequence comes from Baryphthengus martii, assembly GCA_013396935.1. Taxonomy (NCBI): domain Eukaryota; kingdom Metazoa; phylum Chordata; class Aves; order Coraciiformes; family Momotidae; genus Baryphthengus; species Baryphthengus martii. The sequence goes on along the minus strand of VWZK01016464.1, from coordinate 144,025 downwards.
CCTGCCAGAGCAGGAACCTAGAGTAGGTCACACAGGAACGAGTCCAGGCGGGTTTTGAATGTCTCCAGAGAAGGAAACTCCACAACCTCCCTGGGCAGCCTGTTCCTGTGCTCTGTCACCCTAACCATGAAAAAGTTCTTCCTTATGTTTACCTGGAACCTTCTATGCTCTAGCTTGCACCCATTGCCCCTTGCCCCATCACTGGATGTCAATGAGAAGAGCCTGGCTCCATCCTCCTGACACTCGCCTTTTACATATTTATAAACATTAATGAGGTCATTCCTCAGTCTCCTCCAAGCTAAAGAGACACAGCTCCCTCAGTCTTTCCTCATAAGGGAGACGTTCCACTCCCTTAATCATCTTTGTGGCTCTGTGCTGGACTCCTCCAAGCAATGAAAGATCAGAAAAAGTTAAGGCATGGACCTGCAAGCAGAGTCTTTTAAAAAAAAATAAAAAAATAAATTAACTATTCGCCACTCTCCGTACATCCTCAAATTGGTAAGATTTCCTCAGGTTGTATATCTTACTTTTGAACACAGTTCAGTTCTTAAGTTCCAGACAAGCATCTGAGTGCAAGACGGAAAGTGATTCACCACCATCAATACCAATTTGTTGCTACCCTCTAGTTGCTACAGGGTATGTGTGGCACAAGAGGGCAGAAGTGCGTGGAAATATTATTATTAATAACAGTAATCACATGCTAACCACAGCACAACATCTTGATTTTGATGAGAACACCACAAAGCAGCGGAACATCAGAAGAAAACAAACTCAAAGTGAGAGCAAAAGGAAAGTGGGGTAGACCACGACAAAAGAGTGATCAAATGAAGAATGAAGAAACACCATGCTAATTACATTAACCATCTAGTTTCAACCTTCTCAGTGGTTCACTTCATACAGGTACACATAGGAGGCAGAAGCGGGGGGGGGAAGAGGCTCAAACAGTATGTGTACTTCAGACACTAAGAGAAGCCTCTTTGTTTCATTGTTCTTGTTTTCTTTGTTGTTGTTCACAAGAACAAAACAAAATCAAAAAAGCTAAAATGAAATAAAAAGCCCCAAATCCACAAAACAGTTAGAGGATCAGCCTTCCTCCTGCACGCTTAAAGGGAAAAAAAAANTTAAAAGGAAAAAAAAAAAAAAAAAAAAAAAAAAAAAGGAAAGAAGACAACAGTCTTATTCTGAGGAGAAAAATGCACTTGTGGTTCACTTTATCAATCTCAAAATACCAGGCATCCAATTCAACTTCAAATCTCCCCTTAATTTCAATTTGCAGATGAGAGATCTTATTTTCTGAACTTAAGCTTCTGAACTGTATGTAGCTAATAAGCTGTATGTAACACTAGAAAAATGTAATAGTCTTATTTTCTACATGCCATTGTGTAATTATAGCTATATGACTATGGATATACTTTTTATGTGATACGGGTCTAGGACCTGCATTGTGTGAATTTGTCAGCGCAGCGCTGGTTCTGGAAACTAACTACACTAAAAATGAAGATTTTCCCAATCAATGTCAATAACCAAAAATTCTCAGGTAAATACTCACCCCTGCTGAGAGCACTAGACTAACAATAACTCATTGTAAAACCTACACGGCCTCTATCTGCCAGCAAAGAGCTCTTTCCAAACTGTAATCTGGACACCCAGAGCAGTCAAGAGGACTGCTCCTCCACAGACAGCAGGGTCAACCTTGTCACTGACACTACTTTTGACATCGGGATCACCTTGTGATCTTTTAAGAGCAACTTATTTTTAGTAGCTGTTGTCAGGTAATCACTAAATATCTAAAAGATATATAGCTCCACACAACAACACGGACGAGTCTCTCCATTTCAGCACTATAAAAACATGGTCCTCATTGTTAGAAGTTCAGAAATTCTCAATACATGCAGGGCAACTATCAAAGCAATTTGCATCAGTTTCTTTTCAAATTATTTCATGCAATAATTAAATAACCTTCTTCCTTATTGCTAAGTGAGCTACCTGAGCACTGAAGAGGAAAACTAGCTCCAAGTTTTTTCATGTCAAGCACAGCTGGTTTCATCTTTGAGTCATAGCTTTCAAATGCCTATTCAAGAGACAGCACACATTTCAGCCCCCAAAAGTTAGTGTCGAGCAAATTACTATCTTTTGTATTATCAAATTAAAATGATATACAGCAGGAATTAGGAATAATAAAATTGACGACTTTAGTTTGGCTACTTGTAGAAGATGGGAATCACATTTTTAGTCTTGTGTCCTGAAATCAAACCGCCACACAGTAAAAACATATTTGGGCCTTTACAAATTGAAATACATGACTAAACTATGCAGAAGTCTTGGCTAACTATAAACGCTCTTCCCTCTCAAGATGCTAATTTCCAATCACATCACCTTCATAACATCTTCAGCTTAAAATTTTATACTATACAGCGTCCCAAATTGCTAAAAGCAAACAAATAAATCAGAAATAAGACATCTCTTCCCCAAAGTCAAATTCTTCAGAGGTTCTGTTGAACAACAGAAGAGAGCAAACGTAATTTTCTCTTTAAGGAATATAGGTCTCCATTTTGCAAGCTGTTCTGTTTGGACAGACCCATACTAATAAAGTGAGAGGGACTAATTTGCAACATCAGAGTTAGAAATAGTAATTCCAGCATCCATTCATTTTTAAGCTGTGATCAAGAACTACTGAGCTTAGACACACAACTCCTCCCTGTGCCACAGGCTACTCACTCTTCATCATCACTAATGTTTACGCCACTATGCAATGAAAATTTTCATGCTTGCTTCAAGAAGAAAGTGATCTCAAAGAGTAGATTGCGACAATAATCAAGCCCAAATCAGATTTATTTTTATTAAAACAAGGCAAAATATTTTTGTTAGCAACATTTGCTCATTACTTTAAAAATTCCAACTCTCTGGAATACACCTCAGCTTTAGGAAAAAAAACGTTTGAAACGCTTTTCAGTCTTAAAAAGCAATTTAAGGCTCTCAATATATTGAAGTAAATTTTACTTTGCAATTTGCAGCATTTAAGTTATCTGAGACAGACTATAGAAATACAGAAAAGATATACATGACTTTTAAAAAAATGTAGACTATTAAAGCAAAAAGCACTTCCTCAGTCAGGAAAGTAACTTTGCACTGGGGAATCCACCCATGAACATGCTCATTTCACCCTTCAAAGGACACATTTGATTACCAAAGCAGCTATGTTTTAAAAAGCGCCACCAGCTCTATTTTAAGAATTTCTGCTAAAAAAAAAAACAAATTGCTGTTCTTATCATGTAGCACTAGTTAAAAAAAACCTGATCTTTGCAGTTGTGTTAAATCAGCAATTGCCAGAAGAAAGTGTTGGCCAGCATACTGTGCACAAATTCTTATTTCCAGCAAGTCCTGCACTTCTGCCCAGCAGGTACTTTTGCAGCCAACGACAGGACTTGTATGTTTAGTTAACTCCATCTAAAAAATTCCTACCTTTCATTTGTCATTACTACATTGCCAAAAGCTAAGTAATTGATTGTTGACTTTCAAGCATTTTCTTGCTCTAAAACACAATTTATCACATAACTTCAATTTTATTCTTATTGAGGGCTGTCATTTCAGTGGCACAGGGACCAAGCACAAGTTACAATACAAACATTAATGCAGATGATTAACCGTGAACAGGAGTATTTCGAGTTTAAACAAGCTCAGATTACAAAAGCATTTAGTAACTTGGTTTGTCTTACTCAGATACTAACACATAGTTAATGAAGGCATAAGTGATACTACCATGCAAGATTTCAAGCATACTCTGACTCATGGTGAAACAATTTAAGCTTTAACTGGTGGTATCACCCAAAGATTTTTTGCAACAAATCAGGATTAACATAGCTGAAAAGTTACACCAAAAGTCAGGTCTATCCTCTCATTAGTAATGGAATATGTCACAAGAATATGAAAAGATGACCCTCTCCCCCTCCCTCCATGCCTCGAAAGGAAAAAAAAAAAAAGAAAAATCTGTCAAGAAGCAAGGACTGAAGAATATAGAAGCAGAAAGGGATTTAAATACGGAGTAGCTTCTAGTCCCTTTTCCTCTTATTTAAGTGCTGACTATTGTTTTGTTTCTCTGCTACTGAGGACAGTAAACTTTTTCAGACTTATTTAGTCAAAAGTATTTTATTTGTACAGAAATAGAAAAAAAAAACAGAAAACAAAACAAAAAAGTTTCATATACTTAGTTAACACTGTATTACCTGAGCTGTAATAATTATTATAAATCACAATGGGAAGCAAGCTTTCATTTAGGATTAGATATGTTAACTCATTCAATTAATTTTTTTTAATTAGTATTATTGCAAAGCATCTGGGGATTAACTACCATATTCAGTATGCACTTTAAGAATGTTAATAAGACACATATACTTGTCTTAATTAACAGTTTATAAGCTTCCTAACAGTTTGAGTATCAGAAAGTTACACATGTAGAAAAGAGAAAATATTCATCAAGGTCAAAACTTAAGTTACCTATTTACTTTAATGAGACTCCTGTAGATTTGATACTTAAGTATTTTTGAAACAAAAAAAAAAAAATGAAAACAAATGATATTTGTTTTCAATGAAGATACATAACCTACTTCTCACTGTACGCAGGTATCACGTAGAGAAAAGGGACATTCTTTGTTGTACAAGTCAGCTTAAGATTTAAACCGGAGGCGGTGTATGACAATCTAAGCGTGAGTAACTCTCCACCTCCCTGCCCTATATTTTATAAGGCAAAAACTCAAATCAGCATGACCCAGCAAATAGCAAACTGCATATGTGCATAAAAATCTGTCTTCTCTTTCTGGTTCTGTAGCAATGAAATTCACAACACAGTTTGCAACACATTACATCATGCGCCTGTGTCCCCGTTCTCCTATTGCACTGTCCTGGAAACACTGCAACCAACAAAGTGAGAATGCTAGGTGTCTTTTATACAAACACAAGACAGCTTAAGAGGCTACAACTACACACAAGTAGAAGTATGGTCTAAATAATTTCATCTTGTTTAATATCATCTTGTAGAAGAACTCTAAGCAACAACAACAAAAAATAAATCAAGTAGTTATCATTGGTTGCCAAACATTTTTGATTAAGCATTGTCTAGTTTCAAGAATTAGACTCAGAATTGCTCATTATGTAAAAAAAGTATCATATGTACTATCTACAAAACTGGTTTAGATCAATAGTCAATGTAAGGAAAAAGTCATACTACTATATTATTTTGTACTGGCATATATAAACAGGAGAGGTCAGTAATATATACAAAGAAAAAAAGCATCCACTCATGTAAAGCAAGTAAGCACGTTTTCCCAACAGATGCAGTAAGCTTGAGTAAAGTCTCAACTTGTCTTTTTTTTTTTATTTGACAGAGATTTCACATAGGTTAATATGGAAAGAAACTTTTGAAATATTTTAATTGGTGCTTAGTTTATCCACATTAATCAGATGGACATTGGGCATGGAGGATAAAGCAGAGAATGGGCTGTCCAATTGTTTTTGAAAGCCACGGTAAATATCAATGTACAAATTTAGCTGTTACTATCCAGTACTTCTGGATGCTGCAAAGGGGTAAGGATCAGCACAAAGCAACTGCTAAACATTAGCAGCAGGAAAACACATCACTGTCTTTCCCTATCATCAACACCATAGAGCTGGAAGAGAATGAAAGATGGACAGTTCCACCTTGTGGAAGACAATCCCCATGATGGCAATCAGACGGCAGCGACAGGATGAAGAGGGTCAACACTACCAGCTTTCTTTCTGGGCCTCAGAAGTGCTGAGAGGTGGGTGAAGAAGCAGCTGTAGAACAAAGTACATACATACATGTGAAACTACTCATCCTCTTTTACAGCTGCTGAGATAGAAAACGCTTCAGGTTACTTAAGCGTCTATCAGCCATGCCAAAGAACACTGCTCTTCAATATTTTCCTTCAAAAATTAAGGGTATAAAGGTATTAGAAATACGCTGGTATCTCACTCTATTTGCAGACTTCTATTACTGCCTGATAAGGTCATGGTATTATCGTACGGGACTTTTAACTAGAAAAAAAGGCATGTGCATCAAGGATCAGAAAAACTGCCTTGGCCGTTTTGTACCATAAAGAAAGACCCTGTTTACCCTCAGGATTTGGCTAAATTTAGCTCTGCCTGCTGTGAGTACCATCTTAAGTTCCTCTGAGGTGTTTAGAAAGGAATTTTTCCCCTTGGTGCAAGATTCCCTTCTCAGCAGCTGAGGAATTCAGTGCAAGGCTAATCCCAAAAACTCATTCTGCCTCTACCTAGCAGGTACCAAGAACAGATGACACAAGCTAAAAGCATGCTAGAAGGAATTCACTCCAAAATAAGGAAAACACATCTATGGTTATAACAGTACAGCGATCAAGAAACAAATCCCACTCCCTTAGGAGAAAATCCCACTGTCACAGCCACCATCAGCACAGGGACCAGCTGGTTCTAAAGAGGCCCGACTGCAATGGCCTGGCCGTTCCAAACTCCAAAGTCCACATGGCATGTGCTAGAGGATTGGCTGATCAGTAACCTCAAGGGAAGCTACTCACAAAGCTGGATAATCATAAAGCCATGCTCCAGGGTCTTTCTGAAGCCTATGTAGCAGGATGAACACATCTGAAGACTGTTGCAATTGCCATTTTTTGAGATTTTTGCGGGGGGGGGGGGGGGGGNNNNGGGGTGGGGGGGGGGGGGGGGGGGGGAAATGTGGAAGAGAAGGGTTCTATATAAGCAGATTTATTGAGAGAACTAGATCAGTGCATTTATAATGATATACACGAGTATTTATCAGCATCCACACAAACAAGGATGGTCAAAGACCTGGATATAAGTGTGAAATACTGAAGATGAGACACTCTTTAGGTAAGTGCTGAATTTCAATACATTTTTACAAACTTCATACTACAGCTATCAGAGTATTGTACAATACATGACTGTCTCACATCGGTACAATGCTACCCAAGTTTTGTGCTGCCATTTGAAACAGCACTCGAGATGAATGAAGGTTACTTTGAGATGGTAAAGTTTTAAGATCTGGCTAATGTCTCATAAATTGGATGCACTGATATTCTGAGTCCACACTTAATGCAGGTGAGAAAACCAAGTGTGAAACAAAAGTATTCTGGAGCTTGCAGTGGATCGCAAACAATTTATTTCCAACAACAAGAATTAGTAACTCCTTCAAGAACGACTAATACTCAAGATACTGAGTCACTACCAGATTCACTTGACTACTACTTCAGAAAATTCTACTAAGATTTTGAACACTGTAAAATTTGAACACTGTCAGGTCGTCACAGATAGTACCTTACAGGCCAACTTTAGTCAAAAGATACAGACAGAAGTCACAAAGTAACAGAAAATCGCATTTTTCACTGCAAATCCTGACGAAGGCTCTTGAATAGAGACAACATCTCTCTTCTTCCACACTTTTTCCTATCAAATGGCTAGAACATCCGAGACAGACTGCAAACCTAGCTCACGTCTTAAGCACTTCCTGGGACTGTCTGTAATCGTTTCATCACTTTGGGATGGTTAGGTCTTTAGATGCTTGTACATGGCTTCAGTACATACGTTAATAGTGCATGAAATTACTTCACTGCTGTTTGGCTTGGGGTCGGGTTTTGTTGTTTTTTAGTCTACGTATTAATACTTATCTGCCTGAGTACAGTTTGTTATAGGCATAACAGTGGAATTAATTTAAATAGCTCTTACCATGCTATGGCAACAACTAAAACACTCTTGTAATACTAGATATATTTTCAGTATTTCTGAAGACCTTCTCAAAAGTATTCCAATATAGCTCTTAAAAAAATAAAAACCACACCAAAAAACAAAGAAGGGCTTTGTTAGAGCATTTCACTAATTTTTGAAGAAGGGAACAGTTGTTTGACCTTTTTTTTTTGTAAAGGCTTCAACAAAGCTGAATAATTAGATTGCAAAATGCAGTAATCTTAAGTAAATCCACTTTAAGTTTCTTCACTACACCACAAACACGACACATAATAGGTAATCCATCAAAAGCAATTAGCAGGATTGAGCAATATTTTCATTAGTAAACACTGTCTTTCTATCATAATTTTCAAATTATTTTTCTTTTCCAGATATGAAAACAATCAATCTCAGTATTTCAATAGCCAGCGTATATACAGTATATGTTAAAGAATTCTTTTAAAGCTTCCATTCTGTCTACATTGAAAATAAGTAGTATTCATGTTCAGTAAGGCTATCACTTTAAATGGAAACAACTTACATGTTTCCTAAGAAAACACTCCAAATGCCGTAAATATTATTGAACTGTACAGGCAAGGTGAACACAACCCAGATTTCTCCACGTTAAAGAAATGAAAGACCACTTTATCAATGCAAAGCTTTCTAAAACACAACCTGATAACAACGTGGTTTGTTTCCACATAAACAGCTTCCTGTCCAGGAGGACACTGCATCACAAACTACACCATCCTCATATTTTTTTTTTAATTAAGGACATGGAATAATTGGTTTTACTCCAACTGAGAACAACAACAAAATGGTTAAAGGGCCTTTTTTAACTTCAAGCTCAAAGTAGAGCATCTTCTGGGAGGGCAGAGGGAAGGAAATCTTTTCTTGCTGTAGTCATTGTGGGAGGGTTTTCTTGGTGTTTGAACTCTTTCGCTCAACCATAGGCTATGCAACAGCCACTAATCTTCATTAAGAAGGGGGATTCTGATCTTTCACTGGGTTTTGTGAGCAATACAATATATATGTAAAAGCATGACACTGCAATTAAGTTGTGTATCTGTCTGTAAGAAAATACTCATGTGGACTGACAACACTCATTTAACAAAGAGAAAGTTCTACTAAACAGCTCATGGTGCGCTTCAAAAATCCAGGCACCAAAATTTTAGTTCACAAATACCGCTATAGGCAACCTATTGTATGCCAAGTAAATATCACTGCCAGACAACTCATTCTTTTACTTCCCCCCCCCCATTATAAAGGTGGGGGGAAAAAAGTATAAAGAATGTATAAAAAGTATAGATATATAAAAGTATAAAAAACTATGAAGAACAGAACCAGAAATTGAGCCACGTCCCAGGACACAATTCACCAAGGGAAAGCCTTAAAACAGTTCATCAAGAAACTGTAATCTAGTACTAGGTAGTAAGCTATTGTGAGAGCTTTCATATTCCTTAGTTCTAGCTACAACAGAGTACAACATATCAAAGCAGTAATAGAAACAATTAACAAATAAATAAATAAAACCAACACCCTGGAGCCAGTAACATACAACATCACTTTTGTTTGAGTCTGCCACTACTCTATAGCAACTACTGCTGTATTACACAAAACCTATTCTAGAATATTTACCCAAAAGTTGACCTGGCATCAGAAGTCATACATTTAGAGATAATCATATTGCAAAAGAGAAGGTTTTTGAATGTCCTTGAGAAGAATTACTACACTAACTCTTAACTATTTTTTTTTCAAATCTAGTGTATATTATACCCTTGGAATACACGAGTAAAATTAGAAATCCATTGCTAATTATTCTTAAGGTATACCAAGCACCATTTGAAAAACAAGCGTAAAGCTTCCAAAGTTTACAACATGCAATTTCTGCTCTTGACGAGAACAAGAAACATGGACAAATTTATAGAAGAGGAGTAAACACAATTTCAGCACTACAATCATAAATTCTATTACAAGACTCTCCTATTCAGAGGACAAATTCAAAGACAGATGAGAAACACATCTATCGGAGTATTATTTAGATTTCCTAGTGGCCCATTTGCACTTGCAACTAACACTGTATATTGATCTTCAAGATGACAACCTTAGCCCTAGTACTTTTTCCAGTTCTTTAAGGATTCGAACTCTATAGACATTTCCAGAAGTAATTAGTTATCTACACCAAAACTGTCAAAGACAGACCAGGGCAATAAAGAGGTCTGTTCTGCTCAGCATGGAGAGAAAAGAAGAAAGCAGTATCTAGACACATAGCTTCTTCATAAAGAGACAAGAATGGAGGTGGTATCTAAGGAATGGTTCCCTGGTAAAACTACCTGGGCTAGAAGATGATCTGAACAAAGGGTCTAACTTACAGCTGAGGACACAAGAAAAGAAAGTGGCTCTAGAAAATGTAATGAAATGTAACATGTAACATATGACAAATCAGTTGCTAACCTTGAAATTGAAGTGTGTAAAAGAAGTAGATAACCATAATCCTGATCTATTAACACAAAATGGTGTTACCAAGTTGTACACATGGAAGAGGGAAAAAGTCACCTAGAATAAGAAGGTATCAGCAGAACAGGTGAGTATCAAAAAAAAAAAAAAGGGGGGGGGGAATGAATATTGCACTTACATCAAAGCAGATTTTTTTAGTCTTAGCAGACAACAAAACTAGACAGCTGAGGGCTGGAAAACTTACCTTCCCACTGCAAAAAGTTATGCTGTGATCATTTGCTCATTAAGCAGAAGCTCATAAGGCACAATACAGTCCAGGAAGATAGCTTAAATAATACTGCTAGACCTGAACTACTTCTCATCAATAGAGTTTTATCTCTGTTGCCTCCTGTTTTGATCTGGGATTATACAACTTCTAGACAGGGACAGTTACAGAGAAGCAGTGAGCAACTTTTACCCGCAATTAAAGACTGAAGGTGCAAGGCGGGACTTTCTGTAGAGTGTTTAATTAGGATTACAAGCTAAATCATAGTTCTTTTGGATGCATATATCTAATATCTACTTTGGTTTACCCTGGTAACATTCACTGAAAGAAAAAAAAAAAGTTAGCTAAAGAATATTTCTAAGTCCCTCAGTCATAAAAATAAACCCAGACAAACAAAAACCTGGTTCTGATACACAACTTTACTACAGAAAACACTGAGCAACAACTTGGGAAAGAAAGGATATAAACATGTGCTTTACAGAGACCACTGAATTGAGTGAAAATGCTAAAAATTAGTATTTCTACTGTAAATTTGAACATAAATCTCCACATTCTTGATTGCTTTACAAATAATAAAAATGAAAGTAGCATCTCAATGCAAATGAGTAAAATTTATATTTCCTTTCTTGAAAACACGAGAGGAGAATGAAAGGAAACAAAGAACAAGCAGAGAGAAGAGAGAGCACAGGAAACCCAACAAATTGCAAAAAGCAATGGTCCTTGATCATTTTCACTTTTAATAATCTTGATTCCTTCCAGAAAGAGAAATGTATTGTCCTCTTATTTTTACACAAACCTCAAAAAAATCCCAGGGAGATGCATGTTCAACATTACATATCATTTCCAATCTTGATGTACAAATGCAGATAGCAGAAACCCCACATCAGTTGTTTACACAGCAGTTGTTACGAGCTACACCTAAAGCAACACTTATCTTCATCTCAACTACTTAACAAACATAATTAATGTAAATACATTGGTTAACTATTACTAAAATCATTTATATGCTCAGATTTTATACCCAGTCAAAAAAACCTAAAACTATCCTCCTAAATCAGCATTTAACCGCTAGCAGCTAATTATTTAAGGTAAAAATTAATGTTGTGAGTAGAAAAGATGCCCAATAACAACTTAACAGCAGAAATTACCAGGCTCTAGCCTTTTCATAAGATAAAAGCAAAATCCCATACATCTCTATTCCCTGGAATGAGTATCACTCAAAAAATAATTTATACATATAAATTTTGTGTAACTAAAAATCTCAGAAAAAAAAATAAAAATCAAGAATTACGTAAATAGCGCTTTACTAAAATATACTTCAGATGAGGTTACCACTAGAGTGAAGTTAATTCTGAAAGACAGAGCAAATACTCCATTACTTACCTGGAATATCTCCTAAATTTGACTGCATTTCAGTTTATCATAACACTCAGTTTATTACTTCACACTCTGATTTTCAATTCTACTTTCATCAAAACAACTAGTCAAAACTGTAAGTTACTATTTACGCAACACTGAATTTTCCGTAGCCGCAATCTATTTCCCTTCATTTGTAACAAAGCAACTTCTCAAACAAATACTGATAAAAAGATAAATTCCTTTTCACAAACACCAGTTCATTTCCATTTTTAACATCTTCCAGCTAAGCGTTAGTTTTTCTTAACCCATTTAGAAGAATATTTCTTACAGACAAAAGCAAAATTTTGTTAATTATGAAGTAAGGTTTTTCCCAAAAATTGTAAAAGTGCGTTCCATTCATTTTGGTTTAACCTCTTTGAAAGAGAAATAGTTTTGTCAGAAAAAACACACTTGTGAAAACAAAGTAAATCCCTAACATGTCCAGAGGACTAGGGGTTTTTTCAACTGAGAAATAATGCCTGTCAATGGCATTTTAGGCAAGGAACAGGTTCACACATCAGGAGGGAATTCTTAAATGCCAGTATGTCTGAATTGTATGGACCTAATTAGCCACTAACCCAAGAAACAACTTACATAAGGAATATTAAAAGCACAGCATAAAGCTTCTTCCTAGAAATATTTTCATGCCATTATGTTTGTCTGTAGATTGTGGTTAAAATCTCAATTCTAACTTTTTATTGTTCTCTAGATAGATGCAATTATATTTTATTTGTAAAGACAGACTATTCACTTCTACTCTGCTAAAGGAAAAGTGGTCTCCAAATAGTCCTTTTGATGCAAATGAGCAGACCTGCATCCATGACTTCTTTTCTCCAGCCATTTCAATGCAGAACTAGAACTCAACAGTCCCAATGTTTTTACCCCCTCTTGAACTGTGCCTGTTTAGTGGTAGCAATTATTGGAAAATATTCTACTCATTAAGAAGTGCAGGCACCAGTCAGCCTTTAAAGATCACAAGACACCTTTCCAGGCTGTCTAAACATTGGGTTAAACTTTTGATACAAAGAGAATTTATTTTCCATATCATAGATTTGATACACTTAAAAATATAGTGTTTTCAGATATATTCACCAGCTTCTCGATATCTATATGGTCTGCAGAGTCGCACTAGTTAACAGCTGAGAGCTGTAGAATCCAACATGTGGAGGAAGCACAAGCATTTTTACCATTTAATATGTTGTTTCCCTACCCCCAGACTTGCACTTCCACTACTAGCTTCACCTGGAATGCAAAAGGCATAATCACTGCTAATCCCAATCTCCAAACATGAGTCCTTTTAAAGTCTCAGAGACAGATTTTTAAAAGCCTATGGGCAAGCAACCATACAGACAGGTTTTTAACCCCCTGCAGATTCCTAAAAGATTCCTAATTCTTATTGTTTTAACTAGATTTAGATAATGAGCTTGCATAACTACTTTGAAAAGTCAACAAATCTGTCATGTATCAGTCTCTCCTATTACCCTCAACGAACTAGATCTGAACCCAAAGAACAAAGACAAAACCTGGATGACAAAATATATTACAGTTGATTCAATGTACTGTTTAACATTTTCTGTAAATATGTTCCTTATTTGTACTTAAAGTCAGTGAAGAGAATTTAGAACATACTGATTAAACCAAACGTATGTAACATCAGTACAGGGCGGGGGAAAGCCAAAAAAAAAAAACACACCAAACAAAAAAACAAACCCACACCAAACAAAAAAGCTACTCTCATTCTGAAGAGTTATTCCTAATACCTTGATGCAAAGCCTACACAAGTGATTTTCGTACAGCTACAACAAAAAACAAACTAAAAAACTGAACGAAACAACAACCACAAAAAAAATTCCCAGAACATCCAATAGGTATAAAGACCATCCAAATTCCTCATTTTACTTTTTTCTAAACTACAGCCATTTAAAAGTTAAAACTCTATTAGTAATTATTCTTAACACAGTCAGCTATTTCTCTAAGTTTTTTTTTAAATGACCTTCCTGTTTTAGTTAACACATAGTATATTAGATCAGTTTAGGAAAGCTTTCTCCATCAGAACATAAAACCAAAACAGATCAATGTTTCTGACAACAATCCCCAAGCCCTTGGGCAACTATCAGAAAAACCCCCACCAGTTCAAGAAACATGTCTTTCTCAAAAAATTAAATGCAATTCATATTCCTAACCCACAAACCATGTTTAGCAAAACACAGTGCTTCTCTTCCTTTCACATAGTTACCAGAGCGTACATTAAAGAAAAAAAATCTTATTTTGTCATTAAGATCAACAATAATTATAATGCTTTAGCTCACCTACCGCATCTTAATCCTTCAAATCTTAAATGCTTTCAGGATTACTTATATTTATTCTAGCTGACAGTGATAAATATACTAGTCTATGGGGTCTTTGCATTCCTTGCTCTGCCCCAAAACATCCATATGCAGTTATTTTATATACTCAATCACTTGATTTCAGTAAACACTTCCATAGGAAAAAAAACCAACATACAAACCACAGGTGAAAGCATATAAATGCAAATCACTTATCTACAAGCTTCTGAACAACTCTGTGCACTTGTTACCAAATCATTAACTCAAACTTATTCCTTTCTGAAAACTTGGGTACTGTAATCATCTAAGACTTGATATCAAAAAATCAATTTATCTCCTACTGCAAAAGGTCTAAAGTATTTTTACTGCATTTCTATCCTTAGTAAAAAAAAATTTAAAAAAATAAAAAGAGGCTGTAGATACAGTAAAGTTTAATCAAGCTTCAATCAGTACCAGCATTATAGAGCTATTTAGCAGTGGTCTGTACCTAGTATTGCTCCTGACACCACTAGAGTTTAGCTAGTATTAACTAAAACTTTAAAAACTATAGTTTTGTCTTTGTTTTGTGTTATAAGCTTTTCAAGTCACAGAGCTTCTCTCTGCTACTTTCTGAAAAAAAAAAATTTAAAAAACTACTTTAAAATGAAAAAAAAGAGAACTATTAAGAGATTTGCCAGAAGAGAAGCAATATATGTAAACACCTAACAAAGTTAATATTACCACTTTGCTCTCAAGCACAAGACCACAAGTGACTTCAGTGAAAGCATAAGTGAAGATAAGAAACCCTCACTCCCAAGACTTCAATCTTCTTCATGTGGGATACAGATAGAGAAATACCCAACTCTGAGCATGGAACAGATCCCTTCATCTCTGTTTTGTTGGGGAACAAATAGCACTGAATGACTTTGTTAACTCTTTGTATCACACATTAGGAAAAAGTTAGTAACGAAACTCTATGCATGAGCCAAGGTCTTGCTTTTCAATACTTCATAGGTAATGTATTTTAAGAAATAATTTTTGCCAAACTCTCAAAAGTAGCAAGTACACAAGTGCATCTCTAGTCCCTTAAGACTAGTCTACACTCTGAAATACTAACAGGAACACAATCTGGTTCATTTCATGAAGCACTCGGCTGAAAAAAACCTGCACATTTAAATTACTTTCAAAATCCTACCCTAAATATTCAAAACCAAATCACATTTTACACTCTCCATTAAAGTGATGAAGATCCCATGGACTTAGAGCACTTGTGTCTCAACAAAGACTTAGACCTCTCAAACTAATACTGAGGTGTATCAGTAGGTCACATGTGAGTACCTTTCCCTGTCACCCCGCAAGCTGCACTGTCAGAACTCTAGTCATTTTACAATCGATTTCACTCTTACTCTTCTGAACAAGGAGATCCTTGAAACCAAACTATTAAGGAAGTGGTCAGAGCCTCTGGAAAATCCTGCTTTCTCTATATAGGAAACTTAAAAGACAAGTCACCTAAACCAGACTTTTGACGCTGAAGAAATGCCTGAAGAATCACTGTAATGCATCAAGGCTCGATATTCTAAACATGATACATGCAACCAGAAGCTCCTGGGTGACCATGTGCTGTATGGGAACACGCTGGCTGCAAAGTTAACACCAGAAGGCCAACAACTATGTCAGAACAGTTTAGAATGATCCAGTTTGACCTAGCTCAGGCACACCCAAACAAAAATCATATCCAGGTTGCTGCATCTTCACGCATGCCACGTTCACTGAAGCCCCTACAATGGGCAAGATGTGCCTCGTGGTCAAGCTGAGCCTGGAAAAAGCAAGGAAAACAATAGAGGATTGTCAGCTCTCAAGCAGTCTAGTAAAAGGGCTTTCATTTAAGCAGATAAATAGTATACATGTGAATCACACCATCATCTGGGTTGAAAATATTGCCAAGTTTGGGTTGGCTCAAGGGAATGGTGGGAAAAAAAAAATGCAAACATTTGTAAAACATAAAAATATACTTTATCTATAAAACTTTTACCTACTGCCAGTTTGTGGAAACACACCTGCAGTCTTATCAGACATTTTTAGAACTAAAAAGCTCAGACATTCAGAGGTATGCACACAGTGAATTTTTACTATCCATAGCTCAACTGAAATAAATGCCATCATTGACAGTGGTAACAGGCTTCACTGCTGCAGTGTGGAGCTAATGCAAGTAAAATTTCTTTTCATAATAACTACAATGAAGCTGACAGCTTTTGTGCAAAGTCCAGCTAATTACAATAAACATGCAAGGCTGACCTAGTAAGTGGTAAGATTTTTTTGAACTACCTACTAACAGAACTAGAGAAGTACAATCTGCCATAAACACAAAGAAAACAGGTAAAAGCATGTATTGGAAATGGACAAATGCAATAATCAGAAACAAAAAAACCCACAGATAGTTTGCAATCGATTTGCAGTTGCAGAAAAACTGTGCTACATTCTGAAACACAATCATGAAGGCTTCTTCATCCTACCACCAGCCCACTTTTTTGAGCAAGTGAGCCAACAGTGATGTTCTTAAAACCTAAGGAATACAAGCAAAGAGCTCTAATCATGAGAAATACTGCAAGACGTAGGAAATAACCACAGAAAACCCTCATCTTGATGCTCAAGAAACAGTTTGCAATGAGCAGAACTGAAAAGACCCAAAGTAATTCCTTTCAAGGTATCAGAGCCTTAATAATCTTAGAATTGCTTTCAAGACTTTTTCGTGGCTATGTTAACAGTCAGCACCTGGCTGCACAAACAGGAGCAAGCTCCAAGACCAAGCCAACGTGATTTCTCAGAGGCTTCAGTAAATAAATAACCAGGACCAGGGCCAGGCCAAGAGCAAGTGTGAATTTCCTCCTTTTCCCCGGGAACACGCACATGATCAGCCTCCACCCTCCGAGCAGGGAGAGCGCTGTCACACAAACAGGGCTGTAACCTGCCTCCCCAGCCCCCCCGCCGCTTTCGAACCAGACGCGCAGCACTAACCAGCCAAAGGGAACACGACAAGGGGTAGCGGTAGGGTGTGGTTGGACTATTACTTTTATTTTATTTTTATTTTTTTAAAAAGGGAGTAAAACCCAGCCTCTCTCAACCATCAGAAACACCCATTTCATTTGGAAGAAATTACCCGCTGTGTTTTTCCGGTACAACATGTGAACTCGGGACTACGAACCTGCTCCTGATATTTACTTTACACTGAGGGCTGGCAGCCGTCAGACCCAGCGAGCCAAAGCGCTCCGTCCGTCACGCCCTGGGAAAGCTACCCCGGAGATTGCACCAGCGGCCCGAAGAGCCGCTCAACTAGAGCAGGTTGCTTTGTAAGAGGCGCCTTCTGCACAAAGCAGAATATTTAAAGAAACAAAACAAACAAAAGGCAGCAACAAAACCAAAAAAGCCCACCAGCAGGCTTCTCAGTCCTCCTTTTCCATCAGCCGCCTTTCGGCTCTGTTTAAGTCAGAGACAAAAAAAAATCCCGGAGGGGTAAGCCGTACCGGGTTCGCGAGAGGGGGGCTAGTTTCTGTATTACCGGCCCTTGCCCGCCCCCTTTCGCCACCTTCAGCTCCCAGAGGGTTCTCTGCCTCCGAGCCCTCTGTCCCGCAGGGTCGGGCCGGCATGTGCCTGCGGGAAGGGAGGGAGGGAGGGAAGGAGGAGGGGACGGCCCGGGCCCTACGCTTC